>OZ007593.1:174989530-175497798 GCA_963931845.1 Maratus michaelseni
ATTTTTTTAACTGACGAATGCGATGTAGATAAAATCCAGAACTTTCGATACCATGCTTACGAGAAATCCTATCAGTTTTGTTCATAAAAGACAGAAACTTTAGAAACTCTGAAAAAAGTAAAGATTGAAAATGCTCAAAATTACAGTCAATTTGAAATGGTTATATACGTATTGATGTAAATTTTAATACTAACACCCAACTTTTACTTCATATTTCGATTCTAAGATATATTTTCTCTTTGAATAGCAAATTTGAAATGATTCGATGAAGTAGTTTAGATGCCAAACTTGACTATGTCATGCATATGGAAAAAAAAAAAAAAATGTGTGAAATACCTGTTCTGAAATTAATATTCGAAAAAATTATGAACTGTAACTTATGCATTATTTAACAGAAAATTGATTTCTAGAAGCTTCTAATATGTATATACAAAATTTTAGCTTATTTCCCCAAGTAGTTTCTCAGTTATGCTTAAAAAATGCTCAGCTCAACAGTTTGGGGGACAGAAACTTTTGCTGCTAAAAAAATGCAAAAAGTAAAGATTGAAAATGCTCAAAATTACAGTCAATTTGAATATGGTTATATACGTATTAATGTAAATTTTAATACTAACACCCAACTTTTACTTCATATTTCGATTCTAAGATATATTTTCCTTTTGAATAGCAAATTTGAAATGATTCGATGAATTAGTTTACATACCAAACTTGATTATGTCATGCATATGGAAAAAAAATCTATGAAATACCTGTTTTGAAATTAATAATCGAAAAAATTATGAACTGTAATTTATGCATTATGTAACAGAAAGTTGATTTCTAGAAGCTTCTAACATATGCATATGCAAAATTTTAGCTTATTTCCTTAAGTAGTTTCTCAGTTATGCTTAAAAAATCATCAGCTCAGCATTTTGGGGAATCATATATAGTCATTGAAAATAATTGATTAAAAAAACTATTAATGAATGTAAACAGTGGTTTGAGGTATTTCTTAGAATATTTAAACGTTTTATTTACTATTTTCCTAACAGCACTAGTAATATTTCCCATTCAAAGCTATTTACAAGATCTGCATGGAAGTGAATTTTAAAGTAACGAATTTCACAGGGTTCTCAAAAGTGAAATTCGTTACTTTAAAATTCCCCCCCTTAAAATCCCCCCCTTTTTAAAAAAGGCCCAGATTTTAATATTGGATATCCCCAGGACTTAAGTTTGTTGGTTTTACAATATGTAGACTGGTCCATAAGTGTATTTTTTAAACATAAATTTAAAGAAACACATAATCCCCAATCGAATGGTTGTTTTCGTATTTCTCTAAGAAAATTTGGAGATTAAAATGTGTGTGATTTTTTTTTTTTTTTTTTTTTGGTATAAATAACATATAAGATCATATAAAAGTATATCATATAAGAAAAAGTTCTTTCGAAAGAAATGTCTCTAATTCATAAGAATAAAAATTATGCAAACTAATTTGAGTTACGCATAACAGATTTTAATCGTGCCTCATTTCTTGCTATTGTATTTCTTATTTCTAGGAGACAATGTTAATATGCTCATTTTAGATTTATCTGTACAAACATGTATTTCTTTCATTCTGGGGTAACTATGTAGACTGTAATTGAATTTTGAGCATGTAAACCACCTTTTTTAGCTCTTTCAACACAGTTGAAAAATGTTTAGAATTCGGCCTGTCTGTCCGTTTTCTAACTTGCGTAAATATACTCGGATTGCTATGCAATTGATGTATGTTAATGAGGTTATGTTCGGTATTGAAAATTAGGTGTGTAGTAGTTATAGTACATTTATAGGGACACTCAAAAGAATTCCGTTACACTATGATGTGTGGGGAAAATCATTTGCGGTGTATTTTAATGATGTAACATCATTTCAAACATATTGAAATTGATATGTATCACTGAGATACACTACAAGAGGCTTACTATAGAATACGGTGTGCATAACATTCATTTATAGGGACACACAAAAAAATCCGGTTACAGTACTGTCGATAATTGCTGGAGGTGCGTTTTAAATTATGTAGTATACGTTTTTAAATTAACTATTTTTTTTCTATTACTTGGTGTGTATAAATTCCATAGATGATATACAAGGCTTCACAAAAGAATTTGGATACTTTTACGATTATAGGTGGTAATTGTTGAAATTGGATTTTCAAACGTGTTATGTGTTTTCCAAATTGTTTAGTTAGATACCCTATTTCACTTATTACTTTTGTTACAGTATTCTGTATGAGTTGGAAAAAGCGCTTCTTAATCTATGCTTGACGCATGATTTTTCTTTCTTGTTTTTTAAAGAATTGCGTATACAATATTTCAGAGCTTATATTTCAATAAACGTAATTTTTAGTTAAAACTTAGCCGACTTATTCTAAATCAGTACTTTTAAAAATGATTTCTCTTATTAGAAGCATTCTTGGACACTATTTCGGACATCCATTATTTAAATGTTTTTTTTTTCTTTAGTTCTTTTTCAATTTCAGAGCCCAAGAGAAATGAAAGGAAAGTATACGTATGTTCGTTCCCTACTAAAAATATTCATTAAAGATTTACGTATTTCGGTATGATAATCTCTCACCATCATATATCATGCTTACAGTATTATAATATGTTTCATTGTATGCAAATTCGATATAATTTATCTTACGTTAATAATAATAATAATAGCGAAAAAAAGAACACAGCATTTCACGCAAGCTTTTACTTCGATAAACTTAATTTTCGAGTATACACTGGGGAAAAAAAAATATATTAATCCACGAAAATAAAACCACGAACGAAATTGTTCAATATTTTTTTCCGATTAAAATATGAAACCATTTAAAATGGATCACCATTTGTGTATTACTAAAATAGGTGTAAAATAAAAAGGTTCTAAAACATTAAAACCATTTCAAGATGTTAAAACATTAGTCGGAGTCCCGAGCGCTTTCGACCAGAACCTTCAGAATTTTTTCTCATTTCCACCCTTGGATGATGGCCAGGTTCTGGTCGAAAGCGCTTGGAACTCCAACTAATGTTTTAACATCTTGAAATGGTTTTAATGTTTTAGAACTTCTTTATTTCACACCTATTTTAGTAATACACAAATTGTGATCCATTTTAAATGGTTTCATATTTTAATTGATACACAAAGATGAATTTTGTTCCAGTTTTAGAATAATTTTTCTATATATTTAATTTTTTCCGAGTTATTCCCGATTCTTTGTCTTTAGAAACCTCAAGAAACCAATATATTTTTGAGATTTATACAAAAAACTTTTTTTTTTTTTTTTTTTTTTTTTGCTACCGCTGATTTTCGAGTAGTTTTTACAGTATATTAATCAGTTTTCAAAATCCGGAACATCGGTTTATAGTATGCTATCCATTCTCAATTACACATTTTCAGCTGCGTAATTGAATCTGCACTGTAAAAAATGACCAATGTTTCTTATTTTATGAAAATATGTTATAACCACGAACGAAAATATAATATAATCTTCTGAGTTATCCGAAATTTTAAATAGCGTGTTCCATTGTCTTTTGAATCCCTAGAAACCAACACATTTTCAAAATTTAAAGAATAATTTATAAAAACAAATTATTTTTAGCTGCCCGAATTTTTCAGAAACGTTTCCGAAGGGTTTTTATAGTGTATTAATGAGTGTCCTCAGGCTGGAATACCAGTTTTTCGAATGTTATACATTCTCAAGTACACGTTTTCAGCCGCATAAGTTAATTTATACATGAAAGAATAAATAAATAATCTTAATTTTAATGTTATTGTTAACGCTGTCAATTTTGCATGTTTGTCTGTTAAACATTTTTTTTAGCATGAAAATGTTTACTTCAGAATTGATAGCATTCGAAAAACAGGTATTCCTGGCTGAGGACACTAATTAATACACTATAAAATCCCTTCGGAAACGTTTCTGAAAAATTCGGGGAGCTAAAAATAATTTGTTTTTATAAATTATTCTTTAAATTTTGAAAATGTATTCGTTTCTGGGGATTCAAAAGACAATGTAACATGCTATTTGAAATTTCGGATAACTCAGAAGATTATATTATATTTTCTTTCGTGGTTATAGCATATTTTCATAAAATAAGAAACATTGGTCATTTTTTACAGTGTGTACATGCAAGAGCAGCAAAATATATTAATTTTAATGTTAATGTTATTGCTGTTAATTTATCATGTTTGTCTGCACAACATGCTTGTTGAACATAAAAAGTGTTTACTTAAGGATTTATACCATCCAAAAAACCTATATTCCGGTTTGAGAAAAGGGATTAATACACTATAAAAAACAACTCGGAAACGTTTCCAAAAATCAGTAGCAAAAAAAAAAAAAAAAAAAAAAAAAATTTTTTTTTTTTTTGTTTTTTTTTTTTCATAAATGATTGTATAAATCTCGGAAATATATTGGTTTCTGAGGTTTCTAAAGATAAAGAACGTTTTTCAGAAACGTGGATAACTCGGAAGGGGTTATTGTACTAATATAATTTCGTTCGGAGTTATATTATATTTTTCTACATTAAGAAACATTTGTCTTTTTTTTTTTTTTTTTTTTTTTTTACAGTGTAGCTTAGTCAGCTTATTCTAGTAAAAGATGCTTTAACTCTTTATTAAGTTTGGGGGGGGGGGGGATCAATACACTATAATGATAGGGTCGTTCTTTGACACTAATTTCGGGCCTTCATTATTTAAATGGTATTCTTTTTCTTTATTTCTTTTTTCAATTCAAACATATTCGCTCTTTACTAGAAATATTTATTACAGACTTACATGTTTCATTATGCTATTCTGTCACCATCATATACCATGCTTATTGTATTATAAATTGTTTCATTGTATGTATATTTTACATAATTCATCCAAAACCAATTTTTAAAAAAGAAATACGATATTTCACATCTTAGACTTTGAGAAACTTAATTTTCGATTACAGCTTATTCTAGTAAAATATGCTTTGATTCTTTATTAAGCTGAAAAAGAGAAAAAAGAAAAAAAATCAAAATACAGAAAATGATTTCTCTTATTAGGAGCGTCCCCTGACACTATTTGAGGTTCTTCATTTTTTAAGCGTTTTTCTTTTCTTTTTCTGATTTTTTCAACTTTTTCTGATCCTTCTTTTTTTTCTTCCTACAATCCCAGGGCAACCAAAGCACGTATAACTTTCTATTGTATTCATTAAAGATTTGCATATTTCAAAGCTATGTTCTGTGACCATCATATAACTTCCCTACTGTATGTAATATGTCTTATTATATGCAGATTGCACATAACTCATATTAAATTAATAAAAAAATATGTATATATATATCTATTTCACTTATTCTTCAGGAAATTTAATTTTTTATTATAGCCTAGTCAGCTTATTCTAGCAAAATACGCTCTGACTCTTTATTAAGCTGGAGGAAAAGGGGAAAAAAGTACTGTAAAAGGACTTATTAGGTTCTTTTGTACTATTTCGATTCTTCATTACCTAAACTTTTTTTCTTTTTCTTTAGTTTTCTTTTTCAATAACGAAACTCAAGGGCAACGAAAACCCGTATATTTGGTCTCTACTATATGTGTTCATTATATTTTTTCATATTTCAGTTTAAAAAAAAATTAAACAGGATTTGGTACACAGCATTACATAATTTATACTTCAAGAAGCTTAGTTTTCGATTACAGCTTAGTCAGCTTATTCTACTAAAATATACTGTGACTTTTTATTGAGCCGAAAAGAAAAAGAATCGACTTCCTTTATTAGGAGCGTTCTTTGATACATTTCCAGTATCTTCATAATTTAAACGTTTTCTTTTTTTTTTTTTTTTTTTTTCAATTTCGAAAACGAAGAGCAATGAAAGTATTTATATTGGCTCTCTACTAGATATACTCATTAAAGATTTACATATTTCGGTGTAAAGTGTCTTCTGGTAATTGTTATTATTAACAATTATTAGACAATTAGACCTATTATTAGACAATTAGTGTAATTGTCTTCTGGGTACTTTTCCAGTATAGGGTGCTTGGCGTTTTTTTTTTCTTAAAGCTTGGCGCAATTCGGGATTCAGAAAGTGAGATTTGTTGCCAAATGATATGAACATCTTATGAAAACAAACCTGATGAACTTTATGCTTGTTTATCTCTCTCTCTCTCTCTCTCTCTCTCTATATATATATATATATATATATATATATAATTATTGTTTTTAAATACTTCTAATATATGTATAATGCTAATTTTAACATATGTTATAAATTACTTCTGTTTATATTTAAAAGTAGATAAATGGCTTGTTTATATTAAATACAAAAAATGCTTGAGTATTTGAAACAATGAATAGGCTTTCAGAAAATATGCATGAAAAATTGCCTTCTCTCGCCAAGCTTATTTTCTCTATCTTGCCAAGGCTAGGAAAAGTATCGTCTTCTGTATGATAATATGTTTTATCATATGAAGATTTTACATAATTTATCTTAGGTTAATTAAAAAAAAATTACAGCATTTTACTTGAAGAGAAAGCTTGAAGAAATTTAATTTTCGATTACAGCTCAACTAGCTTATGCTAGTAAAATACCCTCTGACTCTTTATTAAGCCGGAAAAAACAGTACAGTAAAATGGCTTCCCTTATTAAAAGCGTTCTTTGAAACTATTTCAAATCTTCATTATTTAAACATTTTTATTTATTTATTTTATTTTTTCAATCTCAAAATCCAAAATCAATAGAAACACGTAACTTTGCCGAGTCATTCATGTTAATCTAGTCTGCATTATAATAAGCTCCATTACTCGCAGATTTTGCATAATCAGTCTAAGGTTAACTTCAGAGAAAGAATACAATATTTCAAAGCTTACATTTTAAGAAATACAATTTTTCATTGTAGCTTAGTCAGCGTATTTTTGTAAAGTATTCTCTGACTCTTTATTAAGCTGGTGAAAAATAAATCCAGTAAAATGTTACTTCAGTAAAATATTTTAAAACAGTTTTTAACGTTATTTAAGGTCTTCATTACTTAAAAGTTTTTCTATTCATTTTTCTTTCTTCCAGTTTCGAAACCCAAGAACAATTAAAATGCGTATATTCTATCTCTACTAGATAATATATTCATGAAAGATTAACATATTTGAGTATGATCTTACGTTAATAAAATAATGATAATGATAATAAATATAAAAATACAGCATATCACAGTTTATACTTTGTTTTTAGGTGCGTTCGTAATTATATAAATACGTAGCACCTATAGTCGTCGTTTTGTCCGTCCGTCTGTCCGTCCGTCCGTCTGTCTGTCCGCCTGTCTGTCTGTCCGCATATAACAACGCAAAAACTACCCAACCAAATGGTTTGCAATTTAAAATATATTATCTTTGCAGAATTTTGTCGAGACATTTCAAATTTTATTAAAATCGAATCAAAACTTTAGGAGATATTAATAAAAATATTTATTAAGAAATTTGAATTTTTTTTTTTTTTAAATCGGTGCTTTTTTGTTATAGGAGCTTCCGAAGTTGAATCGTCAAGCGACCGAGATACTTATTTTATGACAGAAATTAATCTGCAGACGATATAATTCATTTCACAGAATTAAAAATCATCAAGATCTGAATATTTATATAACTAGCTGATACATATATATCTGAATATTTATATAACTAGTTAAGATATTTGTATGAACAGTGTCATAAAATATATACTTAACTAGCTGTTTAACCCGTTCTACGCACGGGATATCATGAATTTAATTCTAAAACGTGCGTACGTAACGTTTGACGTACAATTTCCAACTTGTTTATAATTACTAGGGCATCCAACCCGGGCTTCCCGGGGTAGAAACTATATGTGAAAACCATTTTTTTTTATTATTATTATAAATTCTAATAGATTTTTTTCATTTAATTATTCTTTTTAGATTGTCCCCTAACAACACCAAAGAGCATTTTTATATGAAATACAGTGTCTCACAAAAGTGATGGGACACTTGTGCTTTATAAAAAGAAACTGCAATAAAATAAATAAACAAACATGTGCAAAAATTTTTTGGGTGTGTTTCATATTTAAAGTTAGTAACAATTATTACATAACATACATTTTGTCAAAATATTAAAATATTAATTTAGTAAAAATACAATTGTTCAGAACGGAGCAAAAAATGGCTCACATAAGTGATGGGACACTTACTTTTCCATCAAATATTTATCCAAAAATTTTACTTTTTAAAAGGTTTTAATATTTTGTTGGATTTCCTTTTACTTTTAAAACATGATTTAATCTTTTTGGGATGGATTCGACTAATTTTTTTGTGATTTCTGGAGTGATTTTACCCCATTCTTCTTGAAGCACCGATTTTAGTTGTTGTTTTGAAGAAATGGTGTGTTTGCGAATTCTTGATTCCAATTCTTGCCAAATATTCTCTATGGGATTTAAGTCTGGAGATTGTGGCGGTGTTTTTATTATTTCAGGACAGTTATATAGCAGCCAGAGTCTAACGTTCAGAGCAGTGTGCTTGGGGTCATTGTCCTGGTAGAATTTAAAATCGTTATGAAGGTTCAATTTTCGTGCTGAAGATTTCAAATTTTGCTTTAAAATATCAATATACTTGTACTGATCCATTATACTGTCAATAAAAACAAGATTACCAACTCCAGCGGACGACATACACCCCCATACCATAACTCCTCCTCCACCATGTTTTACTGTTGGTACCAAGTTCTGTTTGCGAAATTCTTCCCTGGGTTTTCTCCACACCAAGATTCTACCGTCAGAACCAAATATATTAAATTTACTCTCATCAGCAAATATAACTTTATTCCAGTAATCAGAATTCTTATTTATGTTGGATTTTGCGAAAGCTAGTCTGAGTTTTCTATTCTTTTCACTTACGAAGAATTTTTTCCTGGCTACTCTACCGTGATATCCAGCAGATCGAATTACCCTTCTAATAGTCTCAGGATTAACAATTATTCCATATAATGCTTGTAAATCAGCAGCAACTTTTGAAGCACTAATTCTTGGATTTTTTTTAATATTTCGAACGATAATTAGCTTTATTCCATTGGATAGCTTTGATGGTCGGCCAGGTCTTCTTTTATCCTGAATCATATGATTCTTTTTATATCGTTTAATGATATTGAAAACTGTTGAACGACTCAAGTTAACTGTTTCAGCAGTTTTTCTAATAGATTTTCCACGTTCAATATGCAAATTAATAACTAATTTTCGAATTTCAGGCGAAGTTTCTTTTCGTTTAGCATTCATGGCTACACAGAGCTAAAAAACACAAAAATTCCAAAACAAACTGGAGAGAAATACTGCAGACGATTTTATAAATTATTGCCAATTGCTTTTAAGTAAAAATAAAACCCCCAAAAATATTTTTATTGCTTATTTCAGACGATTTTTGTTGCATATATAATGGTGTCCCATCACTTATGTGAGCTATTTTTTGCTCCGTTCTAAACATTTGTATTTTTATTAAATTAATATTTTAATATTTTGACAAAATGTATGTCATATAATAATCTTTACTAAATTTAAGTATGAAACACACCCACAAAAAAATGTGTACATGTTTTTTTAATTTATTTGATTAGTTTCCTTTTGTAAAGCACAAGTGTCCCATCACTTATGTGAGACACTGTATGTCAATTACATATTCAAATAAAATTTTGAAATTATAATTCGTAATAATGGTAATTTCGTATTGGCTTCGTGCCAGAAGTTAATAACCGAAGAAATAGCTAAAAATCTCGTCATCTATGGAAGTTTTTTTTTTGTTATTCTGATAATTTCAGCGGCTTTAAGCGCTTATTTCAATTACATGTCTGTTCAATTTGTGTTTTATTTATACTATTTTATTTATTGCTTAATGAGGTTTCAATTTTGTTATAGAATATTAGCTGAAAACAAATGCTGAACTTTTTTTATTGTTTAAAGTGCAAACGGATTAATCTTTTGTAATCGTCTGCAAGCGATAGAGATAGATTTTATTTTTTTAAAAATCACCCTTGAAATTTAATTGAAATGCTATAATAAATGAGTAAATTGCGATACAGTTTTCAAACAAATTGCATTTGAAAGTAGATTTTTTCCCCCTATATAACGGCGTAAAATTAAAAATGTGCAACCTTTAGAAATTAAAAAAAAATTGCAGCAGCAAAAATTGCAAAACCGAAATTTTATTGTCCAGTGTTGCCATTCGCAAAATGACGTCAGCGTTATGCACGGACACGTTTCTCCTTTATAATATAGAAGATAGATAGATAGATAGCGTAAGTCAGTGTCAGCTTCTTCTAGTAAAATATGCTTTTACTTTTATTAGACTGTTAAAAATAAATAAACAAATAAATTAAATTAAAAATACAAAATTACTTTTCTCTGGAGCGTTCTTTGACTCTATTTCCAGTCTTTATTTATTTAAACATTTTTCTTTTTTTTTTTTTTTTTTCAATTTCGCAAGCCAACAGCAATGAAAACACGTATATTCGTTCTTTGCCGAATCCCTCCACCCATGTTAATTTAGTCATGTAGTATTTTATACAGCAATATTTAAAATATTTTTGTCTTCTTTGTTTTATCACCATCGTTCACACATTTTTTAGACGATTTTCATGGTCCTTACATAATTATTTTACATAAAATATTTGTGATGTAAATGATCAATTTAGTAACCCTTATTCTGAACTACCTTTCTACACCGTGGTTTCCATGACAATAATGCCTTTTGCTAATTTTGGAAGAGGTATTTTGGCTCATTCCTCTCCTGAACAGCTTTCCAAAGTCCATGAAGGGTTGTAGGTCGACGTTTGGATAACGAGCTTTTTAAAAGTACAAAAGCGCAAAAATCCATGGGTGATACATCAGCAGATCTAGCAAATAGGTATATCAGTGAAGGGTATAGCCCTGATACCCGTTTCTCGTTCCATTAGGAAAACAAATTCCAGGAAAATCCCAGTTCCAGGGATTCCAGGAAATTAACAGTGGATTGGAATGTGTGGCTGCTTGATTTATTTTGATGCAGTTCAATAGATTGATGGCACTTGGGGTAAAGAGATGGTATTTCATGCTTGAGGATTGGGAGTGAAATACGTTTCTGATAGTATGTGGAGTTGATCTTAACATTTTTCTCCACTCTCTTTATTTTTAATTTGCCGTTATCTGCAAAGTCAACAACAAATGTAAATACTTTGTTAAAACTTTCTTTAGATACATTGAACCATGTTTTAAGACCCCCCCCTCCCCCTGTTACGGTTGGTTTCAACAATTTTTTTTAATCTACATTAATTATTTAAATCACTTTCTCAACATTTATTTAAAAGCATTTTTTTTTTTTTTTCTGTTTCTAATAAAAATTTAAATAAATAAAAGTAATTGTAATAATAATAATAAAATCAGTTTTTATTTTTTCTTCTTTCTTTTTGCAAAGTAAATTCAACGTTTTTAGTCTAGCATAGCTTCCTGTTTTCAAATACGAAAGATAAGATAGCAGGGAGGGAGGTTTCTCAGTAAAAGACCACACATAGTGTATTGGGCAGTCGTGTATGTTTTCTCCCATACCCTTGAATCATGTGTTGTAGTCACCTAGTCTAGTTTTGGTTAAAAGAAAGACCGTCCGCCCTGTATAGGAATTACGTTATCTTATGAGTGTACTATATACGCAATTAGGCTTTGTAAGCTTACGACAGGCTTCAATGGACTCTGCTATCAGGCGGATAGCTGGCGCCCAGGTCAACAGAGGCTCACAGGACCCCCTTCAGCACACGCCATGGGGGTGAAACATGGCTGCCTTCCCCCATGAAGCGGCTGGCAGGGTGGAACGACAGGCTGGTGCCTTCAAGGAGAGTCCATTTTCCCTTTTGTTTCCATTCCCGTACCTCTGGCAGAGTGGATCGGTCCCGTTTTTCAAGCAGCGCGGGAGAATGAAGGTTTACGACACTTGTTGCTTGGCCAAGAGACCTGTCGTTTGACTCGTAAAAAAAAATTCGACTTATTACGGGGCTCGAAGACTGGCCTGTGGGCTGGATCGCGAAGTTGTTGAAGGCGGACAGGTTTCTGGAAGATTTTGTTTTGAGAGTGGGGCATTGATGGCCTACTTTAATTATCCTAAATCATGAGGTTATGATGAAAAGAGGCTATAAGGGCATTTTCGAAGTAAGGATCTGTATCTGATGGAGGGCGAATGAAAAGAAAATATGTTTGACCCATCATGTAGTAGCGGCGTTCCTAGAAAAAGTGTTGTCTTGTGTTGACTTCTTAAGCGGCGGTTGTTAATGATACCTTGACGAAAAATGAATTAATGATTAGACGAGCATCATTTCTGGAGATGGAGCATTATCAATCCTAGACTAAGAAGGCTGGCGAGACTAGCTGAGTAGACTTGCCCGCTTTACAAGGTATCGGTGATGTGACGACGTTTTGAATCGGGAATAAATCAAAATCTCCAAGTGATGTATGGAGTAACGGTGTTGACTCGTAGAGGCAGCTGAAAAGAATAGGTTGAAAAAAAAAAAAGGAGATTATGGCAGATCAACATATCTGAAATGAAGTGTGCCCACATTGATGGTAGTAAATATCAAAGTATATTGTAAGTAACCCATATTTCTTCTTTATTACATGTTGTCTACTGTTGTGATATTTATAAATACCTGGAGAAACAAAAAAATATAATTATTGGTATTTTAAGATGATTAACATGTAACCTTTTTGTTTATGATTGAACGACATTTGAATTGTTGGTTTGTTAATAGTTTAAGATTTATGATATTTAATTGAAAATTAATCAATAATTAAATTTTGAAAAGTTGATCCATCTTTAAATCATGGTATTGTGGTAACTTTAGGGACTTTGCTGCTTAATGTAAAGTGTTGTAATAAGTAATTTCAGTATTTTTTTTTTTGATCAACTTTGTTATTATGTTATTATTATATTTTGTTTGAGAACTACCTTACTTTTATAATTTTTAATTATTCAAATAAAGAAAGTTTTTGTTTATTCTCAAATATGGTATGTTTTTCTTTATATATAATTTTTAAATAATTAATATTTCTATAATTACAACATACCTATAAGGAGGAATTAACCTCTCAGTAAGTGAGATTAAAAATATGAAAGCTATAATTTTGCTAAATTAATATTTTTTTTTATTTCTTAAATTTTTAATTCATGGTAATAATTTATTTGAAAATTAATTGAGGTTTACGCAAGGTTATTAGATGTATTTATTGTTCCTATCTCAGAAATGGATATACTGATAATTGATGCTAAAGTAAAATTAAGTCTAATTTAATTATTGATTAATTTTCAATTAAATATCATAAATCTTAAACTATTAACAAACCAACAATTCAAATGTCGTTCAATCATAAACAAAAAGGTTACATGTTAATCATCTTAAAATACCAATAATTATATTTTTTTGTTTCTCCAGGTATTTATAAATATCACAACAGTAGACAACATGTAATAAAGAAGAAATATGGGTTACTTACAATATACTTTGATATTTACTACCATCAATGTGGGCACACTTCATTTCAGATATGTTGATCTGCCATAATCTCCTTTTTTTTTTTTCAACCTATTCTTTTCAGCTGCCTCTACGAGTCAACACCGTTACTCCATACATCACTTGGAGATTTTGATTTATTCCCGATTCAAAACGTCGTCACATCACCGATACCTTGTAAAGCGGGCAAGTCTACTCAGCTAGTCTCGCCAGCCTTCTTAGTCTAGGATTGATAATGCTCCATCTCCAGAAATGATGCTCGTCTAATCATTAATTCATTTTTCGTCAAGGTATCATTAACAACCGCCGCTTAAGAAGTCAACACAAGACAACACTTTTTCTAGGAACGCCGCTACTACATGATGGGTCAAACATATTTTCTTTTCATTCGCCCTCCATCAGATACAGATCCTTACTTCGAAAATGCCCTTATAGCCTCTTTTCATCATAACCTCATGATTTAGGATAATTAAAGTAGGCCATCAATGCCCCACTCTCAAAACAAAATCTTCCAGAAACCTGTCCGCCTTCAACAACTTCGCGATCCAGCCCACAGGCCAGTCTTCGAGCCCCGTAATAAGTCGAATTTTTTTTTACGAGTCAAACGACAGGTCTCTTGGCCAAGCAACAAGTGTCGTAAACCTTCATTCTCCCGCGCTGCTTGAAAAACGGGACCGATCCACTCTGCCAGAGGTACGGGAATGGAAACAAAAGGGAAAATGGACTCTCCTTGAAGGCACCAGCCTGTCGTTCCACCCTGCCAGCCGCTTCATGGGGGAAGGCAGCCATGTTTCACCCCCATGGCGTGTGCTGAAGGGGGTCCTGTGAGCCTCTGTTGACCTGGGCGCCAGCTATCCGCCTGATAGCAGAGTCCATTGAAGCCTGTCGTAAGCTTACAAAGCCTAATTGCGTATATAGTACACTCATAAGATAACGTAATTCCTATACAGGGCGGACGGTCTTTCTTTTAACCAAAACTAGACTAGGTGACTACAACACATGATTCAAGGGTATGGGAGAAAACATACACGACTGCCCAATACACTATGTGTGGTCTTTTACTGAGAAACCTCCCTCCCTGCTATCTTATCTTTCGTATTTGAAAACAGGAAGCTATGCTAGAGATTAAAAATATGAAAGCTATAATTTTGCTAAATTAATATTTTTTTTTATTTCTTAAATTTTTAATTCATGGTAATAATTTATTTGAAAATTAATTGAGGTTTACGCAAGGTTATTAGATGTATTTATTGTTCCTATCTCAGAAATGGATATACTGATAATTGATGCTAAAGTAAAATTAAGTCTAATTTCATAATTGATTAATTTAATTTTTAATTATCCTTTCTTTGAAGTATTATTCAAGGCAAACAACAAAATGGTTGTTTTTTGACAAAGTAAAAAAAAAAAAAAAAAAAAAAAAAAAAAGTTTTCAGTTATTTTATAGCCACTATACGATCCTTGGTTAACCGATCTGATCTTGTTCACAATCTCCATAGTTGTTCTAAAATTTAGTACATCATCATATCCCTACTCTATTAACGGATTTAACTCTTTCTCCTTTTGGTCCTCATATTGGAGGAATTTCAGGTTGTCTGCATTTTTCCAAATTATATGATGATTACACTTTTGTTAATTTAATGTGTATGGAGATTTGAGCTTGATCGGGTTGGAGTGGAGTTGGGTGTTCTTTATGCAATTCAGTATGCTACTTGATTTAGAAATCTGTTGCCCCTTACTACATTTAACATTGTCTTAAAGTGATGAGTCCAAAATTATCATTGTTGTATTAACCTATTCGGATTCTTAAGTTTTGATATTTTGATTAGTTTAATATAATTTGCTACCTTTTCCATGGCAACAGATTTCAGTGGAGCTAATCAGGGTATACTTATTTTTTTCTAAATATTTAATTGTCAAGTGAAGATTGAGTAATAAATGAGCTTTTTAAGTTTAAGTAAGTTGTGTTTTAGAAAGAACCCCAAATCCCACAACACCCCTCCCCGGTTTTTGATGATAATAAAGGGATCTATTTTTACTACAGTCATTTAAATAAACCCAAGCTTTATCTATTATAACAACATTTTTCCATTTTACTCTGGATAAATGCTTCTTATAAAGAATTCTCGTGTTCTACGTTCGGCCTTACGTTGTGGAGAAAGACGATGGACATTGTGCTTTTTTTTTTGGCCTTTTTAAAATTCAAATCAGTATTAATGATTTTGTTAACGGTTGACAATGAGCAGTTTAACGATTTAGCAACAGTCCTTTGAGATGAAGGATTTTCTTTTACCATAAAAGATGTATCCCTTTGGAATATTCGAAGACTTTCTTTTTGTTCTTGGGTACATATTTGGAACAATTTTTCTATTTGGAACCAGACATTCACGTTTTTCTCCCTGGCTTATTGACAATAATATTTACCTACTGTATAAAAAAAACGTGATATAGAAAGCTACTTTAGATATTTAAAAACCATGCCTTTCACAGCGTTTTTTAATAACCAAATACGAATAATTTTCTGCGGAAAGTGCAGAAATATAGCCTCCCTTTGTTGTTGTTGTTGATTTGACCCAAAGGGCCCGGTTTTGCAGCTTTCTATTTCTATATAGCTGTCATAATCCACTACGCTTGATTCATAATCCTGACTCCTAAATCTCCTAATTTTGAACCAATTCCAGATGAGAGATTTGCATCTGGATTGGCACCCCCAGAGGTAACGCTTATATAGAACTTGGAGGACTTTGGAGCCACGAACAGATTGAACGTGCACCAGCTCCCATTAACGTACACGGTCCCACAGCAGAGGCAGACGAGAGAGGATGCACCCTCCCAAGCATTGACCTTGGTCGATGCTGCTTGGTTTTCGGTGATCTTACGAGAACCGAGCTTTACCGTCCGCGCCACTGCGTGACATATAGCCTCCCTAAAAAGCGCCACTTTGCATGTAAACAAAAATTTCAGTTGCCAGACGAGAAATTATATTTTCAAAAACATAGTAACTGTAAAAAATAATTTCTCTGCAGACGATTTTTTTTTAAATTATTTACGCCTATATATATATGTATACCATTCCTATTCCTACTGCTCTGATAACATGTTTCATTATACGCAGATTTTACATAAATAATTCTATATTATGCTAGTTTCGGAAAAAAGAATACATTACTTATAACTTATATTCATGAATTTCAATTACAACTTAGTCAGCTTATTCTACTAAAATACGCTATGACTGTTTATTAAGCCGGAATAATAATAATAAAAAAAAGCAATTCAGTAAAATGACTTCTCTTATTAGGAGCGTACTTTGACACTATTTCGGGTCTTCATTATTTAAACGTTTTTCTTTATTTTCAATTTCGAAACCCAAGAGCAATGAAAACACGTATATTCGCTCTTTGCCGAGTCCTCCATGTTAATCTAGTCGTGAGAGTAATAAATCAAAAAGATGATTTGGGAGCGTTTGCTCCAGCGCGTGGGGTGATGAGGAGAGAGAGTGAAAGAGAGAGGGTGAGAGAGAGGGAGAAAGACCGCAAGTGGAAGAGAGAGTTTTCTCTTTACTCTTCTGATTGTTTTCATAAAGGTGAAATTGGAATGAGTCAGTTTACTTTTGCATTTGTCATTTCCTTTGCTTCCAGAACGTGTCAAAACTGCAGACAAAGCAGTCTTTCTAGAATCATCGATTTTCTATATTTTCAAAAGTTTTCTTTTTTTTAACCTTTTGTTTATTGAATGAGCAAGAAAGCTACTTGACAGCTTTATTTCCGCTGATGTCTGTTATAGAAAAATACTTTGTAGTTTTGCCAACACCTATAAATTTTTTCCCACAGAAATGCATTTAAATTAAACTTAAACTTCACTGGAAAGTACTTATTGTTTGTAATTTCAAGTTTTAAAAAAATTCTCCACCAAGAAAACATTGCTGTCTAGGTCTGGTTCTAGAGTAGTGTTGCCAGGTGTCTCGATTTTCAGGGGCTCCAAAACATGTGCCGCAAAACCACTGCGCGAGACGCCGAAATTCCCGATTTTCCATGATGCACAAATTCTTTTAAATTTCTTTTAGTTACTGTGCTATTCGTTAGTCAGCATCGAGTGGAACTTAACACAGTAAAACTTGTCACGACAGAACTTGTCTATAACGGAAAATTTTCCTAGTCTCTTTCAACGGAGAAGCACATTACAATTCTAACTACTTAACCCCTTCGCAACGAGCGTCCTTTACGGATTTTTTAATCTTTTATCATCAATTTTCAAAAATAGAAATTTTTGATTAATCGAATCGCAGAAATGCTATGATTAAATAAGCCAAAGCTTACAATAAAAAATAACTGGTGGGAATAATCGAAGATTCTGAGTGTCTTATGCGTCACGTACACGTGTCGCTTGTCCCCAAAGGGTTAAACAGGCACTCTGCCTAAAACGGATATTTTTCGGTACCTAGCTAATCTGTTTTTACAAGTTTTATTGTACTTTGTTCAGTAAACGCAGTGTTAACGGAACCTGTTTATAACGGAATTTTATTTTAAAACTAACAATTTCATTGTGCTTACGATAGGGATACTATGCATTATGTCTGTTAAATCGTAATTTTGTATCAGTTCCTGGCGTAGGTTTTACAGTATAAGACTGTTGTGTCTTTTTTAGTATAATATAACTTCCTAAGACGGAATCGGAAAGGACATGAAGAAAAAAAATTGTTTTCGACAGGTTTTCGTTTTAGCAGGTATAATTGTATGAAATTCCTACCGTATGGACAATGAAATTTTTACATTTAAGAGATGATTCAGTCTTAACGAATTCAGTCCCTAAGGAAGACAGGTTCTGTTTTCATAGGGTTTACTGATGTTTTGTGTTCCGATTTAGAATCCGCTGTCCTGCTTTTTTTGTCTCCCTGTCCCGCTTTTTTGTGGCACTGGAAATTGCACCACTATTCTAGAGCATTACTTTTATTTGGGACCCACACGTTATTAGGTGCGTTCGTAATTATATAAATATTACCTATAGTCGTCGACTGGTCCGTTTGGTCCGTCCGTCTGTCCGCATATAACAGCGCAAAAACTATTCAACCGAATGGTTTGAAATTTAATATATATAATCGTTGCAAAATTTTGTCGGAGTTATTTCAAATTTTATGAAATTCGAATCAAAACTTAAAAAAGTATTAATAAAAGTTTTCTTCATTCTATTAAATCCCATCATGCGTAATTAATTCAATGATATCCCAAGATAGGTCATGATTCTAGCATGCCATGGTGATTACGTCCTATTTAAGATGGAGTCATATTATTTCCGTATTACTTAATTTAAAAACCGAATTTGTATATTAAAACTGTTTAAGTATAGCAATCCTATAATCTACCGACAGTTTTTTGGATAGATGTTTCTGGAGAAATATATATTAAATGGAAAAATAGTTTAAATATATGGATTTCAAGTTCTGAAATTTTGAAAGCTACGCTTAAGTTTCCCATTGGAATTTTCAGTAAATTTCAAAAAGTTGCCAACGTAAAATGTACTTATTTTATTACAGAAATTAAGCATATCTAATAACAGGCGATGTAATTCATTTCACTGAAACTAGTTATGGGTACGAACGCACCTCATTTGTCACGTCTGACGTACAATTTCCAACTTGTTTTTAATTGTATCCCAAATCTTCTTAAAACTTTTTAGGGGTCATCCATCAATTACGTTTTTTTCTTTCATTTATCCCTATGTCACACTTGTCACACATTATTGTTATAATACTGAACTGATTTGCATTTTCAGAGGTGTGTGGAAGGCATCCTAAGCGCTTCTCTGTTTATAAACAACAGACACAAAAATGATGCTTTTGTGCTCGTGTTATTATTATTTTCTTCTTTCTATACAAGAAGAAAGCATTAGATTCGGGAAAAATTTCGACTCCTGGTTTTCAACGGATTTACACGTTTTAGAAGGTCTTGAACACAATCTGACTGTTTTTAGAAAATGTCCGTCCATGAGTCCTGTAATATGTGACACAAATTTTGTGGGTGCTGTAACTCACCAAGTACTCCGTAGAGTTAGATGAAATTTCACATAAAGTTCTATTCTTATGTGAACTGGTGTTGATTAGGTTTTGGACAAAATCCCCCCAAGAGGGGGTGCCGAAAATAGATAATATGTTCGATTTATGTGGTGCTTAAATATCCAGTTTACGTGCGAAGAATTCAACGAAACATCAAATTTAGAATCCTCATGATAGGAGTAGATTGTCATTTAATTTTGGTTGCGGTCATCGAAGGGGGGTGAGGGGGGAGGCATGCCGAAATTCGATGATTTGTTCGAAATATGCGATGTCACCAGTAGAAATGCACAGAGTTCAACGAAACTTTACGCTTAGCATCCTGAATATGGGGATACATTGTGTAAAAAAAAAAAAAAACTTTGCTAAGTTGATGTGATTTCTTCTACAATTTAAATCATTTAATTAATTTGATTTATATAGAAGAACATTTTGTGATGGCCACAGAATACTACTTTACTATATGTCTTGATGTTTACTTAAATCTGTTTAAATTTATCTTTACTTCGTAAACAAAGTACATTTCA
This sequence comes from Maratus michaelseni, assembly GCA_963931845.1. NCBI lineage: Eukaryota > Metazoa > Arthropoda > Arachnida > Araneae > Salticidae > Maratus > Maratus michaelseni. The sequence goes on from OZ007593.1 coordinate 175,009,602, forward strand.
TGAAACAGCTTCGTAAAGATAAAACTACTAAAACTAAACTATTACTACTGAAATGAAATAAATACTATCCAAATGAAAGTTAGAGAGCTAAATGTTCGAAACGACAAAGAAAACATGCATTTGCCCGAGGGTAATGACATCTGAAAATGTAAACACTTCCTTTTAAATCAACCGCTATATTAAGTTTCTCTCCTCTCTGCAGCTGAGAAAAAGTTTGCTCATTATTTTTATTGCTTCTTTTTAATTTAGACATGTTTGAATTACCACCTTGCTAGTTATATGCGTTGTCGTTTCTCGTGTTGATGCTTACAGATTTTTTGACGTTTTGGTTATTTTTCTTGATTCGAAATTTTCTGAAATTACTTTTTTATTATAGCAAAATATTCTTTTATTTCTTGTTTCGAATCTGTATTATAAAGCAAAAACATATCCATGAAATTACTTTTTATTATAGCAAAATGTTCTTTTATTTCTCATTTCGAATGTATATTATAAAGCGAAAATATGACCATGAAATTACTTTTTATTGTAGGAAAATGTTCTTTTACTTCTCTTTTTGAATCTATGCTAGGAAGCAAAAACCTTTCCATGAAATTACCTTTTATTGTAGCAAAATGTTCTTTTATTTCTCTATTTGAATCTGTATTATAAAGCAAAAACATGTGTATCAAATTACTTTTTATTGTAGCAAAATGTTCTTTTATTTCTCTTTTTGAATCTGTTTTATAAAACAAAAACATGTCCGTGAAATTATTTTTTATTGTAGCAAAATGTTCTTTTATTTCTCGTTTTGAATCTATATTATAAATAAAAACTATGACCATGAAATTACTTTTGATTGTAGGAAAATGTTCTTTTAATTCTCTTTTAGAATACTAGGAAGCAAAAACATATCCACAAAATTATTTTTTATTGTAGCAAAATAATCTTTTATTTCTCTTTTTGAATCTGTATTAAAGCAAAAACATGTCCGTGAAATTATTTTTTTATTGTAGCAAAATGTTCTTTTATTTCTGGTATTGAATCTATATTATAAATAAAAACTATGACCATGAAATTACTTTTGATTTTAGGAAAATGTTCTTTTAGTTCTCTTTTAGAATACTAGGAAGCAAAAACACATCCATAAAATTACTTTTTATTGTAGCAAAATAATCTTTTATTTCTCTTTTTGAATCTGTATTAAAGCAAAAACATGTCCGTGAAATTATATTTTATTGTAGCAAAATGTTTTTTTTATTTCTCGTTTCGAATCTATATTATAAATAAAAACTATGACCATGAAATTACTTTTGATTGTAGGAAAATGTTCTTTTAGTTCTCTTTTGGAATACTAGGAAGCGAAAACATATCCATGAAATTACTTTTTATTGTAGCAAAATAATCTTTTATTTCTCTTTTTGAATCTGTATTAAAGCAAAAAACATGCGTCCGTGAAATTATTTTTTATTGTAGCAAAATGTTCTTTTATTTCTCGTTTTGAATCTATATTATAAATAAAAACTATGACCATGAAATTACTTTCTCTTGTAGCAAAATAATCTTTTATTTCTCTTTTTGAATCTGTATTAAAGCTAAAACATGTCCGTGAAATTATTTTTTATTGTAGCAAAATGTTCTTTTATTTCTCGTTTTGAATCTATATTATAAAGCAAAAACATACCCGTGTGTAACACTGACGTCATATCGACGGTGGTAACGACCTAAGCAATCCATTTCGCTTTTTTGGTAAATTTAATTGCTTCTAACCATCGCACAATTTAAATTTTTACACCGTCAAATAGGGAAAAAGATGTACTTTCAAATGCAATGTGTTTGAAAACTGTTTCTCAATTGACTGATTTTTTATGGTTTGTAAAACAATTTTAAAGTTTGAATTTATTAAAAATCTCTCTATCGTGTGCAGCTCGATTACGAAAGATTAACCCGCTTGCATTTAAAACAATATTAATAGTTCAGCGTTTGTTTCCAGCTGATTTTAGTGCTAATCGCATCCATAACGAAATTACCACTCCATCAAATTAATCAATTAAATAAACAAATTAATATAAATAAAACACAAATTTAATAAATAGGTAATCCAACTACGCGCTTAAACATCGAAATAATTAGAATCAAAACGACTGCTGTAAGTAGCGAAATCTTTGACTGTTTCTTCAGTTATTAATCTATGGCATGAGGCCAATACGAAAGTATCACTTTTAATAAATTTCAAATCTTTATTTGAAAGTATAATTGATATTTTTCATATAAAACGGTTTTTGGTGTGGTTAGCAGGCAATCTAAAAAAATATATTAAATGCAAAAAAATCTGTTGGAGTTTTTAATTAAACAAAATGGTTTGCACCTTATGTTTCTGTAACCCGGGATCAGAGTTGGGCAAATTTGTAATTGCAATTATCTGCAATGAAATTAAAATTTAATTGTATGTAATTTATTATATTTACAATTACGTGCCGTAAAAAAATTCTTGCAGCCTAAACTGCCCTCAAACTCATCCCATTATTTGACGAAATTTCTGTGCTTGAATGTGTACAACTATAATCAATTACATACAGTACATCAATTACATAAATCCCCTCATTAAATTGTAATTACATTGCAAGTAATTGCAATTACAAATGTGCCCAACTCTGCCAGGGATGACCGGGTTGGATCCTCTAGTTTTTGCAATTTTATTGACTGAAAAACTCTTGAGTCATAGCAATTGTGTGATAAGTTTAAGGTCTTCCGTTAAGTGTTAACACTGTATTGCACTGCACACTATAGAAAATCCTGACTTATACAATTTCGGGCCCCAGGCACACAACTAAAATCCGGTCCCCTTACTACCGCATTTACTTGTCTGTTCGATAGTCCATTGTAACAAGCTGGAAATTGTACGTCAAACGTGACAAATGAGGTGCGTTCGTACTATAGCTAGTTACATAAATCTTTTAAAATTAAGATCTTTTCTGATTTTTAATTCTGTGAAATGAATTATATCGTCTGCAGATTAATTTCTGTCATAAAATAAGTAAAACGTCGGAAGCTCCTATAACAAAAAAGCACCGATTTAAAAAAAAACAATTCAAATTTCTTAATAAATATTTTTATTAATATTTCCTAAAGTTTTGATTCGATTTTAATAAAATTTGAAATGTCTCGACAAAATTCTGCAAAGATAATATATTTTAAATTGCAAACCATTCGGTTGGGTAGTTTTTGCGTTGTTATATGCGGACGGACGGACAGACAGACAGACGGACGGACAGACGGACGGACCAAGCCACGACAATAGGTGCTACGTATTTATATAATTACGAACGCACCTAAAAAGAGACAAATGTTTCAAAATCTTGGAAAATATAATATAACCACGATCGAAAATGTACAATAACCCCTTCCGAGTTACCCATGATTCCGAAAAACGCTCCTTTAAGTTAAAAGAGAAATTTTTGAAATCATTATATTTTCGAGATTTAAAGAACCATTTATATATATATAAAAAAAAAAAAATGCTTCTACTGGTTTTTGGAAACGTCTCCGGGTAGTTTTTAGTACAGTGTGTCTATAAATGATTGTCCCGGTTTCCTTACTTCATAACTTTTTATTTAAGAATGTGAAGAAAAATATTATTATATACATATCCGTAAATAACAACTCAAAAAGTTTTTTTTTTTAATAACACAATTCAAGTTACATATATGCGTAATGTCGCAACTGAAAACGCTATTAAGCAAATAACGATTATAATCAAATAATAATTAATATTAAAATTTTATCAAATTTATCAAAAAATTATTAGTGAATTATGTAATATCTATCTATCTAACTTCACAGAAAAAAATAAAACCCAATTTGGGTCTTTTTTTGGGGGGGGGGGGGAGGCTGCAAAACATGTAAACGAGATAAAACTGTATTATTTTTTTTTAAAGTAAAAATTACCCAAATTCAAAAATTTTAATAAAATAAAAGCAAAAATAATAAAAATAAAACTTGAAATGATTATAAATAACATTTATCCAACTTAAAATCTAATTTAGTACCGGAGAAGATATAAAAAAATGTGATATTTGGGAAATTGGATAAATCCGAGCTGGCCTGTATGTACGAAGATGGTAAAATAAGAGTTGTGACCGCTTAATCATTAAAACTGCAAATTTTCTTTTTCTCTCATTTCCATTGTTTGTAATGCTATGTATTTCATATATATCCCCCACCCCTTTTTTTTAAATATATATATTTTTTAAATCTTGGATTTAAAGAAATTTTTTTTTTGCATATTCTTTCTAAAAAGTCATTCTTCTGTTTAGCATTCATATCTGACCGCATTGTTATTATTAGTAGTATTATTTTTACACCGCTTACAAAGTAATAAATCAATCTGAATTTATATCCAGTTAAATAAAAAGATAAAAAAAGGCATGTCTGCGCGCATTAGAACTACAATAGGGCTTCGTAGAAGCCTTTCTCGAGGAGAAAAAATTGAGTCTCAGTCGATTTTTGCTGCCATTTTTCGCCACTTAATAATCCTTTTATCTTTTTCTTCTTTCGTCTGCGTCTGCGAGCAAAGAATAGAAATAATGATATAAAAAATCGTCTGCCGACCACTGCAAGTATATATACATTTGAATCTGAAAATGGGATCGCAGAGTCATTTCAAATACTATTAGTTATCTGCATACTTTTCTTTATTTTTATTGTCTGTGGTTGGTCATTGAATTTTGATTGCGTATTTTATGTTATATAAAAAGATATTCAATAGCTGTTGCGTTTATTAGATTTTAAAATGAAAGTTTTAAAATAATCGTCTCAAAGTTTGAAAGAACTACGGATGCAGATATTATTCTTACGTGCATTTGAGAACGTTGAAAGTGCGATATTCCCAAATTTATAATTGGCTTTAATCTTATTTTAATTTCTTCATAAAAACAAGTTACATTTTTCCATCTCACCTTAGAGGAAAAAAAAAAAAAAAACGAAATTACTATTTTTACGGAAGCTATTAACTTTGAAGTTTTATACTGTTTTCTGAATTTTTTCTTATGTGATATATTAGTTTGTTTTATATATATATTATTATTATTATTATTATTATTATTATTTCAAGAAGTTGTATGATATTTATTTTTCATATCTTTGAGTTTATAAAGACTGCTGTTTTTTTTAGCAGAAAACAATGTTTTTATTTATGTTTTCAATTTCAGTTTTTCTTTTGTTTTGTTTTGATTATGTTTATATTTATTTGAATTTGCAAAAATTATACAGATAGTTAATATAGGATTAAAAAGTCGTTTGGGGCAAATATAATATTGTTTGAAGGGGCAATGCTTTATGATTTTTAAATAACATTTTTGAATCAAAGAAAATATTATTTTGTACAAAATATCACGGTGCATTTTTTATGAATTTTATGCATGCAAGATTCTTGAAACGAAAAAGCTGTTATTTACATTTAGTTGGATTTGCAAAAGTTATATAGATAGTTATATCTGGAATAAAACTAGTTCGGGAAGAATATAACATAATGGGAAGAAAAAACACTTTATGAATCTTAACATTCTTGAATCAAGGAAAATATTAATTTGTAACAAATATCACAACGAATGTTTTATTATTTTTTAATCAAAGAAAATATTATTTTGTACCAAATGTAACGGTGCAGGTTTAACACCTCCTCCCCTTCTTTTTTATTCGATCTAATTTGTTTAACAAAATCATTTATTTAAAAAAAAGAATTAGGGTGTAATTGCGCGCTGATATGCATTATTTGGTATCATCGCTCTTGTTATATTTAAGTCCGTTGTTATAAACTGAAGATTTCTAAGTTAAAATGTAGTAAAGATTCACTGTGTATGTGTGTGTATAATGTGCACATATGCACAGTCGAACAAAACATAAATATTTGATAGACATAGATGTATATTTACAATTTTTTTCAAGCTCTAAGAGGTAATAAAGGTTCATTGCAACGGCTAAGTATACAACGAATGAAAAATTAATGACAAATTTCGTGTTTCTCAATGTGAATGATATTTTTAATGTTTTTTTCCGATAGTGGATTTCGTTAAAAAAATCATGCATGTTGAGATCTTGTTCCTTTTTCATCAAACCCAATTCTTACTAAACTTTTCCATGTGTAAGATATATATTAACAAATGTAAAAAGGCATATATTTACACATGTAAAGGTTTCGCCGGTGTCGGTGGGCACATGCGCATGATTAACGACTCCTGTTCAAAAATATTCAACTAATAAAAAATCATTAATTTTAATCTACAAGTCCATTCTCTGCAGACAAATGACTTAAAGACGAATATTTTCAACAATACTATCTAACCTCTTTCATTTTATGCAGCTGCAACACGAAATTATTAGCTTTTTCTGTTGTGATGTTGCTGATGTGTATTTGGTTGTTTCCGTTTCCTACAGTCTAGTCACGTCCCGTCTCTTCTGTATATTATTTGAAATTTAAATGATAAGGAGAACAGCATCTACATGCTAGTAATGATGCCATTTAAATGCAAATAAATTACTGTTTACCCTTCGAAATTTCACGCACGACTGATCGGCGAGAACGACAGAGAATTTTAAGTTTTGAGTTACAAATTGAATTTGAAAGTCAAATTAACTACTTGCAGATCATTACGTTCTTTCTCCTTCCACTTTTCGTTTGTTTATTTGTTTTTAATTCCTTTTTAGAGGGCAGGGGGGTTAGCTAGTTATTTTGGTTATATTCCAACGATTTCTCACCCCTATCCAGACGAAATTAATTGTTCATAGAATTTTTTCGCGGTCAGATTTTTTTTGTTTTTTTTACTGCGCAGACGATTTTCTCGTTTATTGCCAGACGTCAGTGGCCGAAAAACAAAATAAAGCGGGAAAAGTGAACAAAGGGAATTAAGATGAAGAAATGGAACGTCTGTGGAAAGAGCGAACTATTAAAATTATGGCTTGAAATAGAAAATGGTGAAGTTCAGCTGCAAAATTGATCATGTTTTACTTCCACCAGCGGCATAGCTATTCAAAAGATATGGGAAGGGACTGGAGCAATTCTTTTCAAATAAATTCAACGATTAGGAATTTTAATAATTAATGAAGTATTTATGAGAATAATTAATTGTCCAAACTGTTTATTAATGTCGTTACCACAAAACAAATATATTATTTTATTTTTTATAGAGAAGATTAAAATACTGATTTCTAGGGAATTACGATTATTAAATTAAGGATACAGTTTTGTGATTTTTTTTTATTTTTGCCCCAATCCCTCCTTGTGAAATCCCCCCTCCCCCTTCCACAGAAAATAAACGTTCCATATTATGTATTCTACGTTATTATTCGAAAGAATTACGTCATATCTCCTGAAATTACCTAGTAATACTACTATGCAAGAAATAAAAATGCAGGTTGAGAGATTTAAATCTATACTAATATTATAAAGGAGTAAAGATTGTTTGTTTGTTTGTTTGTAGGGGGTAATCTCTGGAACTACCGAACCGATTTCAAAAGTGATGGTGGCAAATTGATGGTGACAACCCCTGCTCCAACATAGGCTATATTTTATGTCGGTGCCACTAACTCCAGGGGGTGCAGGAGCGAAAAACGTTCTAAAATTGCGATTTTTAGCTCACAGGCTATCAAAGCCTGAGAGCTTATGTGCCCGCCGCGCCGGTTCTGTATGTATGTATGTACGTACGTAACGCGATAACTCTTCATAGAAATATCCGTTTTCCTTCAAATTTTGTTTATAGGTTCACTGTGTTAAGGCGCTTCCCTGATTAGTTTTCGGGATTGATTGGTTAAGTATAAAGGGGGGGAACGGGGACTAATCCTCCCCTTTATTTATATAAATGGTTTTTTCATGCATAATTATTCCGTTTTCCTTCAAATTTTGTTTATAGGTTCATTGGGTTAAGACGCTTCCCTGATTAGTTTTCGGGATTGATTGGTTAAGTATAAAGGGGGGAACGGGGGGGGGTCTAATCCCCCCTTAATTTATATAAATGGGTTTTTCATGCAGAATTATTCCGCTTTCCTTCAAATTTTGTTTATAGGTTCACTGTGTTAAGGCGCTTCCCTGATTAGTTTTCGGGATTGATTGGTTAAATGTAAAGGGGGGGGGGTGGAGAACGGGGAGGGGGGGTAATCCCCCCTTAATTTATATAAATGGGTTTTTCATGCAGAATTATCCCATTTCCTTCAAAATTTGTTTATAGGTTCATTGGGTTAAGACGTTTGCCTGATTAGTTTTCGGGATTGATTGGTTAAGTATAAAGGGGGGGAACGGGTGGGGGGCTAATCCTGCCTTAATTTATATAAATGGATTTTTCATGCAGAATTATTCCGTTTTCCTTCAAATTTTGTTTATAGGTAAACTGTGTTAAGGCGCTTCCCTGATTAGTTTTCGGGATTGATTGGTTAAGTATAAAGGGGGGGAACGGGGGGCTAATCCCCCCCCTTAATTTACATAAATGGGTTTTTCATGCAGAATTATCCCATTTCCTTCAAATTTTGTTTGTAGGTTCACTGTGTTAAGGCGCTTCCCTGATTAGTTTTCGGGATTGATTGGTTAAGTATAAAGGGGGGGTGGCGGGGGGGGGGTAATCCCCCCTTATTTTATATAAATGGGGTTTTCATGCAGAATTATCCCATTTGCTTCAAAATTTGTTTATAGGTTCATTGGGTTAAGACGCTTCCCTGATTAGTTTTCGGGATTGATTGGTTAAGTATAAAGGGGGGGGGGAACGGGAGGGGATAATACCCCCCTTAATTTATATAAATGGGTTTTTCATGCAGAATTATCCCATTTCCTTCAAAATTTGTTTATAGGTTCATTAGGTTAAGACGCTTCCCTGATTAGTTTTCTGGATTGATTGGTTAAGTATAAAGGGGGGGGGACGGGGGGGCTAATCCCGCCATTATTTATATAAATGGGTTTTTCATGCAGAATTATTCCGCTTTCCTTCATATTTTGTTTATAGGTTCACTGTGTTAAGGCGCTTCCCTGATTAGTTTTCGGGATTGATTGGTTAACTATAAAGGTGGGGAACGGGGGGTGGCTAATCCCCCCTTAATTTATATAAATGGGCTTTTCATGCAGAATTATCCCATTTGCTTCAAAATTTGTTTATAGGTTCATTGGGTTAAGACGCTTCCCTGATTAGTTTTCGGGATTGATTGGTTAAGTATAAAGGGGGGGGCGGGGGGGGCTAATCCCCCCTTAATTTAGATAAATGGGTTTTTCATGCAGAATTATCCGATTTTCTTCAAATTTTTTATATATATTCATTGTAATTAGAGACTTCCCTGATTAGTTTATGGGGTTCATTATAGTTAACCATGAGGGGGTAACGGGGGGATGCCCCCCCCCTTAATATATTGTTGATTTCTTTATTTTTCGAGGGGTTTATTTCAAATTCTTTGAAATAAGAGTATAATATACAATTAGTGTGAATAACCTGTGAGCTCAATGACCTCAGTTTAACTGGGCAGTTTTCTTTTTATTTTGTATACTGAAGGAGCTAGAAATTTGAAATTTGGCATTGTAGTTACTTATAAGATGCAAATGCTCTCTACGATCAAAATAAAAAAGAAATCCAAATTTAAAAGTGTGAAATGAGCGAAAAGCGTTCTAAAAACATTCTAAATTACAATATCTATGAAATCTCTGGAACTACCGAACCGATTTCAAAAGTGATTGTGGAAAATTGATCGTGACAACCCCTGCTCCAACATATATTTTATGTCAGTGCCTCTAACCCCAGAGGGGTGCAGGAGCGAAAAACGTTTTAAAATTGCGATTTTGTCTATACTGAAAGAGCTAGAAATTAGAAATTTGGCATTGTAGTTACTTATAATATGTAAATGCTCTCTTAGAACAAAAAAAAAAAAAAAAAAAAAAAAAAAAATCGAAATTTAAAAGGGTGAAATGAGCGAAAAGCGTCTAAAAACATTCTAAATTGCAATTTCTATGGAATCTCTGGAACTACAGAACCGATTTCAAAAGTGATGAAGGCAAATGGATGGTGACAATCCCTGCTCCAACATAGGCTATATATTTATATCAGTGTCACTAATCCCAGGGGGGTGCAGGAGTGAAAAACGTTCTAAAATTGCAATTTTTTTTATACTGAAGGAACTAGAAATTTTAAAGTTGGTATTGTACTTACTTATAAGATGTAAATGCTCTCCAAGGACAATTAAAAAAAAAAAAAAATCGAAATTTAGAAGGGTGAAATAAGCGAAAAGCGTTCTAAAAACAGTCTAAATTACAATTTCTATGAAATCTCTGGAACTACAGAACCGATTTCAAAAGTAATAGTGGCAAATTGATGGGGACAATCCCTACTCCAACATAGGCTATATTTTATGTCGGTGCCATTAACATCAATGAGGTGCAGAAGCGAAAAATGTTCGAAAATTGCGACTTTTTTATACTGAAGGGGCAAGAAATTTGAAATTTAGCATTGTAGTTACTTATAAGATGTAAATGCTCTCTAAGAATAAATTTAAAAAAAAATGAAATTTAAATGGGTGAAATGAGCAAAAAGCGTTCTAAGGTCATTCTAAATTACAATTTCTATGGAATCTCTGGAACCACGGAACCGATTTCAAAAGTGATGGTGGCAAATTGGTGGTGACAATCCCTGCTCCAACAGCCTCTTTAATAAAAAGCTATTCGTTGCCGACGACTGGGTTTTTCGCTAATTGTTGCAACAGATTAATCTCGGAAAATGAAACATTTGAAGTTACTGAAAAAAATAATAGCTCGAAAAGTATTTTTCAGAAAACTGTTAGACAAACTGCGTTTGAAAGGTAAAAAATTGTATTTTTCTTGATATAAATTTCAAATCTAATGATTATGCCGTTTTTCAAATATTGAATTTAAAAAATGACCAAATTTCCCAATGGCGAAACCTTCATGCGTAAAAAGATAATGATAAGGGCGACGTGTCCTGACGTGTATATTGGCTATAGCACGAGTCACAAATTATAGTAGCCTTATTATTCTGTTAAAATATAAAAGTTATTTATGAAATGTCAATATTTTGTTTGATTAAAGATTCGTTAAAAGAAATTGACCAGCGTAGCGGGCGTAGCTTGCTAGTATATAATAAAATTATTATTATTATTTTTTAATGGGACTCAGGCTTGAATCGCTTGATGTGTAAATTTATAAAGAAATATAATCAATATTTATTATTCGTTATATACTTTAAAAATAGTGTCTTCATTTGAACGGGAAGCGTTGAAGCCCAGAGAGGCCTTTTCTCTTTCCTACATCCCTAGACGTAGTAGCAAACGATCGAAAAACAACAACAATAACAGCGGGAAAAAAGAACAAAAGAATTAAGAGCCTACTCTAGTACCGCGAAGATTCTCGCAAGCTAATGTTAAACCATTGGCAGCGTGCTTTTCAAATTTCTCGCTTGAATTTTAATATTTTTAAATGATTTTTTTTTTTTTATAAGATATCTGAGGTTCATGTCTAACCGGGTCATCTATGTATTTTTGGGTTTTGATTGCATTATTTTTTTTTTCTTTTGAGGACATTTTTAGTTTTGGAACCGATTTTAAAGTTGTCCTCAAGGAAAAAAAACTGCAACCAAATGCAACCAAAATCGAAAAAGTAAAACGATATCCGATTAGATGTCGACCTCAGGTTCCTATAAAACAAAGCAAAACAGAAATAAATAAATAAAAATAAAAATCAATATTTTATTATTTTTTATTTTTCCTTTTTTATTTTTATTTTTTTATTTTCTTTCTGTTTCTTTTTTCTTTTTTTGCAAACGATAATTTTGAATTACCTTGCCAGTGTCTTCGCGTTACTAGCATAAACTCTTTTAGATGAAGAAATGAAACGTCTGGGGGAAAGAGCGAACTAAAATTACGGTCGGAAATGGGAAATACTGAAAGTGGAGCTGCGAAATTGATCATATTTTACTTGCACTGAACTGTATACAAAGTTGCATTTATGAGTTATTCCAGGAAAAATCAATAGAGACGAGAGGAACTTCTCTGGGTGAAATAAATGCCATATCTTGCGGAATAAGAAACGCGTCTGAAGGAGAAATCTACAAAGATAACGCTGAAATTGCGTAATTGTGCTAAAATTGCGTAAATATTATATTTTCGTGCTTTCGCGACATGCTGTCTGCGAAGGCTGTAAGCGCTCATGAAAGTAAAAAGCAGGTGTTTGGAAATCTCTGTTGTGTCTGGCATAAATGTCACGGGTCATACCTCATAGCCACGCTTCATAATAAAAGGTTTTTGATGTTCAACATTAATTGTCTCTGTTGCATGAGTAACTTATCATTTAAGAACTCTAATAAAAGATGGATTATTATTACTGGATTATTAAAAAATATTCAAGGGTGGGTAATTGTTTTTCCTCGGATTTTCAAATTTAATTAACTAAATTTTCTTTTTTCCTGATGATTTTGGAAAAATCTAATAAATGTATTCTTCTGAAGTGATTTAAAATAATTAGGCACAAAGAACAAAAAAAAAAAAAAAAAAAAAAAAAAAAAAAACTAAGCATTTTTCGTCATCAGGATTCAGGAAGAAGGATGGGAGGCGGAGAGGGGACCCTGAACTTTCCTGAAATATAAATTTTAGTTCTGCTTTCTTTCTATGACAGTGTGTTCATGGGGGGGGGGGGGGGGGGGGCTCGCCAAAAATAAATAAATAAATAAAAACAAATAAACTGTTTCAATTGTTGAACTTTGAAGCTTATTTTTGGATTTTTAATATTTCTTATTCGTTAAATACACAAAGATGTTGCTAAAATTCCGTAATTGCTCTAATATTATGTAAGTGATTTCGCGACAAGCTGTCTGCGTAGGCTGTACGCGCTCATGAAAGTAAATTGCAAGGTGTTTGGAAATCTGTTGTGTCTGGCATAAATGTCATGGGTCAGCCACCTTATAGCCACCCTTCACAATAAAAATTTTTGATGTTCAACATTTGCTTAAAGTAATCGTCTCTGTTGCATGATTAACTTATCATTTAAGAACTCTAATAAAAGATGGATTATTATTACTGGATTATTAAAAAATATTCAAGGGTGGGTAATTGTTTCTCCTCGGATTTTCAAATTTAATTAACTAAATTTTCTTTTTTCCTGATGATTTTGGAAAAATCTAATAAATGTATTCTTCTGAAGTGATTTAAAATAATTAGGCACAAAGAACAAAAAAAAAAAAAAAAAAAAAAAAAACTAAGCATTTTTCGTCATCAGGATTCAGGAAGAAGGATGGGAGGCGGAGAGGGGACCCTGAACTTTCCTGAAATATAAATTTTAGTCCTGCTTTCTTTCTATGACAGTGTGTTCATGGGGGGGGGGGGGGGGGGGCTCGCCAAAAATAAATAAATAAATAAAAACAAATAAGCTGTTTCAATTGTTGAACTTCGAAGCTTATTTTTGGATTTTTAATATTTCTTATTCGTTAAATACACAAAGATGTTGCTAAAGTTCCGTAATTGCTCTAATATTATCATAGTTGCCAACCTCCCGATTTTTTTTACACCAGTATTTTTATGACAAAATAATTGTTTTATGTAATCGTGCAATTTCTACTATTTAATAAAGCGAAAAATTTTGTATGATTTTACTGGTATTCAAAAAATCGGGAGGTTGGCAACTATGTATTATGTAAGTGATTTCGCGACAAGCTGTCTGCATAGGCGGCTGTACGCGCTCATGAAAGTAAATTGCAAGGTGTTTGGAAATCTGTTGTGTCTGGCATAAATGTCATGGGTCAGCCACCTTATAGCCACCCTTTACAATAAAAATTTTTGATGTTCAACATTTGCTTAAAGTAATCGTCTCTGTTGCATGATTAACTTATCATTTAAGAACTCTTAATAAAAGATGGATTATTATTACTGGATTATTAAAAAAAAATATTCAAGGGTGGGTAATTGTTTATCCTCGGATTTTCAGATTAAATTAACTAAAACTTCTTTTTACCTGATTATATTGGAAAAATGTAATAAATGTATTCTTCTCAGGTGATTTAAAATAATTAAACACTAAGAACAAAGGAGAACTAAGGCATTTTTCGTCGTCAAGAAGGGGGGGACCCCGAACCTTCTTTAAATACAACTTTTAGCTCTTCTTTCTTTCTACGATCATGTGTACAAAAACTGTCTCAGATCATCAGGGATGTCTCAGATCAGGGATCACGGGGGGGTGCGCGGAGACTCCCAGAGAAAAGAATAAATAAATAAACTGTTTAAATTCTTCATTTTGAAAAACTTTGAAGCTTATTTTTGGATTTTTAAATTTGTTAAATCCACAAAGAGGATGCTAAAGTGGCGCTAATATTATGTAAGTGTTTTCGCGAAAAGCTGTCTGCGAAGGCTGTACACGATCATGAAAGTAAACACTAGTCGGATGTGCCAATCCCAAAGCTTTCTTCTATCTCATACATGTTTTACAAACACTAAAAACGAATCAGCACCAATCTGTATCAAGGTCTAACTGAATCTCAAGTTTTATTGAATTCCTCCTGAGATATGACTATCGCTAAAATCTTGTAAATCTTGAAATATGTAGCATAGCAGCGCCACCTGTTGGGTGGTATACACCAAAACCTAATCAACTACAACTTATGAATCTGACTAACTAAATCTGAAGTTTGATGAAATTCTGTGCATTAGCTCTTGAGGTATAGCTATCGTGAAAAATGTAGCATAGCAGCGCCACCTGTTGGCGATTTACAGCAAAAACTAATCAGCGCCAATTTATATCAAGGTCTAATTGAATCTGAAGTTTTATTAAATTCCGAACATTAGTTCTTGAGATAGAGTGCCTACAAAATTTTTGTCACAGACAGACAGACACACAGACAGACATTTTCTAAAAATAGTCAAATCGTGTTCAGGACCTTCTAAAACGTATAAATACGTCGAAATTTTTCACGAATCCAATACTTTCTTCTTGTAAAGATAGAAGAAAGTAAAAAAGGCAGGTGTTTGAAAATCTCTGTTGTGTCAGTCCGTGGACCGTACCTTAAAAAATTATCTCACTAACAATGCCAGTCTCATTAAAATACATTCATAACAGAACTGAAGTGATAAGCAGCCGAAACGGAATCCCCATTTGCATTTTATATACAGTGTCTCACAAAAGTGATGGGACACTTGTGCTTTATAAAAAGAAACTGCAATAAAATAAATAAACAAACATGTGCAAAAAATTTTTGGGTGTGTTTCATATTTAAAGTTAGTAACAATTATTACATAACATACATTTTGTCAAAATATTAAAATATTAATTTAGTAAAAATACAATTGTTCAGAACGGAGCAAAAAATGGCTCACATAAGTGATGGGACACTTACTTTTCCATCAAATATTTATCCAAAAATTTTACTTTTTAAAAGGTTTTAATATTTTGTTGGATTTCCTTTTACTTTTAAAACATGATTTAATCTTTTTGGGATGGATTCGACTAATTTTTTTGTGATTTCTGGAGTGATTTTACCCCATTCTTCTTGAAGCACCGATTTTAGTTGTTGTTTTGAAGAAATGGTGTATTTGCGAATTCTTGATTCCAATTCTTGCCAAATATTCTCTATGGGATTTAAGTCTGGAGATTGTGGTGGTGTTTTTATTATTTCAGGACAGTTATATAGCAGCCAGAGTCTAACGTTCAGAGCAGTGTGCTTGGGGTCATTGTCCTGGTAGAATTTAAAATCGTTATGAAGGTTCAATTTTCGTGCTGAAGATTTCAAATTTTGCTTTAAAATATCAATATACTTGTACTGATCCATTATACTGTCAATAAAAACAAGATTACCAACTCCAGCGGACGACATACACCCTCATACCATAACTCCTCCTCCACCATGTTTTACTGTTGGTACCAAGTTCTGTTTGCGAAATTCTTCCCTGGGTTTTCTCCACACCAAGATTCTACCGTCAGAACCAAATATATTAAATTTACTCTCATCAGCAAATATAACTTTATTCCAGTAATCAGAATTCTTATTTATGTTGGATTTTGCGAAAGCTAGTCTGAGTTTTCTATTCTTTTCACTTACGAAGAATTTTTTCCTGGCTACTCTACCGTGATATCCAGCAGATCGAATTACCCTTCTAATAGTCTCAGGATTAACAATTATTCCATATAATGCTTGTAAATCAGCAGCAACTTTTGAAGCACTAATTCTTGGATTTTTTTTTAATATTTCGAACGATAATTCGCTTTATTCCATTGGATAGCTTTGATGGTCGGCCAGGTCTTCTTTTATCCTGACTCATATGATTCTTTTTATATCGTTTAATGATATTGAAAACTGTTGAACGACTCAAGTTAACTGTTTCAGCAGTTTTTCTAATAGATTTTCCACGTTCAATATGCAAATTAATAACTAATTTTCTAATTTCAGGCGAAGTTTCTTTTCGTTTAGCATTCATGGCTACACAGAGCTAAAAAACACAAAATTTCCAATACAAACTGAAGAGAAATACTGCAGACGATTTTATAAATTATTGCCAATTGCTTTTAAGTAAAAATAAAACCCCAAAAATATTTTTATTGCTTATTTCAGACGATTTTTGTTGCATATATAATGGTGTCCCATCACTTATGTGAGCTATTTTTTGCTCCGTTCTAAACATTTGTATTTTTATTAAATTAATATTTTAATATTTTGACAAAATGTATGTTATGTAATAATCTTTACTAAATTTAAGTATGAAACACACCCACAAAAAAATGTGTACATGTTTTTTTAATTTATTTGATTAGTTTCCTTTTGTAAAGCACAAGTGTCCCATCACTTATGTGAGACACTGTATGTATGGCAGATTGCAGTTACGTAACGCGCCTGTGTGCAAAACTCCAGTTGGTAACCTAAAAAAACCACTCTACATTAAAATAATAATAATAATAATAATAATAATAATCAGAAACTTATTATGAGTACAAATGTCAAAAGAAAAACATTGATTATCAGTCTATATAAAAAAAAAAAAAAAATAATAATAGTGTGACAAAAAAAAAAAAAAAAAAAAAAAAAGAAATATACAAGAAAAGCACAAAAAAAAAAAAAAAGAATAAATTTATATATAAAGACGGAAAATTTACTTAATGGTTACATAAAAAGAAGAACAATTATATGATCTTGTAAAATTTAATTATGATTTACATAAAATCAACTTTTCGACCTGCATCAGCAGTCGTTTTCAAGATGTAAAGTTAAAGCGAATAAATTTAGTTATATGTTCTAGAAAATTTGCGAATTGCCCCTTACGTAACTGTTAATTTACGTTTACGGAAAATAACAGTTTTACAGTCACGTACGTGATTGAAACTATGCAGGTTTCGTTAGGTCTTTTAATTTGAGTACCACTATTTTTGAATAGTAATATTTGTCTCATTTAATATAAAAAATTCTGCGATTAAAAAACAAGAAGATTACTACATTCCGAACTAGTTATACAGTTGAGCGCCGCTAATCCGCAAACCTGTAATCCGCAAAGGCCTCTAATCCGCAATCAATTTATGAATATAAACAAAGAAATTTAATTCTTGAAAAATGCTTCAATGGTGACAAAATTTTGAATTTTGAAAATTTTTTTCACCAATTTTAACATTTTTCTTATCTTTATATATAGCTATTATATATCATATAACATTCTTCTTTATAGTTTAAAATGAAAGCACATTTAATTAGTATATTATTTTATATATTCATTTCTTCATACAGTACTTGTAAAATACAATTTGAGCTTTTGTGATTTTTTTTTTATTTTAATGATAAAAAATCCTTACTTAGACAATATATTTTATAATTTATTTATTTTTTCATTAAATCGCAATTATAAAATTGAAAAACACATAAAAAATACATATATATTGCTTTTGAACTCTTACTTAAAGATAAAATTCAGCACTATAAACCAAATGTCTTAAAACAGACAACAACTGATGCCATATTTAAGAAATTTAAAAAATAAGTTATTTTTTACATAGTTATTACTTTATCTATATATTAAAATGTGTAATTTATTTATATTTTAGTATTAGCAATTTTAATTTGTCTAAAATATGAATTAAAAAAAATTTAAACAAAGATTAAATAGACATGGCCTGTAATCTGCAAAAAGTCTCCAATCCGCACAACACTTGGAACCAAGCTTTGCGGATTAGTGGCTTTCTACTGTATTATAATTTAAATGTAACCCTGCTACATGGGTTTCTACGGTGAAGTTGTCAAAAGGTTAATAAATAATCTGTTTAAAACAAATTTATGAAACACAATTTTTCAAAAAAAAAAATTAATTGATTTTAATTTAAATTAATTTAAAAGTCAAGATTTACTTTTCAATTATTTTTTCTTCGTCTTAAATCCTTGGCGCCTTACCCTGGCGCCTGTGTGCGCCGCACACATCGCACACTGGATCGGCGCGCCCTGGTAGCAATACAGTTGCCCATTTTGACTATTTGAGTATTTTCAGAGAAAACTCGGAAAAGCAGAAAGCGATTCGAGTTTTGGTCGTGAATTCGGAAAATTTCTTCACTGTGCGTCAGTAAAAGATTATACTTTTAGAATTTGAATATTTCTTATTCCTTAAATCTACAAAAACAATGCCAAAATTGCGTAAATATTATTTACGACTTTACGAATTAGCGAGAAGTTGCTTGCGAAGGCTTATAATATACGCTCATAAAAGTAAGGGGCAGGTGTTTGGAAATCTTTGTTGTGTCTGCCATAAATGACATGGGTCATATATAGCTACCCTTCATAATAAAAGGTGTTTGATATTCAAGGGAGTGTAGTTGTTTCCAGCTGGATTTTCAAATTTAATTTTCTAAATTTCCTTTTTCCCTCATGATTTTGAAAAGATAACAAACGTGTATAATATAAACATATAATAACGAGTGACTTAAAATAAGTGAACACTAAGCGAAAAGAGAACTAAGGATTTTTCGTCAGGGGGTTCTGCCACTTTAAACCCCTCTGAAAGTCAATTTTTAACACTTTCCAACATAGTTGAAAAGTGTTTATGAATTCGGTTCGTCTGTCTGTCCGTACTCTAATTGTACATGTTATTGACAATTAGACTAATTGTATATGTTATTCACATTTACTATAGAATGTTCAGTATTAAAAATGAAGTGTGTAGCATTTATAGTTCATTTACAGATATACACACAAAGGAATTTTGTTATATTATGGTCAATGGGGGTAAAATCGTTTGCGGTACATTTATTGATGTTACGATATTTGAAACAAAATGAGATTGATATACATCACTGAGATGGACTGCAGCAAACTTCTCAGAAGTATAAGAATACGTAGCATTTATGGTTACTTTACAGGAACGCATAAAAGAATACCATTATATTATGTTCTATGGGGGAACAAAATCGGTTGCTGTGTATTTTAATGATGTTATGATACTTCAAACATAATGAAATCTCTGAAGTGCACTGCAGCGTGTTTTCTATAGGTTGTGGAGTGCATAGTATTTATCGTTCATTTACAGAGACACACAGAAAAATTCAGTTACAGTACTGACTAAGATCGATAATTGCTGGAAGTGTGGCTTCCGCTGTGGTATGTATTTTTAAACTTATCTAATTTTGATTGTATTAGATAGTGTTTATAAATTCTATAGATCGCACGCAGGGCTACACAAAATAATTCACACACATAACCGGTTATGGAAAACGTTTTCTGAAAATAGATTTTTACTACTGAGTTATGTTTATTAAGTTGCTTATTTAGATATCTCATTTCATTGTTTGAAACAAATCAAATTTCTTAATAATATTCTGTTAGTGTTGTTGGAAAGTGTATAATATAATCTATGCCGAAGCATGATTTTTCGTTCTCGTTAGTTCTGCTTTCTTTCTACGATTATGTGTTCAAAACTATGTCATTTCAAGGAATCGGAGTCTCCCTGTGACAAAAAAAGTCCTAAATAATTTCAATTCTTCATTTTAAAATTAAAAAACTTTGGAAACTTGTATTTGAATTTTTAATATTTCTTATTATTTGTTACATTTCTTGTTTGTTAAATGTACAAAGATAATGCTACAGTTGAGTAAATATTATTTACGTGCTTTGTCTGCCTGCGGGTTGTACAGTGTACACACTCATGGAAGTAAAATATACACTGTAAAAAAAAAAAAAAAAAAAAAAAAAGGTGTTGATATTACAGTGTGGCAGCGTATTACTGCTTATTTTACTGTTTAATACTGTTAATTTTACGGTATAATACTGGCAGCTGGGATGCCAGTATTATACTGTAATATCAACACTTTTTTTTTTTTTTTTTTTTTTTTTTTTTTTTTCAGTGTTAGTTGTTTGGAAATCTCTGTTGTGTCTGGTATAAATGTCATGGGTCATACCTTGATGTGTATATCAAAATATTTTTTTTCTCTGCAGGTTTATTATTCATAGGCAAATGGGGATTACTCTCCGAACTCGCCTCGTAAGACAAACGGTATGAACGTATACCAATTCCGAATCCTTATAACATGAATAGAGAATAAAGACTCTCCAGTTACTGTTTCTTGATAGACATTGCTGTCAGTGAAAAGACAATAACTGCGGAGAAGTGTATAATAATTTGCGACTTGACACGTTTACTGTGTGATTCTTGATAATAATAGGGATTCTATAACTTCTGTTCTTCATGCGGGGTAGTATTATTCAATTCCAGTGGCGGCTCGTGCCCAATTATCACTGGTAGGACTCGGTCCGCCATAATAAATGTCAGTTTTTAGCTCACAGGCTATCAAAGCCTGAGAGCTAATGTCCCCGCCTGTTCTTTATGTATGTATGTATGTCCGTATGTACGTAACGCGATAACTCATGATAGAAATATCCGTTTTGCTTCAAATTTTGTTTATAGGTTCATTGAGATAAGGCGCTTCCCTGATTAGGTTTGGGGGTTCATTGGTTAAGTATCAAGGTGGGGAACGGGGGTTTAATCCCCCTTAATTTAGTTAAATGGGTTTTTCATGCAGAATTTTACGATTTGATTAAATTTTTGTTTATAGGTACATTGTGATTAGGCGCTTCCTTGATTAGTTTTAGGGGTTCATTGCTTAGTTTGTATAAAGAGGGAACGGGGGGCTAATCCCCCTTTAATTTAGATAAATGGGTTTTTCATGCAGATTTATCGGATTTTCTACAAATTTTGTGTATAGGTTCATTGTGATAAGGCGCTTCACTGATTAGTCTTGGGGATTCATCGGCTAAGTATAAAGGGGAGACGGAGGGCTAATCCCCCCTTAATTTATTGTCGAATTCTTGATTTTTCGAGAGCCATTATTCTTTGAAATAAGAATATAATATACAGTTAGTGTGAATAGCCTGTGAGCTCAATGCCATCAGTTTAACTGGGCACTTTTCTTTTAATTCTTATATCATCCTATAAATTATTTCTGTTGTCAGCATCCCTTTTTATAATAATGATTAAAAAAGAAAACGCAGAACGAAAAATGAGATACCTATATGACAGGATTTTGAAGCGGCTTCTGACATAGTACACTCACATTTCGTTAAAATATGTATTTTTATTAAAAATTGCAAATAATTAAAAATTAAATCGGCATTGTTTTCATAAATGAAATGAAAGGTTTTCCTTAAATTAATGTTGCCACAAAAATAAAATACCGCATCAATGATTATATTAAAAAAAATGTTCAATAAGGATAGAGTGGAACATAGTTGCAGCACGGATTTATTTTATATTTATGATTAAAAAGCAAAATTTAAATTCAAAGGCTCAATTTACTTTTCTTTATCCCATGTTTTCTTCCGAAACAGATGATGTCACCCTCTAATGCAGTTAAATTACGATTGATAACTGTAACTTTGTTGGAATAAATGAGATGATATTCTTCCTTGACTAATATTGTTTGTAGATATTTTTATCCTTCATTTTTTTAGAAGTTTAAACCTGCAACTAAAAAATATTAGATATTGCTAAAAAATATTAGACTGAAGAACTAATGCATGGAATTTAATAAAACTTTAGATTCAGTTAGACCTTGTAGCCTCCATGGTCATGAGAAAACTCGTTATTTTTTATTGAATTTTAACTTAACTAGTTGTTATGGTAACAGAAAAAATGTTCCATGGAATTGAAGAAAATAATTAAGTCGTTTGGTGAATTTTAAAAGAATATTTTCTTTTCATATTTTTATTATTTAAGTTATTATTTATTTTAGTTAAAAAGTTTATTGTGATGTAGCAGTAAATGAATTAATTTGGACATATTATTAGTGTAAAAAAGGACAATAAGTGAAACGTAAAGCTACAACCTTGATATAAATTGGTGCTGATTCGGTTTTAGTGCACGCGAGACCTGTGTGAGATAGAAAAAAAGCTTTGGGATTGGCACTAGAGATGAGACAGGCTCATCCCGGTACCGAATGCCCGAGACCGGGGCCGACACGGGCTTGGGCCCTACTTTTATACGAGCCTTCGGGCTCGATGGGCTCGGGTTCCTTCTTTCTAAAATTGACAATTTTATTTGTTCTCGAATAGAAAAAAAAAAAAAAAAAACTTATTTTTATTCTTAAAAATTATTTATTGGAATTCAAGTTACTTTAATGGTATTTTGATCATAATGAAGGGGTAACAGAAATTTTGTTTCTCTTTTCTAGGATTAGAATGCTATATTAAAAGAAAATTTGCCATATTTGCAGACTTATTTATGTCTGGAATTGATGGCGCCGAACTGTTGATGCCAATCGGAAGAGCATGAATAATTTGTTGTTTGATTTTCATTTGTGACAGTAGGAAATGTTTTAATTGGAACGTTTATTTATTTATTTTTATTTTTATTTTTTTAGAGATCTAATGCGAAATTAATATTTTCTTTTGTTTTTAGTCAACCAACATTAGCTTAAGGTTTACAAATTTTTAGTCTTCTATTGTCTGCGAGTCATAATCGCTTTTCATATGAAAATAACGTTAGTGATTGTTATATCTACTTTTCATCATAAACTATATGTATAAAACGATGTATAATGTATGCTCATTCCGCGGTTCTGTTCTGCATATTCTGGAAGTCACACTTTCATTCGTAAGTAGATATAATTAGCATGTATTGTTATTCCGATAGAAAGCAGTTGAGCACTGTTTCCTCTTTTCCTATAAAAGCATCGGATCATTCAGATAACGATGTCAATTACAGTGTTTTTAATTTAACCTGATTTTCAGTAACACAAGAATCGCGAAACATTGTTTTGAGGAAGGAATCTATCATAATTTAAGATGTAAACCTTTTATTGGAAATAGAAAAACGTTGTTGGATTCTTCGGCATATAAATGGTAATTTCTGCAATTATCATGCATTTATTTATAAAACGCACTTCGTTAATGTGTCCATCAGATTTGCTTTTTGGGGAGAAAATATGAGAATTCTTTTAAGGAAGTAAAATTTAATTTGATACCAAACTTCTCTTTTGATAAGATTGAATGTAAATTTCCAAAAAAAATATTATGTTCTTGGGATTAACGGTTATTTTCATGTAAGATGTTTAAAAATGAGATATTATTTGTAAAACAATTTTTACATATTTTTTTCTATTGCATATTTTTGGTATCGGGCTCGGGCTCCGAAAAGACAGCCCGAATTCATCTCTAATTGGCACATCTGATTAGTTTTTGTAATATTCCAGCTTGTAATTAATAAATCTATTGTACGGAACACTTTGCGTGCGCTTGACCGATTTTTTTTCTCTCCAAATTTTACTTTTAAATGTAGACACATGACGCTTAAATTATGCGAATGAATGCAACCATTTTTCGTGAAACGAAATAAATATTGTATTCAAAAAAATCTAAAATAAATCCTAATCTTAAAGGAATCTAAGACGTAAGTAGACCATATTGACTTTGTCGGATGCCTTAAAAGAACACCATAATGTAAGACAAACAGTATATGAGCGCATGCCAATTCTGAGTGTTTCAGGAATAGACTGGAGGAATCCTTATAACGGGAAAGCGAATAAAGACACTCCAGTTACTCTTTCTTGATAGACGTTGCCGTCATTGAAAAGACAATATTACGGAGAATTCTATAATATTTTTCGACTTGACGCGTTTGCTGTGTAACTCTTAATATTTCTAAGGATTCTATAAGTGTTTGTTTATTGTGTGGCTGTCAATCTATAGTTATGTCCTTAAACTGGAAAAAAAAAATCCACATTGAGATTCAGTAATTTTAAATAGATTAGACGCTAGACAATTTTGTGAAATCGACTAACATGGGGTACACCCAAACTCGCAAATTCCATTTGGAGTCAACCCGCAACCCAACCCGAACCCGACCAGAAAAAACTCTCTCGACCCGCAACACGACTCGAACCCGCAAAAATAATTTTCGGCAACACGCAACCACACCCAAACCCGCAAAAATAATTTTCGGTGACACGCAATCTGACCTAAACCCGTATTGAAAGGACAATAAATCATGTTTTAATGCTATTATGAAAGTAATGTACGATTATATCTGTAATACAAAATTTATATTTCATACAGAAAAATGGACAAACCTACATTCTTTAATATCGGGAACTAATCAGTGTTCGTAAATATCATGATATTTTCGAAAATATCAAAAATATCCGATATTTTGATATATATCCGACATTTTCAAAATAGTCAACTCAATGATGATTGTAAATATTTTCAGACTTAATATAAATTAGAAACTGAAACATATTGCACTTAGCATGAAAATTTAATAAAAAATTATTCTAAATGCCTTTTATTTCTTTTTTTTTTTCACTTATGTATCATAAAATTGGACATCAACTAATTGAAAACAGATATAATTTGTTTTTTACACTCACAATAAAAAAATTATAGGGTTTAGTATCAAGTATGAATAAAATTTTATTTCTTATACAACAAAATTTTAAATAGAATTTGTTTTTATTAAAAAATTGAACATAAATGTAAAGTTTTCTGCTTTTTCATTCCCTAACCTACTGGCCAGGTTAAACTGAACTAAACCAAAACCAGAAAAGATTATTTCTTATGAATCTGTAAAAAACTTATTATCTAAATCAGACTGTTTATCTTTCAATACCTATTCTAAGTAAATATTGTCCCACATAATTATTGGTTCTATACATTTGAAAATTCAGATTCAAACTTAAAGCTTAGAACAGATTTTTTTTTTCTTTTGCCTAAAAAAAATTATTGCCATAGCAAAAGATTTTCTTTATCTACAGAACAGCACAGTCAATAACAGTTGAAAAGTTCATTTACACTTGTTTCGACTCACACTATCAAAAATATCGTACACAATAATGTTTTGAAAATAAATATAGAAAATATCAAACATCATGATATTTTGAAAATAAATATCGGATACATATGATATATATCAAGATATATATCCATTGATATATATCACCGAACCCTTGAAGTAAAATATGGAGATATTTATTACATTGAACTAATATGGAAATATTCATTACATTGAACCAACATGGAAACATTCTTTACATTGAACTGATATGGAAATGTTCTTTATGTAATTCCATTATTCTAAAATGGCCCCCGTTCACGTTATTTTGGAACTGAATTATACTATTAAGCAAAATAGTTGCTTTTTCCTTTCAATCGCAGTTAAAACGTCGTGTCATTTATAATAAAAGCATCCAGATCATGAAAGAAACGATTGGATGAATCCACTTATGTTGTGGATCAGGATTATGGATGATTTCTCATTAGTCACTTTTACTTTCAATGGCTGAAAGAAAACGGTTGTTATATGTACCGTACATATTGAACTTCTATCATGGAAAAGGGATATAACTTATATACTTCTGGTTCTGGTGAGAATAATTCTGTAATATTTTACGACTTGACACGTTTGCTATGTAACTCTTAATATTTCTAAGGATTCTATAAATGTTTGTATGTTGTACGACTGTGAATCTATATTTATGACCTTATAGTAGGAAAAAAAAAATCCACATTGAGATTCAGTTATTTTAAATAGGTTAGACGTTACACAATTTTATGAAATCGACTAATATGGGAACTAATATATGGAGATATTTATTACATTGAATTAACATGGAAATATTCTTTATATTGAATTAATATGGATATGTTCTTTGTGTAATTTGATAATTCTGAAATGCCCGTTCATGTTATTTTGGAACTGAATTATATTATTAAGCGGTAAAGTTGACTTTTACTTTCAATCGGAGGTAAAACGTCGTGCCATTTATGATAAAATCATTCAGATCATGGAAAGACACCATTGATGAATCTACTTGTTATTTTGTGGATCAGGATTATGTACGATTTCTCATTAGTCACTTTTACTTTTATTTTCTGAAAGAAAACGGTTGTTATATGCATCGTACATATTGAGCATCGATCATGGAAAAGGACAAAACTTATACTTCTGATTCTAATGAACAGATTTCAAAGTTATCTAATTAACAAGTGAATACCAGTACTAAATGAATTAACTTATAACCTGAAAGTTAATAAAAAAAATTCCAGTTACTCTTCCTGGTTAGGCATTATTGTTAGTGAGAACACAATATTACTAATTCTATAATATTTTGTGCTATGGTACATTTTCTGTGTGTGTGCAACTCTTCATATTTATAAAGATTCTATGACTGCTTGCTTATCGCGTATTAATTTGTATTTACCCTTATGAAAAGGGTTGATAGAGTTATTTATAATTATATAGAATTCTAAAAGATTTTTTCAAAACTTTCTGTAAATTTTCTGTATTGAAAATTTTCTCTAGAATTCTGTAGAAAATAATTCTATCATCATGCAATTTCTTAAAAATTTTGATCTCAATTAAAAAAATAATAATAAATTACAGAATTCTATGGAATTTGCTGTAAAAAAATAAAATTTATCCAAATTAAAAAGTAGATAAGGGGTTATTTGATATAATAACTATAATTAGTGGCTAGTCCTTGAAATGTATCTACGATGCCTAAAAATAAATTCTATAAAATTCTACAAGGCATTCTGTAGAAAAACTGATATAATTGTATAGAAATTTCTTTAAATTCTACAGAAATAGTTGATAAAAAATATATATATAATTCAACAAAATTCTATAGAACCTTTTCTACTGATTTTTTTTTTATATATATAAAATTCTATAAGAAATTTTTATAAGGGTATGTGCTTACGTTTGGATGAGGAAAAATCCGCATTGCGACATTGAATATTTTAATATAGATGACACAATTTTATGAAATTTTTTGAACAAATGTGAATTCATTAAATAATTTCACAATACTAAAATTGTCCGCTCATGGTATTTAAAGATTGAAGCATGTTTCCCCCCCCCCCCCCAATGATGGAATGCTTTTAAATGCGCCTATGTGCAGGGAAATTTATAAAACCTTTATTTGATTTTAGCAACAATAGGAAGAGTTTTCGTTGACAGAGACATGATAATTTTAACAAAATAATTAGATCATATTTACTTATAAAATACTGTACATGTTACATTTGCATTTGAAAATATATTATAATCGATTATATTATATTAATCACCATATCATATACAGTGTGTTTAAAAAATGACCGGTATATTTGAAAAATCAATAAAAACTAAACGAGCAGCGATAGAAATACACCGTTTGTTGCAATATGCTTGGGACAACAGTAAATTTTCAGCAGACAAACTTTCGAAATTAGTTAGAATTTTCAACAACAGATGGCGCTGCAGTCTGGAAAAATCTGAACCACGATATTTCCCACATATCCACCATGCGCAGCAATAATATGGCGTAGTCTCTGAAGGAAATTACCAGATACCTTTGTAAACCTGTGACTTCTTTCTGTGGGGACACTTGAAAGACCAGGTGTACCGCCACAATCCAGAAACAATTGAACAACTGAAGCAGTACATCTCTTCTGCATGTGAAGCCATCTCACCTGACACGTTTACAAAGGTTTCTGGTAATTTCGTTCAGAGACTACGCCATATTATTGCTGCGTATGGTGGATATGTGGAAAATATCGTGGTTCAGATTTTTCCAGACTGCAGCGCCATCTGTTGTTGAAACTTGTAACTAATTTCGAAAGTTTGTCTGCCTGAAAATTTACTGTTGTCCCAAGCATATTGCAACAAACGGTGTATTTCTATCGCTGCCCGTTTAGTTTTTATTGATTTTTCAAATATACCGGTCATTTTTGAAACACCTTGTATCAATTATCATCTTATGATATGATATTATATCATATTCATTATCATAATCGATCATCACATCATATCTGCAGATTTAAAACGCACATAAGACAATTTAAAAGATGTACTAGTAAGTAAGAAATAACAGATAGGAACAAATATCAAAATACAGTCTCAAATCACTTTGCATATTTTTTAGAGGTAAGAGCGCAAAATGGGAATTGCCCCCCAATAAATGAGTTTATTTGATCAGATTACAATAGTTATTGGTGTAAGCAGGAATGTTGCAGCTCCCGGGGCATACAGTATAAAGAAGGCATACTCATTTGCATATAATGTGTGTCTGACCAATCGTGTAAATCTTGAGCAAAAACTAAAGTCTGACTCTGACCAATCCGCTATTTGGGCAAGGTAGAAATCAGCTGATTCCATGATAATTTGGGCAAGGTAGAAATCAGCTGATTCCATGATAATTTGGGCCGCGGTTTTCGCGAAATGAATTCGCCTTTTCACAATTACGTACGCAACTTTCAACCCCTATTACAAATTATGAAATTATACGAGAAAAAATTAAGGTCGAACGTACGATTAAAATGTTTATGATTGATTAACCCTGCTTGTAACCAATGAAATCCAATAAAGTCCTTTCGAATGTTAAAACATAACAAAACAAATAAAAACTATTGAACTATTGAAAATGCTCTGTAAATTTCTAGAATAGTTTTCACAATTATTAAAAAAAAAAAAAAAAATTCTGAAATCAAAAGAAATCTACAAAACAAAATTCTTCTATATAAAATCATTTTTAATATCCTTACGTCTTCTAATTTAGTCACAATTACATGCAGGATAAATTATTTTAATCTATGTCATGCAATAACAAACAGCTGCCAAAACCTCCCAGATTCTACTGCAAACATTGTCAAAAAACGGTAATATTTTCGCAACGGATGTGTACTACATAATTAGGAAAAAATAAATAAATCGAAAACACTCATGGAGGTCTAATTCCATTAAGCTCAGAATATAATAATTTATTGGTGTAAGCAGGAATATTTCCGCACCTTTTAGAAATTCTGAAATTATATGAGAAAAAAAAAAGGAGGTCGAATGTACCATTAAAATGTTCATGATTAATCTTGATTGTAACCAATAAAATCCAATAAAAGTTCTTTTGAATGTTATAAAAAAAAAAAAAAACTATTGAAACTACTTTGTAAATTTACAGTATTTCTGCATATAATATCATTTTTAAAATCCGTGCATCTTCTAATTTAGTCATAATTACATACAGGATAAATTATTTTAATCTTTGCCATGTAATAACAAACCGCTGGAAAGGAAAACCTCAAATTCTACTGCAAACCATGTCAAAACTGTAATATTTTTCACAACAAATTTGGAAAAATAAATATATATGTAAATAGAAAACACTCAAGGAGGTCGAATTTCATTTTAATCACAAAAGCTAATTAATATTAATAGTTATTAGTGTAAGCAGGAATGTTTAAGTTCCTATTACAAATTCTGGAAATATGAGATAAAAAGGAGGTCGAACATACACTGTAAAAAATTTGCAGCAAAGTAACTGGTCATTCGACCGTTTTTATAAAAAACGGTTACATAACCGTAATTTAACAGTATTCTGATCCTAATATGAACATTATTATGGTCAAAATAGCGAAACTACGGTTATGTACGGTTAAGTACGGTCATTCGACCGTGTTTATAGAAAACGGTCGAATGACCGGTTACTTTGTTGCAAAATTTTGTACAGTGTACGATTAAAAAGTTTACGATTAATCTTGATTTTAACTATTAAAATGCAATAAAAGTTCTTTTGAATGTAAAAAAAAAAAAAACCATTAAACTATTATAAATATCCTGTAAATGTCTAGTATTTCTGTATATAAAATCATTTTTAGTATGAGGATGTAATTTAGTCACAATTGCATGCAGGATAAATTATTTTAATGTATGTCATGCAATAACAAACAGCTGAAAAAAAAAAAAAAAAAAAACACCCCTCAGATTCTACCGCAAACTATGTCAAAAACTGTAACATTTTCGCAACGAATGTACACAATTAGGAAAATAAATAAATAAATAAATAGAAAACACTCATGGAAACCGAATTTCATTTTAACCACAAAAAGCTAAGAATATAATATAAAGTAAGCTCACATATAGAAGCTTTCTGTGTTGATCCTTCGCCAATCAAAACACAAAACGAGCCCGCTAGAATTTATTTTATTTATTTTTTTCTTTTAACTCTTTTCTCCTCCTTTACGAATACCGTTTTGGCATCACCTCGACACACGACTAAATCCGTATGCACACGAAGAACAACGAATGAACTGAAAAATTGAAAAAGTCATCAAATGCTTTTTTGTAGTAACATGTTGTGAACCCGTAGGCATGCCTTCAGAATCACTTAAAAATTTTCCGGGAAGACGAAGAGAGGCACAAAAAAGCAGTTCCGAATAACAATAAAAATAAACAAGGGATGGAGTAATAATCAAAATAAAAGTTGACGTATTCTTTTTATTGTTTTCGGGAGTGGGGGGTGGGCTTTAAAAGCAGACACAGTAAAATAAAATTTTAATGATTCTCATACACGAATTTTCAAAACTTAAATTGTTACAAATAGGATATAAATTACTACTTTAGTATAAATCATATTATTACTAGTGCTCCTTCCAGAGCATTTTTTTAAGGGCGCAGCTTCCTACCGCTTTTAAAAGTGTAGTAAAATGCACCACTAGTTGCACGTAAAAACTTCTTGTAAAAAGTTTCCCCATGCCACAGTATTTCTAAATCCATGTACTTGAGAACTTGCAAAATTTATAGAACTCTCTCACTTCTTTAGGAAAAACACAGGAAATGATTTAATCATGTTGTAATTAAATTGCACTTTTTATTTTTTATTCATAAAATCATTCAAAATTAATGTTACTCTCTTCATGATACCTAAAAATTAGGCATGGTCACCCCACGTTATTTTATCATAACCAAATACAATAATATATTTTGTTTTGCAATAATGCCCTTATCTACTGAACTAGTGTCCCTTTTATTTCTAGAGTGAACGCTATATTACTATTATTGTTATTTAGGTTGTTATTTTTGTATTGCTGTATTGTTAGTATTGTTATTTTTGTTTTGCAATAATGCCTTTATCTACTGAACTAGTGTTTCTTTTATTTCTAGAGTGAACGCTATATTACTATTATTGTTATTTAGGTGATTATTTTTGTATTGCTATATTGTTAGTATTGTTATTTTTGTTTTGCAATAATGCCCTTATCTACTGAACTAGTGTCCCTTTTATTTCTAGAGTGAACGCTATATTACTATTATTGTTATTTAGGTTGTTATTTTTGTATTGCTGTATTGTTAGTATTGTTATTTTTGTTTTGCAATAATGCCCTTATCTACTGAACTAGTGTCCCTTTTATTTCTA
Organism: Maratus michaelseni; assembly: GCA_963931845.1. NCBI lineage: Eukaryota > Metazoa > Arthropoda > Arachnida > Araneae > Salticidae > Maratus > Maratus michaelseni. The sequence goes on from OZ007593.1 coordinate 175,041,226, forward strand.
GAGTGAACGCTATATTACTATTATTGTTATTTAGGTTATTATTTTTCTATTGCTATATTGTTAGTATTGTTATTTTTGTTTTGCAATAATGCCCTTATCTACTGAACTAGTGTCCCTTTTATTTCTAGAGTGAACGCTATATTACTATTATTGTTATTTAGGTTATTATTTTTGTATTGCTATATTGTTAGTACTGTTATTTTTGTTTTGCAATAATGCCCTTATCTACTGAACTAGTTACGCCCCTTTTATTTCTAGAGTGAACGCTATATTACTATTATTGTTATTTAGGGGTGATCCATTAATTACGTCACGTAAATTTCGTGGTTTTTGTACGCCCCCATGTCACAGGTCGATTACCCTCCGCCCTCCTCTGTTGGGACGCCACATTTTTAAAACTGTTTTTTTAAGAGCTAGTTTTGATTAAAATAACGTTGCATTTATTATTATTTTTCATATGCTATCTATTATGTATTGTAACAAATACCACAACATCGTCAATGTGCCGTGTAATTTTACTCTTACAGTTCATCTTTATATTTATTTCAGTTAATGTATTATTGAATTTTAAAACTAGCAAGTCCTTTAAGAAACACTCTGAAAGTACAAACTTTATTTCAATGACATTTTTGATTTCTCTAATAAATATTAATTTCCCTTTTTCTTCATTTCAGGTAAGCGGTTATTATTTCCTCTAAATAATTTCTTATTTGCGGTAAGATTTATTATTATTATTATTATTATTACTATTATTATTTATTATTTATTATCATTATTTAATATTATTATTATTATTATTATTATTCAAAGTGCGTTATTATTATCTTATGAAAGTGCATTGAGTTATATACAATAAAAAATGTTTTGAGATCTTTTTTAAAAGTGTTAACGTACAAATTCTAATATTCTGGAAGCTATATACTTAAATATGCATATACTTAATACATTTGTTCGGAAAATTATTTCTTGTTTTTATAATCAAATTGTTTGATTGTTACAACTTTTTTTTTTTTTTAAATAACAATAATATTTTCCTTATTTAATCTGTCATTAAATAAGACATTAAATTAGGCGAATATATCTAATAATAAAAGTGGTATCAATCAAGCAATCTGAATAATAAAATAATAATAATAATAATAATAAACTCCCAACTGACAACACTTAGCAGGATATCCTGCATTCGAATAATTTGGATTAAACACAGAAATTTTAAACCGGAGCATGTGTTATAAAATAATATGTTTTTTTTCTTCTTTTTATGTTCTTATAGAGTGGAAGAAAGAAAATGCATTACGAATTGTAAATAATTAAAAAATGATCTAGGGTTTGAATAAAGATAATCTAGGCTTTGAATAGAAATAATCTTTCAATATTTAAACGAAATAATATGTAAAATATATGAACAATAAGATTATGAATTGCTGATATACATGATTAAATTTCTAAGCAGTTTTACAAAAACTGTGAATAAACTGATTCATAATGATTAAAATGCGAAAAAAATTCTTTTAGTCTATAATTTTTTAAAAAAATTAAAATTATCACATTAAAAATGTAGGTTTTTGAAAAAAATTTCATAAAATATTTAGCTTTTAGGGCAGTTTTTTTCCGTTAAACAAAATTTTAATAATGTCTTGTCCTTTAAAACACATTTTTTAGGTAGATTTCGTAAGAAATACTACCTATTACCTTCTCACCTAAGTTGGAAATTTTGAAAATTTTATGCAGATCTACGTCGATCATGACTCCCAGAACCCAAAACCACCCCCAGTTCAAAACTTTATCTATCTATCTATCTATCTATGTCACTTTTTTATGGACACGATAACTGGAAAAATTCTGCATAAATCTCTTCCAAACTAATACATAAAATCAAGGGGCATAAAATCTCGGTCAAGTTCGTTAATGGCCAAAATCGAACCAATGAGGGGGGGGGGAATAAGGGAACATTTTGTGAAAACAGAAAAAACCCCATAATTTCTTAATTATGATACGTATCGAAACCGTTTAAAATTATTATTACTTCTAGGAAAAAGGCCGAAAATTTATGTATGATAGATTTTTAATATAATTAGAAAAGGCCCCACGGGGGGGGGGAAAAGGGGGGGTTTAGAAGAAAAAAAATCATAGCTTCGTCAATTCACAAGATATCAAATCCGCGTAAATTTATTATTAATCCTCTTAATATTATCTAAAACTTTTATATTGACAAGTTTTTTATAGGACCAACCCTTATAGCAAAAAAAAAAAAAAAAAAAAAAAAGATCCCTGCCGGCTCCGCCTGCAAACAAGTTATTTTTCGAAGTAGGCGGTTCCAACTCCCGCATCTCTTCGAAACTGATACATAAAATCAAGGGGCATAAAATCTCGGTCAAGTTCGTTAATGGTCAAAATCGAACCAGGCGGGGGGGGGGGGGGGCTTTTTGTGAAAACAGAAAAAAACCCATAATTTCTTAATTATGATACGTATAGAATCCGTTTGAAGTTATTATTACTTCTAGGAGAAGGGCCGAAAATTTATGTATGACAGATTTTTGATATAATTAAAAATGGCCCCAAGGGGGGAGGGAGGGGGGTTTTAGAAGAAAAAAATTCATAACTTCGTCAATTCACAAGATTTCAAATCCGCTTAAATTTATTATAAATCCTCTTAATATTATCTAAAACTTTTATATTGACAAGTTTTTTATAGGACCAACTCTTATAGCAAAAAAAAAAAAAAAAAAAAAAATAATAATAATAATAATCTCTGTTGGCTCCGCCTGCAAACAAGTTAGGTTTCGAAGTAGGTGGTTCCAACTGCCGCATCACGGCAAAGGGGTCATTTCTTCCGCAATTCCCAACAAACAGGCATCCCACGGTCTGCGTCTTCGAAATCTACCTGTGCCTGTAGGCCGAGCCGTCAGGGATTTTTCTTAGTTAACATAGGCAGACTTGTTTGTACGTTAACAGCTGTATTGATGTTAAAGTTCTGTACTGGAGAAGACCCCCTCCCCATCACTACCGCCAATCTTTATGTTAATAATTTCCATTAACTCTGTATTGAATATATTAAAATATTTAAAATTCACGATACTCTTTAGACCGCCCATATTTAAATTACTGTTAAATATTAAACTTTCTTTTACGTAAGAAAAAATATTTTATTTAACAAAAATGCTAATCTGTGCGCAATGCGTGATTTTCCTTTTTTATTTTATTATTTTTCTTTTTCTTTTTTTTTTTCTTGATTGTATATATTTTAACTTTTAATTGAATGACTATTTAACTTATTAGCTATATAATTTAGAATTATAAGCAAAAAATTACTTAAAAAGTAATTGTTGGCACAGAAAATAGTTTTTATTATTATTTTGTAAACATATTTCTCTTTTTGTTTTGTTTTGCTTTGTTAAACAACACATGAACTCCAGCAGAACGAAATTTAGCGTGGGGCGAAATTTTCGAACAGATGTGTCTGTGGTCCTCAACATTAGGTCGCGTTTTCAAAAACGGAAATTATAAAAACATGAAATAAGCTAAACTAACAATTTCTTTAACCAGTACTTAAAAAAAATATATATAATTTTTAAACATATCAATATACGAAACAATGCAGAAATATAACAAATAAGAAATGTAAAAAAGAAATGCAAGCGTAAGCTTCTACCAGCTTTTTTTCAAAACGTAAAATTGGGAGTTTTTTTTTTTTATTTTTTAGCACTTTCCAACATAGTTGAAAAGTGTTTACGAATTCGGTTTGTCTGTCCGTCTGTCCGAGCTCAAACTCGCGTAAATATAATCGGATTGCTATGTAATCTATATATGTTATTGAGATTTATTGTGGCATGTTCGGTATTGAAAAGGAAGTATGTATCATTCATAGTTCATTTACAGGGACACTCAAAAGTATTTCGTTACATTATAAAAATCGTTTGCAATGTATTTTACTAATATTATACTATTTCCAATACATTGAAATCGATATATATTACTGAGGTGCATAACAAGATGTGCACTGTTGAATATGGTGCATATAGCGTTTATCGTTCATATACAGGGACACATAAAATTGTTCTGTTACAGAACTCTATAATTGCTGGAAGAGCGTTTTTAGTTGTGGTATGCATTTTTAAATGTAAAAATTTGTTTGCAAATTACTTGGTGTGTATAAATTATTTAGATACAGGGCTGCATAAAAGAATTCGAATACATTTCCATTTAATGACGGAAATTGCTGAATTTTCAACTGTATTCCGTGTTTTCTAACTTAACTACATTTTAGCATAATATGTAGTATATAATACAAATCGGTAGATCATACATAGAGATTTTTTTCCGACTATAGATGGTAATTTCCGAAATTGTGTTTTCGAATGTTTTATGCATTTTCCAAATTATTTACTTTCATATCATATTTCACCTCATTAAACGGTGAAGTTTTGTTACAGTATTCTGAATGTGTTGGAAAGTGTTTCATAATACATGAATGACGCATGATTTTTCTTTCTTGATTTCTCATCAGGATGTTTCTCACAGGCTGAACCCCTGTTTAAGATGATTTTTAAACACACGAATATAAAAGAAAAGTAAAAGTAAAAATTATCTTCCACGGGGTGTTCAGGAAGAAAATTCTTAGTTCATTTTTTTTTTTCTTAGTGTTTAATCATTTTAAGTCACTTAGGAAATAAAAAAAATGCTGTTTTTTTTAAAAATTATTATAGAAAAAGAAATTCAGTTAATTTCATTTCAAAATCTAGGAAGGAGCAATAACTTTCTTCTGTCCCCTCCCACCCTCCTTTCTGCCGACGAACGCCTTATTGAAGATTCAAAGTCTGAATCTGTGACGTAACTGACCAGTATTCGATTATGATATTTGTGATTTTTTAATCACTAGCAGGCCCGCACGGCGTTGCTCGGGCGCGGGATGATAACCTTAAATATGTCTAAAATTACCCTAGCGCTTACCGGGATTACTTTAAACATGTCTTGCTACACTGTAAAAAAAAATCCCTGAAAAAAAAACGGAAATTGTACTGGCAATCGAGACGCCAGTACTATTTCCGTATTTTAACGGGAAAAAAAATTCCGTAAATTCCAGGAAATTTTCCGTGAATTCTGAAATATCCGTTTTTAACACTTTCCAACCTAGTTGAAAAGTGTTTATGACTTCGGTTTGTCTGGCCGTCTGCCGTCTGTCCGTGCTCTAACTCCCGTAAATATGCTCGGATTGCCCTGCAATTTTTATATGTTATAATCGTTATCTATAGCATGTTCCCTATTTCAATGGAAGTGTGTAGCACTTATAGTTTTTTTACAGGGACACTCAAAAGAATTCCGTTACATTGCGGTCTATGGGGAAAAATCATTTGTGGTTTATTTAAATAATGTTTCACTATTTTAAACGCACTGAAATTTATATATATCACTAAGGTGCATTAGAAGAAGCTTAATATGGAATAGGGTGTGCATAGCACTTATACTTACTTTACAGGGACAGTCAAAAGAATTCCGTTACATTACGTCTATGGAGAAAAATCGTCTGCGGTTTATTTAAATAATGTTTCCCTATTTTAAACGCATTGAAATTTATATAAGGTTCATTACAAGAGACTTACTACAGAATATTGTGTGTATAGCAGTCATCGTTCATTTACAGGGACACACAAAAGAATTCTCTACTGTATGTTAACAATAATTCCTGGAAGTGCGTTTTAAGTTACTGAACGCGATTTTAATTTTAAATCGCTTTTTGTATATTACGTGGTGTGTATAAATTCTGTAGATCCTACAGGGAAGCACAAAAGTTCGGGAACACATTTCCGTATTATTTAACTCCAGACGGAGAATTTTAAACTGTGCTACGTGTTTCCTAAGTGAACTAAAATTTAGCATCCTATCTAGTATATATACAAATCTATAGATCCTATACAGGGCTGAATAAAAGTATTCGGATTACTTAGATGTTATCTTTTAGCTTATTAAAGAGTATGATTCGTAAAATTATTTTGGAAGCGTTGGAAAGTGTTACATAATCTATGCTTGACGCATGCTTTTTCGTTCTTGTTAAATTTCCGTTTTATTACATATATCTTCCGTATTTTTTAGAAATTTTTTATGTCGTTAAAATAAAATTTATAGGACCAAAAAAAAAAAAAAAAAAAAAAATTACTTCGCGAGGACAACCTTATAACGGACAGATACATTTCTGCTTATTTTTTTCATTCCTGAGTGAGTTTATAGAAATTAACCAACCCCTGCCGCGAGCGGGAATCGAACCCGCAATGTCCCGTGTACTAATCTGATGACTTAAACCACCGCGCTATGACCGGTTGCGGTGTTTGCTCAAATGCTGCTACTTATTTGAATCACTTTTTATGATGCAAAAACTTAAGGTTTTATCTGTAGATGGATTTTTCCAATGTTTTCAATGTATTTTCTTTTCATAATTTTCCTTGATTGCACTTTTTGACCATTAAAAGTATAAAATCTCAAATCTTCCGGGGGGGGGGGGAATTTCAATGTTCGGATAATGTCCCCCCGGGCCACCCCCTGAATTCAACACTGGTACCAACATTTTCTTTTTTCGAACATATACTTTTTAAATTATTTGCCTGATTATCTAATTTTTAATTCCAATAAAAACAACAATTATCTTAATCAGAATTGTTTATTACATGCTATTAATTTTTTTTTTAATCTGTTATTTAAAAAAACTTATGCAAACAAACAATTTTATAATAAATTAAATTATTATATTTCAGCTATGCCTGAGAGCTTTTGCGTACGGTTCTGTTAAACTGAATAATTTTAAAAATATTAAAGAGAAAGAGAGAAAAAAAAAGAGAAAAATTTGAAATTAATGACCTTGGGATAGGTAAGTTTAAATATGGACTAACTGATTTAATTTAAATTAAATTAGTTTAATTTATAAATATATGAACTAACGAAATAAATTAAAAACGTTATAAAATTAAAAACTTGATTTTTATAAAAGTAAAGAAAAATATTAACTAATTTTATAAATTTAAGGAAAAAATTATAAACTTTGTAAAATTATAATTTATAAAATAATAAATTTTAGCGTAATTCATAAATTTATAATCCAAATCAGTTTAGTTTAATACCAATTTGCATAGCTATAATTTGCAGAGATATTATCTTATCAAACCTTTAAATAACACAATATTGCCTCACATTAAAAAAGATAAATTAAAAAAAAAATTAGTGAAAAAAAAATCATAATTTTGAAATACTATCAATAAAAAAAATAAGTAGATTAAAAAATATTTTATTTTCTGTAATTAGAAAAATAAAATAAGTTTCTAAATATTTCATTAAAAATATAAATATTACTATTATTTTCACAATAAATTGACATGGCCTCGGTTAGAATGGGCCAGCGGGTCGAGCCGGGCCAGGCCTGTATCCTAGAAGAACTCTAGTAAATACAACAATCTTAATTAGCATTTCAAAAAAGGCGAATTCTGTACTCACCTTTAACCGTCATTTATGGAAATTGCACTGTTTTGGAATAAATACGGACATTGTACTGTTTTGAAAGAAATACGGAAAAAATTCATTAAATTTACGGAAAACTTTCTGCATATTTACGGAATGAAATCTCTTTAACGGAACTAATGTCATTTACGGAAATTGTACTGAAATTTTGGAAAAATGAAACTTCTCCGTAAAATTTTACGCAAAATCTCTTGTATTTTCACGGATTTTTTTTTTTAGAGTGTACGCTGGCCAGTTTTTCCAAATGAACTTCTTTCAACGTGCGGAATAATAATGCAAAAAAAAAAAAAAAAAAAAAAAAAGCTCCCGACCGCGGTTTTAGTCATACAGTTTTTGACAATAAAGGGATTACTTTGGAAAGAAACGTTAGAACTTTTTTCTCATTGCAATTTCGCCGTGTTTCAGAAGAAAAAATCATGTCCTTACTTATTTTAATAATTTTTTTTAATTAAAAAAACTTTCATAATAATTATTATTATTTTTAAACAATTAACGCAAATTTGCTTCCTACAGGGGTAGTATGAAATAAAAGATTGGATGGGTAAAAAACAAGCTTCTGATTTTCGGCAAAATGAAGACTTAAAAAACTTCGAAAAATTCAAAAATCTTTGTACGAATTCCGAATAAACTTCATTGAAAAGAGGACAAGATTTACTATATTCGGCTGAAAAATTGAATCTCGATTGCTTTTATGAGTGGATCAAAATCGCTGGCGAACTTGGAAAATTGGTAAAATACGCGAATTGTTCCGTTTACTATAAAATAACAAAAAGATCTAATGTAAAAATCCAAAATCTGAAAGTCAGGTACATTCGGAATTGTTTTCCAAATTTTGAAGTGAAAACTTCTTTAGGCGCGTTGGGCATTTTTTGAGATGGGAAAAATCCATTGAACTCGCGGCACTGTTACTGTAACCGACACCTCTGTATATAAGTATGTACATGTATTGTGTATAGTTCGGTATGATGTAGGGCGGGGCGGGCGCGTCGCTTGCTTGCCTGTGCGCTATTAATATATTTATTAATCATTTATGTATTAATATATTATTATATATATTAAATATATTATTATATATATTAAATATATTATATATTATTAAATAATTATATTATATATATAATATATAAATAAATATATATTATAATTATTAAATATTATTATTTATTAATTTAATAAATTATATTATTAAATATATATTTAATAATATATATTAATTAATATATAATTAATATATAATTATATTAATATATATTATATATTAATATAATATACCAGGTGATTATAATTAAAGTTACGATTTCAAAAATCAATAATCTTAAAACTACTGGACAGAATGATTTGATATTTTAGCAAAACAATCGTGAGGCAATGGAATTTTGTTTGACGAAGGAAAAAAATAGTTTCATAATGTGCCGATAGATGGCGCTGTCAAGTTTCAGATTGTCTGGAGATATGCGAATTACTAATACGTGGCAACAATGGGTACCTGGAGAATGTTGTTTACAGCGGGCGAATTGAGAATCTAGCCGACTTGAAGGCAAGAACCACACACCACAAACATTGCATCAGTACAGATACCCCCCCGATCTGTTGTGGAGCATGCCGTTTTGCGCTTCCAATTAGCGGCGGAAGAAGACGGAGGGCTTATACCTTACACTTATACCTTAGTATTTTTATACCTTAGCTAGAACAACTTATACCTTAATCATCAGTAAAGTGTTTGTTCCATAAAGCTTTTTTTTTTTTGTCATTATTGCTGTTGTTACTGTAAACACGTATTCTTGTCTTTTCGCTAATACATTTTTAGTAAATCCCTGAACTCTATTTTTTTTCCTTTTGACTAACAGCATTCTTGTGTTTAAAGAATAAATTTTTGGTTTTTCCCCTGACATTAACCTGACAGCGCCATCTATCGGCACATTTTAGAACTATTTTTTCCTTCGCCAAACAAAATTCCATTGCCTCACGATTGTTCTGCTAAAATATCAAGTCATTCTGACCAGTAGTTTTAAAATTATCGATTTTTGAAATCGTAACTTTAATTATAATCACCCGGTATATTAATAATATATAATACATATATAAATATCGTAATATATATAACATATATATTACGATTATTAAATATTATTATATATTAATATACATTATTAATATATTTATTAATCGCTATTAATATATTTATCACAAAAAGAATAGCGCATTAAATGAAAATTGTAATATAATTTTTGTAGTAGTAGTTTATAATAATGAATAAAAAACCACTTCATTTAAAAGTATTTCCTGCACAATAAAACATTTCCTGCAAAACATACACACGTAATTGTTCTAGTTTTCACTTCTGCGTCGGCACTCCCGGAGTGCCACTGTTTTTTTCATACCTATATGTGCGATAGACTTCCCTATCCATCGCCAACAACTAGACAGACAAACAGACATATACACATACATACACAGACAAAAACTTTCTCTGAATTATATAGACTATATTGTTATGTTAGAGAGATTTTCTTTTTTTCGAGGTGACTTTTTAAAAAATTTTAACACTTTCCAACATAGTTGAAAAGTGTTTATGACTTCAGTTTGTCTGTCCGTCTGGCCGTGCTCTAACTTTCGTAAATATACTCGGATTGCCCTGTGACTTTTATGTGTTATTGACGTTTACTATAGCACGATCAGTATTGAAAATAAACTCTAGCATTTATAGTTCATTTACAGGTACAGTCAAAAGTATTCTGTTACACCGCGGTCAGTAAGAAAACATCTTTTCAAATGTATTTTGATGATGTTATACCATTTCAAACATAATGTAATAACATAATGAAATTAATATGTATTTATGAAGTACACTAAAACATGCTTTCTGTAGAATATTAGGTGCAAAGCATTTGTTAATCATTTACAGGGTCACACAAAATAATTTTGTTACGTTACATAATGGTGTAGGGGGGGGGGAATATCGTTGGCAGTGTATTTTAATGATGTTATACTATTTCAAAAATAATTAAATTTATATTCATGACTCAGGTGCACTATAAGCTGCATAGTGAACTGCATGGTGTGCATTGCACTTATCATTCATTTACAGGGACACACAAGATGCCATCAGTTACAGTACTATCTATGAGCGGTAATTGATGGAAGTGCGTTTTTAACTTTGGATTGCGTTTTAAGTTTAACTAAATTTTTGCATAGTACGTGGAGTTTATAAATTCTGTTGATCTTATACAGGGCTACACAAAGGAATTCGTAAGTATTACTGACTATGGGAGTGAATTGCTTAAGGGTAGTTTTTAAACATGTATTTTCTTGCTGAACTTTATTTAGTATACTAATAGAAGTTTGTGGAATATAAATAAATACAGGGCTACGCAAAGAACAAGATACATTGCATTTATGGTTGGTAATTGCTAGAAGTGCGTTTTAAGTTGTGTTATGCGTTTTTTACCTGAATTAAATTTTAACTTAATATGTCTATAATAAAGAAGTTTGATGACATACAGGGCTGTACGAAAGAATTCGATTACATTTTCATATGTTGGCGAAAATTGCTAAAAGTGATTTTGCTAACTGAACTAAATTTTAGCATGATATGTAGCATATACGCCAATCTATAGATCCTATACAGGGCTGCACAATATAATTCGACTTCTTTTTTGGCTATGGATGATAATTGCTAAAACTGGATTGTAAATGTGTTATATGTCTTCTAAACCGTTACTTACATATCTTATTACACCTTATTTAAACAGTGAAATTTCGTTACACTTTTCTGGATGTATTGGAAAGTGTTTCATAATGCTTGTCGCATGATTTTTTGTCCTTGTTTTAGTTTTCAGACTATTAACTTAAAAACTTTGATGAAAAATTGTTCAATTCCATGAATGAATGATTTTGTTCAATCTTTAGAGATCCGAGTTTGCTGTTGGTTGACCTCGCAGGATCTTCTAAAGCTATTATCAAAAGCTATAAACACGTTTCGATGTTATTTTTGTGTTTGCGCAGTCAAAACAAGTCTATAAAGAATGCTACGCCTGTCTAGTTAAAAAGTGGCTGGCTCTTTGCCGTCTGTTGTAGTAGTTAAATATTATTACTTAATTTGGCCTTGAGACGTGTAAAGGTAATATATTCGTTTTTTATCTCTCTCTGCAAACTATTTCACGAGCTTCCTTTTGATTGCAACAATATGTCGCGGAGAGACGCTTTTTTCCCTTTTTCTTTTTTATATAATCTTTACATTAAGTGGGTTTTTAAAAGAAGTTTGTGTCTATATTTGAAACCAGACTTTTGAATTTTTTCGTGTTACTTTTTTACACTTTTATTTGTTCATGTGGTTATCGAATGATTCATGTTCTGAATCATTTTAAGAAGTTAAACGTGGATATACAGGGTGTATGCATAATTAAAGTTCACCTACTCAGTGCTGTCTGTAGTCGAAACTATTCATCAGAAAAGTAACAAATTTGGTATGCGCCTAAATGAAAAGAATGCTAAAGACATTTACCAGAAAAATTTTAATTTCCAAAATAGCCACCAGAGGGCGTATTATTGTTTTTTTTTTTTCACTAATATAACAAAATACAAACTTATACACTGTAGAATTGGTTTATCAAGACAAATACTGTTCAGTGTATTGACCATTATTGTCAAGTACCGTTTAAAATCGCAAAATAGCATGTTCAATAGTCACGCGATGCAAATTGTTGCAACTGTTAAGGGCGTGGCGGAAAATACTGTCCTTGACGTGGAGTTATGGTAATGTTCCGTTTGCAGTCCTTTAACCTCTGCGAATGTTTTTAAAAGCTCGAAACTCCGCAAAGCTTCTGGTGCGATATTCCCATTTTGATTAAAAAAAAAAAAGTTTTACCAGTAAACCACGATCCTGTAAACTGCTCGACGTTTTCCGAGGAAAATGCATGAGACTGACAATAGATTCATTGCATCTTTTTATTTAACATTTTTATTGTACGCGAGCAGATACATCATATGGTTGCTAAACTTTGCATGTATGCCGAAATTTTATCAGAAAACGGCCTCTGGTGGGCTTTTTTGAAAATAATTTTTTTTCTCTGCTAAATGTCTTTCGCACATCCCGTCCTTTAGACGCATTCCAAACATCATATTTTTCTGATGAATAGTTTCGACTACAGACATCTACACTAGATTAATTTTAACACAATTATTCAAATTGGTAAAGAAATCATACGAGTTGTAATTTTCCAACTGGACGAAAAATGTCTGGGCCAGGATTCGATCCCAGGTTCGAATCCTGGCTCGGACATTTTTCGTCCAGTTTTTAAAATTACAACTCGTACAGACATCTAGTTCAGACTTTATTAATATACACCCTGTACTATGTAGGCGTGCATGAATAAGAAATTACATAAGTTTGATACAATTGTAGAAAGAAATGTTTCAGGCTACTGAATGAAAATGTACGTTTCATTTCAGACATGACTTCATTTCCACAGGAGGAGGAAGTGTTTTGCATTTCTGGTATTACGAGTACGACCCTAAATTAGTGGTCTGCACGAGCAGAAATTTCGGGGCCCAGACTCGGCCCGACCCATACAAAATATTTTCTTGGTCCGGCCCGGTATACAAGTTAGAAGTTCGGCCCCAGGGATTTTCTACAAAACATGCATACATTTCTGAAGTAACATTATCCAACAATTAAAATTATTCAAAAAGCACACTTACTTTTGCATAGATTTTATTTTCATATTATGTTCGAAATGCATGGAGTACAAAATATCAACAATATTAATGACTGCTTATCGACAATTACGTGCAAAAACATTGATTAAAAAGAAATACTTAGACAATTACTTTTCAAATGAAGATTCAATAAGTAAATCAACTTAGTTTAGAATGAAAGAAAAAGATGGCAAAAGAAAATTATAATTTAAAAGCTCTCTCTATAAAAAAAAGTAGATTAAAAAATATATATCTCTGTAATTCATTAAACTAAATTAAATTTTTAAAGATTTCGTAAAACAAATGTACTACTATAATTTTTACAAAAATAAATAAATACAAGTTGGAAATTGTACGTCAAACGTTACAAACGAGGTGCGTTCGTACGCACGTTTTAGAATTAAATTCATGATATCCCGTGCGTAGAACGGGTTAAACAGCTAGTTAAGTATATATTTTATGACACTGTTCATACAAATATCTTAACTAGTTATATAAATATTCAGATATATATGTATCAGCTAGTTATATAAATATTCAGATCTTGATGATTTTTAATTCTGTGAAATGAATTATATCGTCTGCAGATTAATTTCTGTAATAAAATAAGTATCTCATTCGCTTGACGATTTAACATCCATCGGAAGCTCCTATAACAAAAAAGCACCGATTTAAAAAAAAAAATTCAAATTTCTTAATAAATATTTTTATTAATATCTCCTAAAGTTTTGATTCGATTTTAATAAAATTTGAAATGTCTCGACAAAATTCTGCAAAGATAATATATTTTAAATTGCAAACCATTCGGTTGGGTAGTTTTTGCGTTGTTATATGCGGACAGACAGACAGACGGACGGACAGACAGACAGACGGACGGACAGACGGACGGACCAAACGACGACTATAGGTGCTACGTATTTATATAATTACGAACGCACCTAAAAATGCCAGCCCAACATGGACTCGGGGGTGGTGGTGGTGGTGGTGTGTGTGTGTGTGTGGGGGGGGGGATTTAGAGGTTTGCACGGGCCGGGCCAATAATGATTTTAATATAGACTGGGTTGGACCCAAGCCAAGTTGGACCAAGTTTTTACACCGGGCCGTGCTCGGGTCTTGAAATTTTGACTCGCGCAGATAGCCTGGAAAAACAAAGTCCAGGTCGAGTTGCTCCGTCAAAGAAGAAGTCTGGGACCAGACCGGAGAGATTGAATAACAGGCTCGGCCCGAGTCTCGGGAACGAAAATTGACCCTAGCCCGGCCAAGGCTCGGGCCCGTACAGACCTATACCCTAAATTATTTATTTCAGTCTAACAACTTCCGTTATGTTATAATGGAAGTTGATAGGGCTTTTATTTGAGCATGTACCTTATACTCCTTCATATGTAAGTTTAAACAAGTGTATACATATTTATGCGAAAATTTTACAGTATATTTCATACTATTTGTCCGCAAGCCATAAATTACAGAATAACAACATTAATGATCATTTAGACTCTTAGATTATTTCTTTCAAATAAAGACTCATTAAAAAAAATGTAATTTAGAATAAAATAAACAAGAACGAAAAATCATGCGTCAAGCATAGATTATGAAACACTTTCCAACACATCCAGAAAACTGTAACGAAACTTCACCGTTAAATAAGGTGAAAGAAGATATGTAAGTAAACAGTTTAGAAAACATATAACACATTGAAAAATACAGTTTTCGAAATTACCTTCCATTGTCAAAAAAGTAGTCGAATTATTTTGTGCAGTCCTGTATATGATTTATAGATTTGGATATATACTACATAACATGATAAAATTTAGTTCAGTTAGAAAATTCACATTTAGCAATTTTCGCCAATCGTTGGAAATACACTCGAAATCTTTTGTACAGCCCTGTATATTATCTAAAGACTTTTGTACACACCATATATATATTAAGCTAAAAGGTAAAAAAACTCATTCAGGTAAAAAAGACGCATAAAGCAACTTAAAACTCACTTCCAGCAATTACCAACCGTAAACGACAATGTATATTTTTCTTCGCCTAGCCCTGTATATGAATTTATTTATATTCCACAAACTTCTATTAGTCTACTAAATATAGTTCAGCAGGAAAATGCGTAACACAATTAAATACTACCCTTAAGCAATTCATTCCCATAGTCTGTTTCTGTAATACTTACGAATTCCCTTGTGTAGCCCTGTATATGATCAACCGAGTTCATGCACACCACGTACTAAGAAAAAAAAAAATATTTAAGCTTAAAAACGCATACCGAAGTTGAAAACGCACTTATCACACATAGAATGTAATTATCGCTGTAATTGATATATTTTGTGTGTCCCTGTAGATGAATGTTAAATACAATACACACCATACTTTTAAGCGAGCAATTTATAATGTATCCTAGTAATGCATATAATTTTCATTATGTTTGAAATAGTGAAACATCATTAAATTACACTACAAAAGATTTTTTTCCATAGAACAATGTAACTGAATTCTTTTGTTTGGCCCTGTAAATGCGAATAATAAATGCTTTGCACCCCAATTCTACAAAAAGCATCTTTTAATGCGCTTCATAATTATATATCAATTTCATCATGTTTTAAATGGCATAGATTCAAATGGAAAAAATGCTAATGAAAATGCAAATCAAAATACACTTGAAACGATTATTTCCCATTGACTGTAATGTAACGGAATACTTTTGGCTGTTCCTGTAAAAAAAAAAAAAAAAAAAAAAAAAAAAAACTATAAGTGCTAGACACTTAATTTTCAATAGGGAACATGCTATAGCAAACGACAATAACATACAAAAATTTCAGGGCAATCCGAGTATATTTACGCGAGTTGTTAGAGCACGGACGTACGGACGGCCGGCCAGACGGCAGACGTCCAGACAAACCGAAGTCATAAATACTTTTCAACTAGGTTGGAAAGTGTTAAAAAGATGGTTAAAAACATCATAACTTTTGAAGCTGTATAGTAAAAATAAAAGATAGATTTTGGAAAATATTTCTCTGTAATTTATTAAAGTACATTTTCAAAGATACCATTAACAAAAAAAGTTTATTATGACTATTATTTTTACAAAAAAATTGCCTGCCCAACACGTCCTGGGAACAATAAGATCCAGGTCCGGTCTGCTGAAAAAATTAAACCCGGGCACCATGTAACTGGCCGATGCAGATCTCTACGCTGAACATGTTACGGCCTGTTAAAAAATTGTCTTTATTCTGTCGTCTCGGCGCGGCTAGTTTGTAAGTTTGTATTCATTTTGCAGGACCGTCGGCCAGGCCAGGTACGGACTTCGGATCAGGCCCGGCTCATGCAAATATCAAGGCCCCGTATTATTTCATAGAATCCAAAAATTGTATGCTTGTGTTTCTGTCTGTTTTAAAGATTTTTTTGGCTTTATAGGCTATAATTTGCGCAAAAAATTAGACAATCGCCTCAAAATTTGAATATGTTGTTTAGGTATAGAGTGCTATTTTGTTTTTAAAATAGACATCGTATTGGGTAACCCTTTTTTTTTCTTTTAACATGTAAAAAAATGTTAATATCATATATCATCGTCTACCCTCGAGCTGTGGTAAAGCAAGAGCCGTCGTGGTAGCTCGACATATGACCTAGCGACCGTCTCCCCCTATGGGGTTTCGCGAACGAAGTCGTCGGGGGTTCCATGGCGGTTCATCAAGGTTTCGTCTCTGCGGAAGTTTCCTCCGAGACGTGGGGTTACTGCCGTGACAACCTATGTCACCAAACCTTGGTAAAATGACCTGGGGGTCCGCAGTGGGGAGCGGCCTCAGGCCGACCGCAGCGCCGGGCGAGACAAAGCCCTGGTGCGATATAAGCCCTTCAGAGGCTTGGGTGCGATGGTCGTTTACGCGCGTCGGCGACCCCCGTGGGCGACTGACGGCGCAGGATAGTTTTATAGCATCGTCTACTGCACGTCAAATTGAGCGATATATTGAAAACAATGGTATTTAACTTGAATGTGGATAACAAACAATAAAGTGTTGCAAAAACACGCCGTTCTGTCAAACCACTTACAATAAAATACGGCAACTGGCATGCAGTAAGTGAATATCAGTGCAATAAGGTAAGAAAAAAATCTCTGACGGCTCGGCCTACAGGCACAGGTAGATTTCGAAGACGCAGACCGTGGGGCGTCTGTTTGTTGGGAATTGCAGAAGAAATGACCTTTTTGCCACGATGCGGCAGTTGGGACCGCCCACTTCGAAATCTAAATGTGTCTGTAGGCGGAGCCAGCAGGGATGTTTTTGTTTTTAATTTTTATTGCTGTAAGGGTTGGTCCTATAAAAAACTTGTCAATATGAAAGTTGTAGATAATATTAAGAGGATTTATAATAAATTTAAGCGGATTTGATATCTTGGGTTTTACAAAGTTAGGATTTTTTTTCTTCTAAAACCCCTATCCCCCCCCCCCCCCCTCCCCCCTAGAGGCCATTTTTAATGATATCAAAAATCTGTCGTACATAAATTTTTGGCCTTTTTGCTAGAAGTAGTAATAACTTTAAACGGATTCGGTACGTATAATTAAAAAGTTATGGTTTTTTTTTCTGTTTTCACAAAAAGCCCCCCCCCTCCCCATTTCCCCCCTTCCCACTTGGTTCAATTTTGCCCATTAACGAACTTGATCGAGATTTTATGCCCCTTGATTTTATGTATCAGTTTGGAAGCGATTTGTGCAGAATTATTGAAGTTGTCGTGTCCATAAAAAAGTGACATAGATAGATAGATAGATACGTATAAAGTTTGAAACTGGTGGTGGTTTTGGGTTCTGTGAGTCATGATCGGCGTAGATCTGCAAAAATTTCCCAGATATTCCAACTTAGAGGAAAATGTAATAGGTAATATTTCTTACGAAATCTACCTAAAATCCGTTGAAGTCATTTTTCCCCCATAAAAATTACATGTCATGAATTAAATTTGCTGCACGATTATGTAAATGGCGTGTTAGCTTCATCAATTTTTTTTTTATTTCTGCGTATAATGCGAGTCAAGTGCAAGTTCTGCCGTCCTGTATATCAATGTAAAATGTGTTGCTTCATCACTAGCGGGTATAATCTGATTTCTTATCTATCATGAGTAATTTTAAGGAAATCCTTAGAGGTTTGGGGTGACAAAGTTTTTACGCTACAGCAAACGCAGTTACGTTGGCTAGCATCATGTCAACAATGTAGAGTACAAAGTCGCAACGCAACATTTCGTTACTTTTAACCTGACAGGTTGGAATGCATGTTGGCTCAGCACCAAAGCATTCTGAATCAGAGATTTACTTGTTATTATTTAAAACCTCGTGGTAAACACAGGTGTTCTTTGCGAAAAAGGATACAAATTACTGACGTATTGCAAAAATGGTGGATGCTCCTTTTAGTATAGCAATCGGCAAGGAATTTTGCTGATCTGTCACTTCTGGGACGTAGAAATATCGAATTGAAAGGTGAGGTCATTTTTACCACAATTAAAACGTATTTGTAATCAGTGATGCAGTTGTAAAGAAACGAGAGGAAAGAAACGCTATAGAGTCGTAAAGAAACGCTATAGGTAGAGAGTAGAGGCAAGGGTATGTCCAGACTTTTCTCCCAAGGTCCTGTTTTTGTGAAATTGTAAACGCCTTTTTATACATTTGTGAAAAATCTAGTCATAATTTTGTGAATTTGAAAATGTTCGTCATATTAGGGTTCTTGTTTATACATTTTTAAGAAGATATATGTATGTAAAATACACATTTTCTTTATATATGTAAAAGTGAGAGTCAGATTTTCATTTTAACCCCTTGGAGGGCAAGCACGTGGTCTAAAAATGCTAAATTTTGCGATGTTTCGACACCAGTAATTTTTAACAATGAATTTTTACCTTCTCAATCTGCAAAAAACAATAGTAAATATTTTTATTTAATAATACTGGTGGCAAAGTTATATATTAAAAAGTGGTATATATTATATACCGGTGCACCTCAAGGGGTTAAATGATTAAATTCGTGAACTGTTCAGTTTGAAGAGGGAAAAGTTTAGTGAAAAGCCTGTGTTTAAGGCAAAGAATTTTGTGAAGGGTTCTGGTTTAAGATGAACAATTTTGTGAAGGACGATGTTTTGAAATGAACAAAAAATGTGAAGGGTTCTTTACAGGACCCAATTTCTTCCTAAACTGATCCCTGAGAGGGGTATACGTTTGAAGAAGAGTTTTCTAAAGTCGGGCATGAAAGAGTTCCTCTTAAAGGAGGAATTTCACCTTTTTTAAAAACAATTTTGGACATTATCTGAATTGATACAAAAATGCAAAGGAAATATTGGAAGTGTATAGGCGGGAAGGGTGGTGGTGGTGGTGGAGGGGGGGGGGGTGTCTGAAAAAATTAATAATCAGACATTTTGTGTGTTCAAATCCGCGGAGTTTGTTCCTAAATTGCTGTGCAATAGAGCCATGAAATCAAAGGTTCACTGCAAAAAAATAAATGTTGATTTTACAGTATAATACTGGCAGCGATATAATACTACAGTTATACGGTAGCGTATTACTGTCAGTATTATACTGTAAAATCAACAATAGAAATATGCTGCCGCGCATGCGCGGTAGCATATTACTGTTTATTTTACAGTTTATTACTGTTAATTTTACGGCATAACACTGGCAGCTGGGATGCCAGTATTACACTGTAAAATCAACAATTTTTTTTTTGCAGTGTGAGTTTATATTATAAGTACCTGAAAGTCATAGTTGTTGGAAGTGTCTTTCCAGAGTGAAAGTTTTTTTAGACTTTAAAAGGAAAAGAGAGTTTCCATAAGGTTCTTTTTTATATAGAATTTTGTTCTTTTATAATTATACGTTTTTTTCCCCAAATTATTTATGAATGTTCAATTTTGAAATGGAACACTCAAAATGGAGTAGGGTGCACTCTATCAGTGGCGCTGAACGTGAAGCGACAAAGCATCTCTCAAAACAGGATATTAAAAAAAGTTGATAACATGATATTAACAAGTGGGTAAGTGCGATCGAAGATCGCTCAAAGGGTTTCGTTTAATATTCCTTTCAAAACTCTTTATCCTTTCTTTAATACATCCAAATAAATTTCATTTAGCAAAAAAAAAAAAAAAAAAAGTCATGTTTTTGATAAAGTAAAAATTTACCGGTCTATATTTTTTCTTTTTTTTGAATATCTAAACCAGCTCGCTATTATATTCTGTCATAATAATATTTGTTATGCGGACTAAATGCGATATTTAAAAAAATAATTTCAAAATTAAACATGTTGTACACCTTCAAAATGTTAAAATATGCGAATATTTCCATAATCGGATTTTTATCATGATTCGATATGTTTCTCCAACTCATATATTTACTATACAAATTACTCATATTGATACCCGCTTTGTATTATTCTCAAACATTTGAAAAATTCATTAAACTTCCAATACGGCGTCTGATTTTCTTTATAATTCTCTATTGATATAAATTGTGATTCTCTAGTGATATTAATCTGCTTTGTGTACATACACATACTCATACTCCTTGTATTATTGAGAAATCTTTGAAAATTTCCGTTTTATTGCCACTTATGACGTCATTCATTTTTATTTCATATTAATATTTTTTTCAATTGGTGGAACTTTTTATTTCATTTTTCACGTGGAAATCGTTCAATAGAAAATTAATTATTGTAGAAATAATTTCCTTGTGGATTTTTAATTTTTGGCAACTGCTTTAACGAAAAATGTTTAAATTTAATAGGAAAAGGCTGTTAGAATTTTCGTTTTATATCTCTATTTATTAAAATAATACGATTTTTTTTCAAATTTTAATATTTTGAGCTTCATAGCTGGTATTCAGCTAGATATACACAAAGTTTCAACTCTGTAAGTTACATAGTTTCTGAGAATGGCTCTGTGACGGACAGACAACGGAGCGGGAGTAATAGGGTTTCGTGAGATGAACGAAACCCTAAAAAAATATATGACTTTAAAAATTATTTTCTGTAGCCTTTTTTTTTTTTTTAAGCATTATTTTTTGTATATAAAAATTTCAAAATAAAGAAGGAAAAGAAAATAGGAAGAACATTCGGAAAATTTTGTTAAAAGATTTCATTCATAAAAGTAACCACTGTAAACATAGATGGAAGTAAATAACCAAAAATACATTTCACTTGTTATGTACTCTAATCGCTGCAGCGGAGTAGCATTTTTGTCATTCTAGGTGAAAAGCTTTATTAACTGAAAAATTGTCTTTATGGGTTGGCATTATGTATATGGCATATCGATCTTTGACTGTCTTTCTCTTTTATCAGATTTTTTTTTTTTTTTTTTTTTTTTTTTTGCTCAATGGCTTCGCGTATGTAAATCACGTTTTACAGAATATACAGCTCTCTGAATCAGCTGTTTTTCGAACAACATTTTTTAAATCGTGAGTACATGAGTCGAAGTGTCTTTTTTCATTTTAACTATATATATATATATATATATATTATATATATATATAATTTACAGCTTTATTCTGTACATTGTGTCTTAATGTTAAAAAATAAAATCTCAAATTCAATATTTTTAGAACATTTTTGAGGTACTGACCTATCAATAAAATAAAATATCAAAACACACTAAAACCATTAAATGTAACTAAATTAGTTGTATTCTGGCAAGATTCCTAGCCATATGGCCATCCCCTTGATGCCATAATGCCAGACTTAAGAAAATAGGTCGCCATGAAAGTTTAGGTAAATGTAAACGCGTTACGTGCATTCATTTTGTATTTGGTTTGTTTAATACAATGCCAAGAGGAAAAAAGTTATCCGATCGTCAACAAATTAAAATATTAACTTTAAATGAAGTTGGAATGTCTGGTTCTAATATTGCAAGAAAAATAGGAAGGTCCAAGGCTGCAGTAAACAGTTTTCTCAGAAATCCCGAAGATTACGGCAGTAAGAAGCATACAGGAAGATCGAAATCCTTAACTGTAAAGCAATCAAGACAAATCCGGAAGCTAGTTTGCGGACAAAAAATGTCGTATGCCCAAATTCAAGAACAGTTACAGTTACCATGTATAAGCTGAACGGTAAGAAATGTTTTAAGTAACAATCCCATTGTTCTATTTAAAAAAATTAAAGGAAAACCACCTCTTTCTAAATATCACAAAAATGCTCGCATAGACTTTGCACGAAAACATGTAACAGAAGGCACAAATTGGAGAGATGTTATATTTTCCGATGAAAAGAAATTTAATTTTGATGAACCCGACGGCTATAAATATTTTTGGCATGATTTACGACAGGAGCTTGATATTTTTTCAAAGCGTCAATTTGGAGGTGGCTCGGTAATGGTTTGGGCTGCATTAGCTGCCTGTGGTACCACTCCAATTATTTTCATGCATAACAAAAATAATTGGGAAATGTTTAAAGAAATGTTAGGAGATAATTTATTACCCATTTGCTCCTCTTATAACTTCAGGAGACTGGACATTTCAGCAGGACAACGCTTCCGTTCATATTTCGAAGTCAAATAAATCTTGGCTGGAAGCTAATCAGGTGAAATGCTTTCAATGGCCAGCTCAGAGACCCGATCTGAATGTAATAGAAAATCATTGGGGAATTTTAGCTCGAAATGTTTACAAAAACGGACGAAAACTCAATTTAAAGTTAGTGATGGTGAGAAATACCACCATCTAGATCTAAACTAGCACACACTATATAAAAAAAAGTATTTGGTTTTTTTTCTGCATATTAACAGAGTATTTGGTATCATTTTAATCAGTGAACAGTGAACAATACAAATTAATGATCCATTTTAGGATCAGCGAATACAGATAGATAATTATGGAACAAAGTGAACCACGGCAGTCAAGGAAATATTTGGTTTTCCGTTCCCACGAATGATTTAACTACACCTAATAAAAATGTCATGGAGAAAATTGTCAGAACAATAATATGACACATTTATTTATGAGAGCTTAAATAGGCACGAAGACCTCCCAAGTAAAAGCATCTTTACCTCCCAGACACAGCACGGCGTCAAGAGGAATCACTATTGTACCGACGGGCCTATGAAACACTCAAGGGGAGTACCAAATTTCTCCCGCCTGCCAATGGTCATCTCTCTAAAATCAGAGGTATGGCCGAAACATGCAAATTTTCAAGAAGTTAAAACGTATAAGGCCTTAATTTTATGTGAAAAGGGAAAAATGATTCCATCCCTTTTTTTTTGCTCCACGAAAAGAATGTGATTTTTCTTGAGAGTAGAGATTCAAAAAAAAAAAAAAGATGGAAAAGTAGAAGGTTGACTGCTCTCTAACTAAAAAACAGATTTTTGAGTGTGTGTGCCAATAGATGGAAATGTACGCGCTAAGAAAAAGCGAAAACGCGTCAGCCATTACCTCCTGCTGTCAACGTTATCTAGTAAGATAAGGTAACAAACAATCTTCCTTCACCATTGTTCCATTTTATTTAATTAAGCTATATTCTTTTAATAATACGAATTTACGTGTGTATGAAGATCCTACCCCGATCTAAACATAAAAAGGCTAATCAAATAAATACTTCTAGGGTATGGAACTCTGCCTTTCAAAATCGAATTTGTTAATTCAGTAAGATAAACTGTAATTCTCAGAAAATAAACGTTGAGAATACAGTTCTCAACTAGGATTGAATTATTTTTTAAACATTTATGTTTGTTTTTAATTATATGTGTATAATTACCTTGTAAATAAACTCAATTTTATATTCAATTAATTTTAGTCAGTTTTCATTTTGTTTACTTAATTTATTGAATTAATATTAAGTCTTTTATTTTAGGAAATGTTTTCTTTAATATTACAATCTAGGTTTTAAAATAAGCCATTATTTATTTAACGTTACATAACTCTCTGCAGGTAACCTTTGATGATTGTAATTGGCTCAAAGAGGATCCGAACTTCAAAAATAATTCACAACGCAACTTTTTCTTTTCTATAATTAATTGATAATTTGTCTAATAAAATTTTCTAAGTATAAATTATCATATCAGATCCTTAGAGTCATAGGTGCAAAATAAATACTATACGTCTCGGATAATTTAAAATACTCATATTAATCAATAAACAGCAATATAGTGGTAAATCCTATGCAGTCAGACTTAAATTCAAATAATTTAATTGATCACTCTGTAGCATTCCATCATAGGGTTTACCGAATTAGAAGTGGTACCGTTACCTCTTTCTAAATTATTTTAATATATTAATTTAATTTTAGAAATAGAACTTTAGGTTATTGTATAATTTTTTTTAATATAAAAATATATATGCAATATTAAGACTGCAAAAAAAAAAAAAAAAAAAAAAAAAAAAAAAAAAAAAAAAAATTTGCTAACATAAATGTTCTTAATTTTAAAATTCTTTTGAAAAATTTTTTTTTCCTCTTTTCAACAACTAATTAAAAAAAAATTTAAGCATTCACTGGGGAATCTTCATACACACTCTGTAACATGCATATACTTAGCAACTCTTTTTGGGTACCTCACTAAATATATAATGATATATTAAATAATAATAAGTGTTATTGGATTGATTTGTATTAACAAAGAATTGAAAATATGACTTGTGTTACATATACTGCAACAGCAGCAAATATAAAATAAATACATAATAATGCTCAAATATTGAAATGATATATATTATATATAATTAATTTCTCGAACAGTGCATAACAATTCACCATTGGGTATCTTTTATTTTATGTTAAACAATTTTTTTTTTTTTTTGCTCTCTCTCTATTTTATGATTTTTGTACTTTAATTGGATGAATAAGCGTAAAAGTCAAAGAATTAGTAGAATAGATACTGGTGTCAAAACTAGACAACAATTACGCGAATTAAATAATCAAACTGTAGACACTAATATTATTTGTAATAATAATAATAATAATAATAAGAAAAAAAAGAAAGAGAAGAAAATTATAAATTCTGAAAAAGCTACTCCTAAAATTACTACAATGGACACCCCAAATGCAGATAGCCTAATTAATCTGATTCCATACTATGATGGAAAAAAGGAAGCAAATATTAACCATTTTTTCTTACAATTTGACAATCTCATCAATAAAACTGAATTGAATAATGATTCTAAATTAACTATATTAAAGGCGAAAATTGTAGGACCTGCTAAAGATAAATTGATGAGGGATCAAAATTTGTTCGTGGAACAGAACTTAGAAACCTTTAAAACAAAGTTAAAACAATTATTCGAACCCAAAACCACATTTCTAGAAGCGCAAAAGAAATTTTGCAATCTCAAACAAAAACCGGAACAAAACATGAACGAATTTATATTAGAATTTAATGCGGCAGCAGACCTTTATCTAAAAAAAAGTGGGCAAGATATAGGAGCTAACAACAGCTCTACATTCATGGAAATGATCAAATTATCTCAGTTTTTGGAATCAATTCGTAGTGATTTAAGTCTGGAAGTAAGAAAAAACTCTCCGCCGGACTTTAAAACAGCGTGCAACATAGCCTTAAAATTAGAGGAGGCTTATTCACATGTCAATTTAAAGGACATCAACAACATTTCCAAAACTAAAGATTCTGATTTGTTAAATGAACTGCTTAAACTCAATGTAGAAAGTGCAGAGAATATAAAATTATTAACCGCGGAATTAAATAACATAAAATTAAAGGTAAATGCCACTAACAATGATACAACTAGGTTTTGCAAGCACTGTAAATCCACATCCCATACGAACCCACATTGTTGGTTTTACAAGGGCAACGAACAAAACAGCAGTAATTACGTGGACGAAAATAAAAAAATTCCTGAGAATATTCAAATCGAAACACCAAATTTTTATCAAGGGGGAAACCAACAAGCTCAGGGGAAACTTTCAGCAAACCCCAAATTACACGCACCAAAACTTCAACCCTATGCAATATTCTGCTCCTCAGTACATGTACTATGCACCACCCCCACCCCACCAACAATTTATGCCGATATCATATCCCAGTTTCGGAAATTATGGAGGCAATTTCAACGAACAGAGATCATATGACCAGCGAAGAAATTATAGAGGGCATAGAGGGGGCTACAAGCAAAATAATTATAAAAAACATGATTATACAAAAAAAATAATTCACAGCAGACATTTGAAAACAATAAACAAGATAAAGATCATGATCAGAATTCTAGTAACAATAAGGGAAACTAAAGTCGGGACTTACATTCTCAAATACAAGGCACCCGCGTAAGTCTCACTGCGGGTCTAAAAAAAATAACAAAATTATTGCTAGTGTCAAAAGTAATGACAATTCTCAACTTCCGATTATTACTTTTGAAATTAATGGTGTTAAGATTAATGCTTTGACAGACAGTGGGGCGGCAGTAACTTTGGCATCACCTATATTGTTCGAACAATTAAAGAATGCACACGTAAAATATAAAAATCTCTGTAACCAGGTAAAAATTCAAACATTAACAAATTCGACAATCTCTTTTAAGAAATGCATTAAATTAACTTTCAAATTGGAAAACGTTTTTGTATCGGGGGCATTCTATGTTACAACTCAAGATTTTGGTCGGAACTACAATATGCTATTGGGATTCGATTTCCTCAAAACAAATAATATTATCCTAGATTTTGAAGATAAAACCATGAAATTAAAAAACAAAAACATTGCACTTCAATTTCTAGAAAATGAACCTCAAAGTCTGATAAGTAACTTAACTGCTAACTCTAATGAGAATCAAAATAAAGAAACAATACGCAAAAAGAAAAAAAAACGTATCTCGCACAAAAATTTTGTTACAGCAAAACTAACACAGACAACGGAGTTACTACCAGGCGAAAAAAAAATTGTTGCATTACTATTAGATCCAGATAAATTCGCAACTACAAATACAATACTCTTGGAACCGATTAAACATAATATGAAAATTTATTATAAAACATCAATTCACGAAATTGCCAAGGATAATAAAATTCATATAATAATCACTAACAAATCACAACAAAAATTAACCTTAACAGAGGGAATGAACATTGGCAAAATTTCTAAACATTTTGAAATAAAATCAGTTGACACTGAGGGTCAAGAAGTAACGAAGCAGGTAGTGCACATTAATAATCTGAATTTAGAGCAAGTTCGTGAACGGAGAAAAGCAGAACTTAGATCAGACGACTATAATTTACAACATTTAGACTCGGACACAGCAGAAAAATTAAAAAAAATACTTCTAAATAATGCACATGCCTTTTCTAAGAATTACGATACACTCGGACAATCTTCATTAGTCGTCCCAAGATTTAATTTAATACATAATTATCCTCTGCAGACTAAACCATACAAAACTGCACACAATGTTAAGGAGTATGCTAAAAAAGAAATTGAAAAACTTTTGAGAGCAAATATCATTCGTAAATCCAACTCTGATTACGCTTTCCCTGTTATTTTCGTAAAAAAAAATCTTTGCAGAAAAACGAACAGGCTAATGAAGTTAAATATCGTATGGCGGTCGATTATAGACTTTTAAATGAAATACTTCAAAATTATGCGTACCCCATACCCGAAATTAAAGAGATTCTGCGGAGAATGAGTGGAAAAAAATATTATACAGTACTGGATCTACACAGTGCGTTTTTCCAAATAAATTTACGTGAAGAAGACACTGAAAAATTAGCTTTCATAACGGAGCACGGTAAATTCTCCTTTTTAAGATTGCCTTTCGGAACGCGACTCAGTACTGCGGTGTTTGCAGAATTAATTGATAAGGTGTTGGGCCACTTTAATGAAGATCAAGTCGCTTATTTTATTGACGATGTGATCCTAGCAGCCGACTCACTCGAAGAAATGTTAGATCTGTTAGACAAAGTCCTTAAAGCTTTTATTGAAAATAATTTAACTATTGAGCCTACTAAAATACAAGTCTGTATGTCAGAAATCGAATTTCTCGGTTTCACCCTAAACAGCGAAGGATACTCTCCTTCAAAAAGAAACATAGATAAAATTCAAAATTTAGTTAAACCTAAAAATAAGAAGGGAGTTAAATCTCTACTTGGTCTTTCGAATTATTTTAGATCGCTTATTAAAGACTATTCTAAAATAGTTGACCCATTAATTAATCTTACTAAAGACAAAGTGAAATTTAAATGGTCTGACATAGAAGAAAATGCTTTCAAAGAAATCCAAGCAGCGATAGTTAAAAATCCCACATTAAAACCCCCGGATTTCTCAAAAGATTTCATTTTAATCACAGACGCTTCTAAAACAGCTATTTCTGGAATTTTAGCACAAGAATACGACGGAGAACAGCTGCCAATTGAACATTTTGGGCGAAAATTAAGGGATCCCGAAAAGAACTACCCCAGTTTCAAACTCGAACTACTGGCGGTTCATGAAGCGGTGATGTATTTCAAGCATATTCTCGCAGGGAGAAAATTTAATATTTATACAGACTCCAAAGCGCTAACGTATTTTTTAAATTTGGAAAAGCAACCAGACATTGTAGCAAGGTGGTTGGACAATTTGTCCCCTTTTAACTACTCTTTTCAGCATATCGAGGGATCTAAAAATCCTGCTGATTATGTTTCGAGGAACATTAATAATATAATTTCAAGAGAAAAATTGCAAAATTCATTGTTTACGGTAAACAAAGCTCTATCAGATGAAAACATTAAACTACAACAATTAGAAGACGAAAAATTGAATAAAATAATAAACAAAATTAAAACTGACAAACAAAACAAAACCACAAAAAAATTCACTCTCAATCAAAAAGAAATATTAATATTAAAGCCAGGCTCTGATACAAATGAACTGTTAATTGCTCCGGATAAACTTAAAGCTGAAATAATACAGGAAGCTCATAAACCACATTTCGGATTTTTTAAAACTTATCAAATAATAAAAGCTAGATTCTACTGGTACGGGATGTAAAGAATTATTGTACTAAATGTATACCATGTAACACGACTAAACAACATCAAACTATTAAAGTTCCCACACAAAAAATAATCAAAGATAAAGAAATCGGATCAGTTTTGCATATAGATTTAATTGGTTTGCTTCCAATGACGCTACGCAAAAATAAATTTGTATTTATGATTATTGATTCCACATCAAGATTCTTGGAGGCTGTACCGGTTCGCAATTGTGAATCACAAACACTTCTAAATGTATTGAATCGTTATTTTAGTAATTTCGGATTGGCGCGATCCATAAAATTGGATAATGGCCGGTATTTTCACTCCGATTTATTCAAAGAATACATGGATTCTCTTAACATAGACCTAGATTTTACGTCCGTGAATAATCCACGCAGTAATGGGCTCTGTGAGATATCTAATAAAATATTAAAAAATTCAATTGTTGCCATGTGTAAAAACTCTCTGGAATGGGATACCAGAATTGATTTTTTTAAAATTAATTATAACAGTACACCGCATAGAGCTACGGGATTTTCTCCGGCACTTCTATTTTTCGGTAGGGAAGTAAGAACCCCTTTTTCCATACACTTGCCTGACCAAGACATAATTGTCAAAACCTACGTTAAAAATAGAGTCCAACATATTGAGGAAATAAAGAAATTAGCCTTACAAAACCAAAAAAAAAATGATGGCGGAGTACATCGACAGTACTCCAGTCCAAAAAGTAAAATTTCTACAAACGGGACAAGAATGCTACTTAAAAGTTGTGGGTAAACCAGGTGTACTTCAGCCAAAATTCTTGGGACCATTTGAGGTGGTAAGGAAGCTTAGGAATAACAATTACCTATTAAAGGAAATTGCATTCCCAGATAAAGCGACTATTAAACGCCACATAAATAAATTATTCTCACCAACGAAAGTGGAATCACAGACTATACACATAAATTCCTAGATAGGGAAGCGAGAAATTTTTTTCTCTTTTATTGCTGTCGAGGCAATATGTATATATTTTAAATTTTTATTGTTTATAGATGTCTTATTTTTCTTTAGTTTAGTACACATTTTATAATTTTCCATTATTGTTTATTTACAGTACATTGAGGACAGGTTACTATAAAAAAAAAAAAAAGATCATTTAGGGAGGATACTGCAAGTTTTTTTTTCTTTGCTACACAGTGTACTACTGAGGGATTTGGCTCGTCAGAGGGAGTTATGAACAAACATGCACGTTAAATAAAAAATAATAATAATTACGGTAAAAATGAAAACAGAGGCAGCCTTGCCAGGGTATCACCCTTTCAAACCCATTTTATACTAATTTATATAACAAAACAAAAACATTTTTTAATATATAACCTTACCCCCTCTACTAAAAGTGAAAATAAAAGTCTTTATATGTAGCACAAAACATATAACTAATCGATTTAAAATTACAAGTCAACATCTATTCACTCGGCGACACAAATATAAATAATAATAATACAACATTTTATATTGACCAATATTTATAATAATTCATCCTTTGCTTAAAGCCACGGATTGACGAATCCACTTGAATTATTATAACAAAAAAAAAATCGGTCAGATTTTACAAAATTATTTTAGTTTAATATTTGATACAATCTACAACTTGGTTAGAACAACGCGTTTCAATTTTAATTTTAGAATAATCGTACGATTTCATATTATAAAACAAACAAGTAAAAAAAAAAAAATTATTAGTTGTCCCTAAGGATTAACATTTCAGATAATTTAATTACAAAAAAAGAATAAAAATAAAAAAAATACCATTGAACGTTTCAATTATTACAAAACATAAATTGGATGTTTAATTTATACCTTAAATATTTAGGTAAATTATTTCATACTTAAAAAAATAATAATAATAAAAAGGTGTTGGATACATGTCAATGATCATTTCAGCAATTTATTGGATGTTAAAGTCTCGTTTTTGCAGGCGAAATTGAGACTATCTGCGCAGAGCATCTAATAATGCATTTAGCTGAGATATTTCTAATTAACTAAATTTCCAAACTTTACAAAAAAAAAAAAGAATTTGTTTAATCTTTTTTTTTCTCTAACTATTATATGTAATATTTTATAAAACAAAAAAAAATAAGAGAAAAGAAAAGCGAACGCTCGCTTTCCATTCCTTAAATATGTATATTTACACGTTAATATATTTTAAAATAATAATAATAAGAAGAATAAATAATTAAATAAATATTTTACAATTGCATGCACATTTTCGTTTGTGCAAAGCAACGCTCGCTTGTTCTCGCTAACTTAAATTGTAACTAGAAAATCAATATTATATTAAAAAAATATATATATTATAATACATTACGTTTTTATACACAATATAAATAAATAAGTAAATATATAAATTGACGAGAAGATAGTGCGATGCAAACGGATTTGACCACGTTACACGTGTACCGATTTTTTTTTTTATAGAAAATATTTTCTGTAATTAAAACAGATATACAGATTTAATTACATACCCCATTTTTTTTTAATCCAAGCCGGGTATACACGACTTTTTTTTTATTTTAATCACACATTTAATCTTATTTTAACAATAAAAAACAGATTTTTGCGAGTAATCCTTTTCACAGACACACGTGCAATCAAATCGTTTCACTGATTTTTTTTTTCCACTGTCAGTAATCCAGGAGTTTAGAAAACATTGCCCACAGGTGAGGAAAGATACCTAATACACGGCTTATCATTTCGCAAATCGTCCCCCGTGTACAACTGAATCCGAAGGTAGGGAGATGGGTAATTGTCCACAGGTAGGGTCATCTAGCTGTCATTCTCTATCCTTCCGCTTAGCGGTGATGGATTAGAGGGAGAAAAGATTACTGTTTTTTTTCTTTTTCTTCTTCTGCCTTTTTTTTTTTTTTTTTTTTTTTTTTTTTCCAACCCCGTTCATTCCAAGGCAGACAGTTTAAAAGGGTATTGTGTTTGACTTTATCGATGGATATTTAAATTTTTGGTATCGAAAGAAAAAAAAATTTCATTTTTTCGATCTGTTTCCTTTATGAAAATATATTATTATTGAGAATATCTTTCATTCAGAAAAGTAGCCTTTTCACATATTCCAAAACAATTGTTTTAGTAAGAATGATAAGATTTTTTTTTAACATAACATTTTCTTTATATATATATATAAAAAAATAAAGAAGTTTTCCTTTCTGCTCAAGAGAAAATAATTCATGTGAGAATTATATTATAATGTTTATAATAAAGATTGTAGTACAACAGACATGTGATTATATAGATGTGTTTTCTCTCAATGTTTTTCATATATTATATAATTTTTTTTTTAATTGTATGGTATTCATTATCAATGCATACAGCTTACTGATTATATTGAGTATTTGTTTTAAATGATTCTGTATATTGTGTTTCCATTCATGGGTACCTAATTAGCCTGTAATAATTAAAATAAAAGATTTGCCAATTTATATGTATGTAATAACTAAAAATATAAGAGTGGAAAAGAAAATTAATTTTTTTTTCTTTCTTCTCTCGGGCATTTTATTTTATTATTTGGCCTATTCAAATTTTCCTGCTTTATTTGGATTTGGACCTATTAAAACTCAAAATTTTAATAAATGTTTTTGGAACAATGGAAATTGAAACCAACTACACATGATAACTTGCTGAAGAAGTCATGTCTTTCATCAGATTTTTCAACAGTGAACTTTTGATTACGCTTTATTTCACCAATGTGTAAAACTTTTTTCTGGTGTTGCAAACCTACTTACACTCCAAACCTAGTGACACTCCAGCTTATCCCAAGTTCCTAGACTTTTCCATGTGAACATTTTCAGTTTTGATCTTCAATATAATACGACGATGGACTTTCATCGAGTACTTTGTGGCTACATATATATATAAAAAAAAGATACTGTTGACCTTTTTTTTTCTAATGTCGGGGGAAGAGATGATGGTGAGAAATACCACCATCTAGACCTAAACTAGCACACACTATAAAAAAAAAAGTATTTGGTTTTTTTTCTACATATTAGCAGAGTATTTGGTATCATTTTAATCAGTGAACAGTGAACAATACAAATTAATGATCCATTTTAGGATCAGCGCATACAGATAGATAATTATGGAACAAAGTGAACCACGGCAGTCAAGGAAATATTTGGTTTTCCGTTCCCACGAATGATTTAACTACACCTAATAAAAATGTCATGGAGAAAATTGTCAGAACAATAATATGACACATTTATTTATGAGAGCTTAAATAGGCACGAAGACCTCCCAAGTAAAAGCATCTTTACCTCCCAGACACAGCACGGCGTCAAGAGGAATCACTATTGTACCGACGGGCCTATGAAACACTCAAGGGGAGTACCAAATTTCTCCCGCCTGCCAATGGTCATCTCTCTCAAGTCAGAGGTATGGCCGAAACATGCAAATTTTCAAGAAGTTAAAACGTATAAGGCCTTAATTTTATGTGAAAAGGGAAAAATGGTTCCATCCCTTTTTTTTTTGCTCCACGAAAAGAATGTGATTTTTCTTGAGAGTAGAGATTCAAAAAAAAAAAAAAAAAGATGGAAAAGTAGAAGGTTGACTGCTCTCTAACTAAAAAACAGATTTTTGAGTGTGTGTGCCAATAGATGGAAATGTACGCGCTAAGAAAAAGCGAAAACGCGTCAGCCATTACCTCCTGCTGTCAACGTTATCTAGTAAGATAAGGTAACAAACAATCTTCCTTCACCATTGTTCCATTTTATTTAATTAAGCTATATTCTTTTAATAATACGAATTTACGTGTGTATGAAGATCCTACCCCGATCTAAACATAAAAAGGCTAATCAAATAAATACTTCTAGGGTATGGAACTCTGCCTTTCAAAATCGAATTTGTTAATTCAGTAAGATAAACTGTAATTCTCAGAAAATAAACGTTGAGAATACAGTTCTCAACTAGGATTGAATTTTTTTTTTAAACATTTATGTTTGTTTTTAATTATATGTTTATAATTACCTTGTAAATAAACTCAATTTTATATTCAATTAATTTTAGCCAGTTTTCATTTTGTTTACTTAATTTATTGAATTAATATTAAGTCTTTTATTTTAGGAAATGTTTTCTTTAATATTACAATCTAGGTTTTAAAATAAGCCATTATTTATTTAACGTTACATAACTCTCTGCAGGTAACCTTTGATGATTGTAATTGGCTCAAAGAGGATCCGAACTTCAAAAATAATTCACAAGGCAACTTTTTCTTTTCTATAATTAATTGATAATTTGTCTAATAAAATTTTCTAAGTATAAATTATCATATCAGATCCTTAGAGTCATAGGTGCAAAATAAATACTATACGTCTCGGATAATTTAAAATACTCATATTAATCAATAAACAGCAATATAGTGGTAAATCCTATGCAGTCAGACTTAAATTCAAATAATTTAATTGATCACTCTGTAGCATTCCATCTGTTAGATTTGATGAATGCTTTTAAAAACTGCTGGAACAATACTGATGCAAGTACTTTGTGTAGTCTGATAGATTCAATGAACAAAAGATTAGTCAAAGTCATCGAAAAAATGGGTCTCACATCGATTATTGATGAAATACATGTATCGACTTTATAATTATTTCCAACTTTCTTTGTACAGAAAATTTTCTTAAGTCTATTAATCTTTTATTAATGTAGTTATTAATGAATTTATTTTTTCTTTACTTCCTTGTAGCATATAATATATATGTATGAAATTTCATAAATGTTCTATATTTTGTTTTTTAATTATATCATATTTTCAAGTGGCTTTATAATTTTTTCCACCACTGTATACTGCGTTCTCTACTGGTGATTTTTTTTTCGTTTCAAAATATTTTTTCAACAAATCTTAAGTGCGTGATTTAAAGTGCTTGTTGTCAAAATTTCATGTCATTATGACGCATGTGTATAGTGATGCCAGGTATCCCAACTTACGCGGGATATGGACTTGTGCCCATTAGAATTACAACTCTTCGGTCAAAAACCTTTTCAAAACGTAATTTTGCTCCGGTTTCCAGCGATTACGTTTTCACAAATTTTACTGTATAAGATTATCGTGTTTATTAAGGTACAGTAAAACTTACCGAGACGGAATTTCGAATGACCGGAGAAAGTTTCTTCTTTAGACTAGTTTCTGTCTTAACAGGCATAATTGTATGGTATATCTACCATTGGGATTATACTTTATTTTACATTTAAGGCAGGATTCCGTTTTAGACAGGTTCCGTTTTCCCAGGAAAATGTATTTTTTTATGTTCCGATAGTGATCTTTCCTTTTACCGCATTTTTATGTCCTAACTTAAAGCCGCTGTGCCGCTTTTTTTTTTTTTTTAAATCTTCCTGTCCCACTTTCTGTGACATTAGAACTGGCAACACTAACTATACAGCCATGGCATGACCCATACAACGCCTTAAATAGTCTTCTGAGTTGGAAAAATTTAATTTCTACAGGTTTTTACATTTTATAGATTATTTTTGTATAAAAATATTCAAAATTCCACATAGGGTCGGTCGGGGAAATTTGGGTCTAGTGGAATAATTTGACTTAAAACATCTAAATGATTATCTCTATTGTATGGTTATCTAAAAACTTTTCACACTGAAACAGTGGAAAACATAATATAAATTATGATTAATAATAAATAAATTGAATACGAATTTTAAATATTGTTGGAAAAATTTGAATAATTCTTAAAAAAAAAAAAAAAAAAAAAAGGTTTTTTTTTTTTTTTTTTTTTTAAATGCAATTTATATTAAAATTTCCCAACTATATTCAAATTATCCCGACCTACCCTATTTTTGACCATTTTTTGGTTTACTAGGTCCATTTTAATAAAATAAAATATCTAAATTCATACCCACTGAAATAGCAAAACTAATGTAAAGATTTGCTTCTTGTGCGAGATACCCAACTTTACGGACATCTCATTGAACGAATCAATTGAACTCACCGCCGCAGAATTCGCGGAGTGCGGCGTTTCGAGTGATGGTCCTTGCTACATCCCTTTTACACCGAGACACTTGCGGAAGACAGGAACAAAGAAGGAAAAAACAAAAATCTGAAAATTGAAACCGGACAAATTTAAAAGGGAAATTCGTTAAATTAAAGCCACCGAATCGCGGGAAACGTTGGGCTCGGGGCTCTGAATCTATCGACGAACCCCTGCAGCTTCGAGCTCTAGAAAATTAGAAACAAAACTCTGAATTAGAAACAAAATGCTAAATATGACGTCACTTTCAATAACTATGACGTCAAACTGACTTTAAACAAACGGTTGCAATGATTTAATTCGCATTTCGTTTGTATATTACAGCTAAATCTTTAGTGATACCATTGAGTTAAGTGCTTTAATACTTTAAATGCAATAGTAACATTAGTTAGAGTAACAAATTTCTGATAATTATTCATTTACCCTAGATGGGGGAAAAGGTAATCAACAGCCTCTGAACACTGAATCCCTAATTGGCGGGGAGTGTTGTGAGTACGTCTATTAACTTCCT
The DNA here is from genome assembly GCA_963931845.1 of Maratus michaelseni. Classification (NCBI taxonomy): domain Eukaryota; kingdom Metazoa; phylum Arthropoda; class Arachnida; order Araneae; family Salticidae; genus Maratus; species Maratus michaelseni. The sequence continues at coordinate 175,077,851 of OZ007593.1, forward strand.
TACAATTTTACAAATATGTTTTTGTCTTGAAAAGTTTTTAAAATTTCGTCCTTTTAAAAGATGAGTGGAGGAAAATGTAGACAATTGTTCATTAATTTTATTACCGTAATTATTACTAAGCCTTAATTTTTATCCTCAAGTATGCTCTGCACGATGCATCATGTGGTGCGTGGCGACGCCGTAGGGTAATTTCTCGTGTTGCCATGGAAGAACAATAGTAAATGCTGTAATAGAAAAGAATACGCCTTGAGAAATGACTTATTTTTGGCTACATCGATAAGTTTAAATATGCTGTCATTATTTTGAAAATTTGCTGTACTTTTCCAGTTGAAACATTTTTTAAATAATACTTTCTGCGGTGAATGTTGCTAAAGTTATTATTAGAGGAATTCGATTTTTAATTTTTATACTGATAAACGGGAATATTAATGAGATTATTTCATAAGGAAAGAAAGACAGTAAATATTGAAAAACTCATTATTTACACATATTATTTACACTTCAGAATAGTAGGATTAATAATTACTTTTTACTTGTTATTTTAAAACGTACATTTCTCCCTTTGTAAAACATGGTTTGTTTTTAGTATTTAAAAAAAAAAAATCTACGAAAATCAAAATTTCACTTTTTTTTTTTGAGGTGCTGAGTTCTTTTAATAAAATAAAATATCTGAGTAAAAGTCCACTAAAACACCTAACATTAAAACAAAAACAACAACAACAAAAAAAAAAACACCTGTTTCCTGTGTAGTTAGGAAACGTAAGGCATATGTGCTTGAATATATCTCTTCAGAAGGAGTAACAAATTTCTATTAATTATCCACTTACTGTACGTGGGAAAAAAGTGATCAACAACTATGAACGGCGAATCCTTAATTAGCCGGATGTGTTATGAGTGTGTCTATTAAGCGTCCCACAAAAGTTCTTAAACTTTTGTCCTTTTTTAAAATGAGAGGAGGGAATGGTAGAAAATTGTTCATTAAATTTTACTACACCGTAATTAGTACTAAGTTTTAGTATTTTTGTTCAGATGTGCCTTGAAGCATATTCTGCTTGATGTGTCAAAGGTGAGTTTCTCATGTTGTCCTGTTTTAGTATTTTTGTTCAGATGTGCCTTGAAGCATATTCTGCTTAATGTGTCAAAGGTGAATTTCTCATGTTGTCATGACAGAACAATAAAAGTTATCCGTAAAACATTGTGAGTCACACTATGAGTTTGTGACCGTCGATGTGAGGTCAGAATGAAGTAATAGTGACGTAGATGTGAAGTCGTTATGGCCGTTTTTTAGATCTTTTGTGACGACATACTGTGACTGCTTTGTGAAGTCACATTGTGACTTCAATGTCAAAACTGTGACTTTTGTGACGATTCTGCATCGGATCGTGTAACCAAATTTTACCCGATTCTGACGCGAAATAGTTGGGTGAGCATTTTTTTCTGCAGGTCAAATTCGGATCCGAAATTCGCTTTCGTGTCTGGTAATCTGACTTTAGAGGAACCTTGGACTTTAAGGTCTTATTTTTTTCCAGGTTGAGTTCGGATAAAATCCTGCATAAGTCCGTATAACCAGATTTTATCCGGATCCGGTCGACATTTTTTATTTTATTTTATTTTATTTTATTTTATTTATTAATTTAGTTTTTGTTTGAGCTCGGTCTCGGATCTAAATCTTTCATCAGGTTGGGCAACGCGGTTTTGAAATGATTTAGTCAGGTAACTAGATTTTACACAAAACTGACACAGGGCGGGTCGGTTGTATTTTTTTTTCTGCATGCCGGGTTCGTATTAGATTTCTGCATGGAGTCACGTAACCATATTTTACCCTTACCTGACCCGGATCGAGTGGGGGTAACTATATTTTACAATAGGGAAAACCGGGGCTAGTTGGCCCATTTTTTATTGAATATTTTTTATTTATTTTATTATACAAAAATTTTAATTTTTCATTTAGTTTGGGCAATTAGCGCACCTAAAACATAACCACGTAGGGAAAATTTTGAAAAATAATTATTAATAGTTTCTATATGAAGCTCAGAAGGACATCAAGTCACTGGACCAACCAGCCCCTTCGAACGGGATAGGTTGGCCCACTAAATAGATTTTATTTTCTGATTACTAACGGAAATGAAAAAACACATAACATATCAAATGTAATTTCAATTTGGTATATAAAAGATACAAAGGATAACAAAAGATGTTTTGTTCAACTTAACTACTACTGCCTTCATCGAAATATTTCTCATCATCACAATGAATGCAAACATAAAATATCATATCCACAGTGACATATGATTCGTGTGTCCAACATTTGCACCTGGTCCATTGAATCCACACCATCTCCTGATTTACTATTTCTGAATGATTTACTGCGAAGACATAGGGAATTAATTATCTTTGTCCTTTTTATTCTTCTTCACTGAATAGATCTACTGCTTCTTTGATTGATCTATTGTTCAATTTCACTTCGAGAACAGCCACTTTCGTTGTCTCTTCTGGAACCTTTTCTCTATCTGATTTTGTAACATAATTACCAACCATTTTGGCATCTAGAAATGAGGCAGTAGCTCTAGAGGGTCATAGACAAAATTTAAATTGGGACCCATATTAATGCAAGTTGCTTTTAAAGAAATCTTAAATAATGTCACTTACAGTTTTTATTAATAGTAGAGAAAACAATAAACTAATACAATAATTTTATAATAAAGTTTCTCTACATAAACTTTCGGAAACTTCCTAGCTTTCAAGAAACAACTAGACCTCGAGTCTCTTTTACATTACAACGTTTTATCGTCAGCTATTTACGCAATAAAAGAAAAATTATTTTGTAAATTCAGATAAGTTATAAATTTTAGATTATATAAAAATTAGATTTTTATGGAATTTTAATAATAATTTTATTATTAGTGTATTCTGTTTATAAAGCCAGGCTTCTCTGACTTATGGACCTAGACATTTGTCTTAATTGCCTATTAGTTAATATCTCCCTGCCCTGTAACACATTTAATTCAGGAATTTTATTGATTTTTATAGGCTTATGAATGTAGAAAACAAACTCTTAGGCTGCAGGATTAAATGGGCCAACTTGCCCCATATCGCCATTTTGGTTTTTGATCTTCGTATCAAAATTTTCTGTTAATATTTTTAAAAATCAATAGGAAGATAATAAGCTCTGAACAACGGTCTTTTAGACTGCTATTCAACAAAGTGAAACTTTTATTTAGAAACAAATCAGAAACAATTATTTAAAAGTAAAAAAAAAAAAAAAAAACTTACCTGAGTGAAAATTTGAAGTAGCTTTCGTTTGATTGCTTCTTCACTGTTGATGCTGTTGTGGGTGAAAGAAGACGTGATAAGGCAGATGTCACTCAGCTAGTAATGCTATTCACAGGAAAATTTGAAAAAAAAAATATCGCGGATGGGCCAACGTGCCCCTATGGTCAACATGCCCCGGTCTCCCCTACTTAATTAAGTATTTATTTGTTGCAGGTTGGATATTTATTAAAATCGGGCTATATAATTCGGTACCCAAATTTAATTACAAACACGAATCGAGTTGTATACACATAAAATAGAAAAATATGGATATGCTTATATTAAAATTATATATTAAAAATGTAAATGTATTAAAATTATGATATTCGATAATATGAATGCAACATTTTTTTGTAATTTCAGTTCCGTATTTTATATTTTTACAGAAATGTTTTTGAATAAAAACATGTTTTGATAGGAAAGAATACGATTGGAGAAATGATTTATTTAGGACGATAGCGGCAAGTTTAAATATGCTGTAATTAATTTGAAAACGTGTTTCACTTTTCTATTTGAAACGCTTTGAAGTCAATCTTACTGCTGACATATTTTGTCTTTTTTCTGCCTTTATAATGCATATTATTTTAGTGTAGACAATATCAAAATCAATATATATATTTTTTTCTTTGTGGTGCCGAGTCCTTTTAAAAAACAAATATCAAAATTGAAATCCACTGAAAACAACAAAAATAATACAAAATGGAGGTGATTTTTGTACGACATACCGAATGGTAAGGCCACCTCCTCGAATATATCGCTTCAGACAGAGAAACAAATTTCTATCAATTACTCTTCTACATGGGGAAAAAAGTGATCAACAACCTTTGAACGGTGAATATATAATTAGAAGGGAGTGTTGTAAGCGTGTCCATTAACCGCCTTGCAATGCAAACACGTTCATCTTGAAAAGGTCTTAAAATTTCGCCCTTTTTAAAGATGAAAGGCGGAAAATGTAGAAACATTTTCATTTATTTTAATACCGTAATTAGTACCAGAAATAGGCAAAATACATCGAAAAACAATTTTCGATACAAAATACATTGTCTTTTAAAACCTAAAATACAAAATACAAAATATTTTCAAATTTAAAAGTTTAAAAATACAAAATACATTAATTTTAATTATTGGGCATTAACTTGCATATGCAAAAATATTTTAATTGCAATGTCATGGTATAAATTTTTATCTTACTGTATAGACACGTAACCAAAAGTTTACGAAGTTTGCAAAGGCCGACATTTCCAGGCCTGGTTCCAGTCCGACACGTAGAAAAATTTTGGGGCCCGACCCAGTATAAAAACTAAAAGTTCGGACCTGGCATGGCCCCGATATAAATGCTAAAAGTTCGGCCCGAGCCTGGCCTGTACAAAAACTTAATTGGCCCGAGTGAATTTCTACGAAAGAGAGATTTTTACGCCGACGTGGTTAAAAATTCTTTTGTAGAAGGCGTTCTGACAAAAAATATTTATTTTAGCTATTTTTCATGTTTATATTCTTTATTTTTTCAAAAAGTGACAAGAGCCATGAAGTGCAGGCACATCTGTCCCAAAATACTACCCTCCCTAGATTTTTTTTTGCCTGTGCCCATGTAAACTATATATATACGAGGTCTGTATTTTAAGTAATGAGACAGGGTCTGGAAACAATGTTTTATTGATCCGATTGTTACAGCGACTTGAAAGTCTTCAGAGTCTCCCCTTGCGTCAATGCAGTGCTGCTGCCAGCGAGGTTTCCACGCTTCGAACGCTCCCTGGAAGTCAGTTCCCGACATGTTCTTTAGAGTTTTGGTCACGACCGCTTGGATGGATGCAACGTCTTCAAAACGGGTTCCTTTCAGGCGAGTCTACAGCTTGGAGAACAAAAAGAAGTCGGTCGGACTCAAATCTGGGCTGTAAGTAGGCTGCGGCAACGTTGAACCCCGATTTGAGTCAGGTAGGAGGTCACGACGAAGGCGGTGGGGGTTGGCGCGTTGTCGTAATGGAGCTTCCATCGATCGGTGACCGCTGGTCGCCTCCGTTTTACGTTCTTATGCAGTCTCTCGACCACTTTTTTCTACAAAGCGGTGTTGACGCTTTGTCCTGCAGGGACGAACTCTTTGTGTACCACCCCCTCTGTGACCAAAATTCACATAAGCACTCCGCACCACTATCGATACACACCCCATCACAGCTCGGAGCTAACTGACGCGTGGTGCGTTGCTTAGATCCTCCACCACATTTCCCACACATGGAGCTTGCGCTGTAGCGACTGGCGTGCCGCCTAGCGGCTAGTCTCATTACTTAAAATACGCACCTTGTATATATATATTTATATATATATTCATAATATATATATATATATATATATATATATATATATATATATATATATATATATATATTATGAATCTCTGTTTGTATGCAAATGTTTGAGCTATCATTAATCCATATTCCATGGCTTGGAGACTTACAAACCGGAAAAATGCTTTCCCAAAATAATCTTCTAAGACGGAATCGCATATGAGAGAAAAAATTCGTTATAGACAAGTTCCCACTTTAGCTGGTACATCCTGAAGGTTTGCACGGTCCCGGGCTCGGGATGGGCTTTACTCTTTCCGTGCCGGGCCCGGGCCTAACTATTTTCTGCAGACTCTTGTAGGGCCAGACGTCTTTTTTCCGGGCCAAACTGGACCTGGACTTTACTTTTCTTGGAGGTCTAGACGCGTCGAAATTTTCCGGCCCGTACAAAAATCAGTTAAATGAGGCCTGGTACTACAATTTTGCCAAAAAATGCATAGATTTTTAAATGGCCATTGTTATACAATAAAATTCTTTTTAAAGAATGGTATACACATTTCCAGGCAAAAAAATAAAAATAAAAATAAATAAATAAATAAAGTGCAGCAAAACGTGTGAAAAAGAACCTGTCTATGATGGAAACCAGTCTTAAACGGAAAAAGTCTTGATCTTATTTGCAAAAAGAATGTAATACACATAAAACGGACAATATACCTGTTAAAATGGAATCTGTCTATAACCGAAATCTCTCTCGCCTGATTTTTCTTCTCTTACTGAATCTTCATTTGAATGTAATTACGAAAGTCATATTTTTTTTTTAAATCTGTGTTTATGCACGTAATTGTCTAATTGGTCATTAATGTTGTTGATATTTTGCATTCCAGGCATTTCGAACATAATCTGAAAATAAAATCTATGCAAAAGGAAGTGTGCTTTTTGAATAATTTTAATTTTAGAATAATATTGCTTCAGAAATATCGGCATGTTTTGTAGAAATTCAGTCGGGCCGGGCCATAAAATTTTTGAACGGGCGCACAGTAGAGTATTTGACCCAAAAACCTGGCCAAAAATGCAAAAATTAAAATTTCGTCAACAATTGTAAAAATCATATTTCTTAATAACTAACTAATTGATGCGTCGATCTATGTCTATTTTTGGAACCTGAGTAGTTTGGAACCATTCATCTAGTGGCTTCTGGCCTCAGTTGAAGAGGAAGTTTTTTTGTGAGAAGACGTGTTTTTTGTTGATTTTAGGCATTGTTGTTATGTTTAAATATAATTTTTTTGTGTCTCAATGAATTGTTGAATTGAAACTAAACAGGGCTTGCGTGTTTAACAAAGGTCAGAGCTTAGTGTTAAACTATGTGTAAATTTAAATAGTTTAGTTTTTAATGTAATAAAAAAATATTAAATGTGTAAAAGGGTAATTTTTAAAGCGTTTTTCGCTCTAATTTAAACATATCGAAAGCTTTTTAAATATGTGCCGGGTTTTGACGGACCATGTTTGAATTATAATAGTATTAGTTATAGTCTTGAGTGGCAATTTCTGCAAAAAAATCTTCCGCATATTGTTGCCATTTTTTTATATAATTTTTTTTTGGGTGGACTACTGAAATCCCATCTTTTGCGGCAACCGAATTGAAAAGATAAAAACTTTATTTTTACTCTAGTATTGCAGGTTTTTAGCTTACAGGATATTGCCTGAGAGCTTTTGCCGCTACATATCCTGTATGTATGCATGTACGTACCTATATAAGTACGTACATACCTACGCAACTTGATACCTCTTGATAGAAATATCAGATCGGCTTTAAATTGTAAATACTTATTTACTGAAAAAAGTGTCTCCAATTAGTTTCAGGGGCTCATAGGTAGAAAATAAGGGGAGAAAGGAGGGAATTAAAGAAGTCTGGAGAAGACGCAGAAATGATTAAAAGGTTGTAAGTAACATTGGAAGTCATAAAAAGTGGGCATCGCATTGACGAAAAAAAGTTCCAAACATCTGCTGATGAAACAGCAAGACTGTATGTGAACCTTTACAATTGGTACCCCATGATTCCAACAATGCACAAGATTTTGATTCATGGTGGCACTGTAATTAAGAAAGCAGTCGTACCCATTGGCCAACGGTCAGAAGAAGCTGCCGTGTCCAGAAACAAACACTTTAGACTATACCGTACAAAGTACTCAAGAAAGTGCAATAGAATAGTTCGCAATAGAGAAGTTTGCTATAGAGATGTTCCAAATTGGCTTCTTTTAAGCAGTCAGGGCCGTAGCGAAAGAAAATTTTTGGGGGGGCAAAAGGCAAGATTGGCCGACTCAAAAATGTTTCAAATCCGACTAATGTAAAATAGTCATTCTGTTGCATTATTTCTTAATTAATAGTTTTTACAATTAATTTTAACTGATTAATTATAATTGATAGTTAAAAATAAAATATATGATTTTGTATTACTAAAATGTTTCTTTGATATAACTCAGTAATTATTTAAAAGATTTATCAAGAACTTTACTGGAAAAAAAAAGAATATGTATTGATAAGAAAAAATCCTACAGTTATATTTGTGAAAAACACATTTGTTTAGAATGATAGAATGAAGTGATAGTTTAGTAAATAGAACGTAGTGATTTTCAACATAAAAGCTAAATAAAAATGTGATCTCTTAGTTCTAAAAATTATGATAATGTAATGAATGGGAAGTACTTTCAATATTTTATTAGCATGCGATAGAAAATAATTTGAACTTTATATTCCAATTAGAGATAATATCGTATGGAATTAACAATATACACTTTCAGTAATTCTAATTGTAAAACTAAAAAATGCACACTAGGGGTACTGAAAATATTCGGAGGGCCTCAAAATTTAATTGCGCCTGGGGCCTCTTGAGTGCTTCATCCACCACTGATTGTGTTTTATAGGAATGTCAAGGGACCGACAGAAACATTTGAATTATCCACGATTTCGAATTATACACGTTCGAATTATTCAAGTTTGACTGTACTATTTTTACATGAATTACACATCACACTGAATAAAGCAAACCATTCATACCTTTCTTATCACCAGTCCCTGTCGAGTGGTTTCCACTGTGCAGCCATGTTGATAACTTCTTCGAACTTTTTGCAGCCTCACAGTTTCTTCTATTTAGAGTCTGTCTTTTTTTATTTCCACTTGGCATTTCATAATATAAACTATTATCTCAACACAAGCAAAGTAAGATTAACCCCTTGGGGACGAGCGACACGTTTACGTGACGCATAAGATGCTCAGAATTCTCGATTATTCCCACCAGTTAATTTTTATTGTAAACTTTGCCTTATATAATGACAGCATTTCTGCGATTCAATTAGGGGAAAATTTCTGTTTTGAAAAACCGGTGGTAAAAGATGAAAAATTCCGTAAAAGACTCTCGTCACGAAGGGGTTAAGTTATAAACTATCGTACTATCACTACTATGCGACTCTCAACTGCTGTGACAGTCCGATATTGATAAGCAGTTAGTAAACGAATGACTCATCATGAATAGCACTAGCTCACTGCACGTCCTAGCTTGCACTTGACTCATCACTCGGCAGGCACCAGGCGCGACATGACACATTTGACTCGACATTCTGCTGTCTGCTCTAGAGATGCTTTTGCATGCGAAGCGTATGGAGTATTTGAACGGATTTACTCTAGCACTTTGATGAATTTTTTTTATAACTTTTAGCTAGGTGCTGGGTATTTTATAGGAAGTTGGATTAGATATTAAAATACAATAATTTTTTAACCATTAGTTTGGGGCCCCCGGGCAGTGCCCCGGCGGTAGTTACGGGCCTGAAACGCTGAACTATTTATATTGTTTTAAGTGCAAATGTGTTCATGTTCCGCAGTCGCTTCAAGTTTTTTTTTACCACAAAACTACTTTTAATAATTTAATTTTTCCTGAAATCCTCTACTTTCTGAATTCTTTATAAAAAAAATAATTCATCTTACGTATGATTTAGTTTTTAAAAAAAGTAATCGCTAACATGTACCATATTTCCGGCGTATAATCCGCGGATCAAACAATTATGTTTAGACCCAGAAATTTCATTTAATAATTGAAGTAAAATATTTACAGCGATCTAGTATGTTCCATTACATAAAATAAAATTTCTGGGTCGAAACATAATTGTTTGATCCGCGGATTATACGCCGGAAATTACGGTAATCAGGGTATACAATAAATATTAAGTAATTAATAAAGGCTCCAATTCTAATTTTTATAATAACAAGTGAAAAATCAGTGAAAATTACGTAATTATGTTATGTTGGCACAAGTATATAAATTTAGTTTTAGATTTATCAACAAAAAAAAAAAGTAAGAAGTTTTTAGGTATTAAATGTTAAATGCACGGATATTTTTTAAATTTATTCATCTTCTTTTTTTAAATAGTTTTAAAAATTCTTCGTTTTTATTTTCCAAACGTTCCTAAAACAGTTTCAAAGGCCGTAAACATCATATCGCTGCTAGAACCTACTATTTAACAAGTATAAAATTTCTTGAATTTTCTTAAGCGACTTTCGCATTCGGTCGACCTAGTTTATACAATGGCCTCCAAAAGTTAAAGTACAAGATGTTTTTCGAAGCTCACCAGACAAAAAATGGCAGTCAGATTAATCTTCATAGTTTATATGAATAACAATAAGCTTTAAAAAAACTTTTGCAAAAATTACCGCTACCACTTTTATTTTATAGAAAAGAATAGATACCTGTGAATGAGAGAAAAATATGCATTTATGAAGCTTTCGTAATTTCGCGTGTATGTTTTGTTGCATTCGAACTATTGTTGTCAGTTTTGTTCACAACAGCCACTAGTCTAGAAATGTCTAGAAGAAGTCGTTTGTCCGATTCATTAAGGTGGCGGACGGTAGGATGGATGGAAATGGGGTTGTCACAGGCCGCTACTGCTAGACGGCTCAATGTGTCTCGCAGTGTAGTCCAACGACTCTGGGATCAGTATGAATCCGAACATTCTGTGTCCAGAAGACATGTTCCAGGCAGCCCACGTGTTACAACACCTGCAGAAGACCGGTTTCTAGCTCTTTCGGCCCGAAGGAGAAGACGCACTACTGTGCCGCAACTCATTGCAGACCACTTTGCAGCATCAGGGAGAAGAATCTCCCCTACTACGGTGCGAAGACGTCTTCACAATGCAGGTCTCTATACAAGGTGACCAGTTGTGTGTTTCCCCCCTCAACAGACGACAGAGAAGGGCCCGCTTATGTTGGGCAAGAGAACATGTTTCCTGAACCAGACAAAAGCGGGCTTCTGTACTCTTCACAGACAAGTCCAGATTCACACTGGAGAGCGATTCAGGATGTCTTCTGATCTGGAGAGAACAATGCACTCGATACCATCAATCAAACACTGTCGAAACACACAGGTACAGAAACGGTGGAATCATGGTTTGGGCTGGGATCTCACTCGGAGGCCACACTGACCTGCATGTGTTCCATGGAGGAACTGTGACTGGTGCGAGATATCGGGATGAGATCCTTGATTCATATGTGCGCCCATATGCCGGTACTATTGGCAATGGTTTCATTCTAATGCATGATAATGCGAGACCACACCGAGCTGTGGTTGTTGAGGATTATCTTGAGGATCACGGTTTGGAGAGAATGGAATGGCCAGCTCACTCTCCAGACTTGAATCCGATAGAACATCTTTGGGACTATCTTGGAAGACAGGTTGCGGCTTTAAGTCCTCCTCCAAGGTCATTAAATGCGCTGGAACAAGGCTTACTCCAAGTCTGGTCAGCGTTACCTATTTCGGTGTCCGACAATTTAATTGAGAGCATGGAAAGTCGATGCCGCCAATGCATTCAAGTCCGGGGTGAGCATATTCCGTATTAGAACCAGTTTTTTAATGTTTCTGTCACATTTTACTGCATAATACTGCGATGTACTGGTTTCTCCAAGAATGGAATTTTCCACCATGAGGGCTTTTTTGTTGTAGTTTCATTTATACGTTTAACTTAAGTAAATTTCTATGTCGCATTTAATAAATAACGGTTTAGCGCACATTTCCTCCAAATTTGTTGTTTATATATTCATTCATTTGCAAATTAGACGCAAAAAACCGGATGTACCTTAACTTTTGGAGGCCAGTGTATATTGATAGTTTTTATCTATGTAAGTTGCGAGTGTTACTGTAGGACAAATTTCTGATATTTTCAATCAATAGATCAGATTCATTTTTTTCCCCTATTGGCCCATGTATCGACGGCCGACTTAGATTTTCCATGTGTGGGTAAGGTATAGTATATGTCCAACATTTCCGGCTCTGCAGACAAAATTTATACATAATTTTTTTTCAGTGGGTAGACCGACTAGCTATTTATGTGATTCGAAAATGTGACAGAACACGTGACTTTCATACCGGCTGACCAGATAGATCTATTGAAATCATTACTTTTTTTACTCATAACCTAGATAGGTTGACTGACCGACTAGCTTTTGCCATATGATTGTAAGGGTGTAGTGAAATGCATTCTGAAGACTTAAAGTCCTGCCAACCAGAATTTTTCCGAATTGTTTTTATTAATCGGCCTACTGACATACTACAGAGACACTAATTAAATCTGCTGATAAGCCGACTGAATCCTTTTACCAAACATTGGGGGGGCAGCTGCCCCCCCTGCCCCCCCGCTCGCTACGCCCCTGTAAGCAGTGAACCTTTTATAAACTGCTCTAGACAAAGACCAAGGAAAAAAGAGCAAATCATACAGTGGCGAGACCCTACAACTTCTTCTTCCAGCTTGGTCTGATGGTAGTCCTGATAAAAGCCAAGAAGAATGTGGTGAAGAAGATAAAAAACAGAGTTCTGAAGAATCAGATTGAAACTGGTAATCTATTAAATGCACTGAAAAACCAGTATCTCTATACTGTAGAGACTCCACTGTATTAAATGTAAATAATCTTTATTAAATGTAAATTAAATGTAGTAATTATTATTAAAGTAAATTAAATGTAAATAATAAATTTTATAGATAGTACAATTAAATACATTTAAATTAAACATTACTAGTAAATAAAAAAATCTATCAACAACTATTTTTCTCTTATAAACAGTAAACATTTAAGGCTGCTAGTCACTCGACTTCCAAACTCTCTTCGGTAATGTTAAGTCTATGGGCATGTGATGTATTCGTATTTTTAAAATATCTACTTAGTAAATTAATATTTTAACTTTTTTTTTCTTTGTGCTTTTCTTAAATGATCTCTTTTTTTTCTTTTCTTTGTGCTCTTCTTAAATGATGTCTCTTTTTTTTTCTTTTCTTTGTGCTCTTCTTAAATGATGTCTCTTTTTTTTTATTTTCTTTGTGCTCTTCTTAAATGATGTCTCTTTTTTTTTCTTAGTTGTCAAAATATTTATAAATTGTATACTTATTATTCTGTGAAGTGATAAAATTTTACTTACATTTCGTCAGCTTTTTAAAATATAAAATATAAAACTAAACTGTTATGTGGATTTGTATGTATACTACATAGTATGCTAAAAGTTAGTTTAGTGAAACGCATAACAAAGTTAAACATTTCCATTCTTCCATTTCAGGGAATAGACGGAAATGTGCTTGAGAACTGTTGTGCAACCCTGTATATGATCTATAGCATGTATCCACACCAAGTAATATTTAAAAAAATTCAATTTAAAAATGCATATCACAACTACAAGCGCACTTCCAGTAATTATTGGTCATAGACTTCCATAGTTAAATTTATTCTTCAGCCAAATTCTTTTGTGTGTCCCTGCAAATGAACGATATATTCTATGCACACCATATTCTACAATAAGTGTCTTAATACACCTCAGTGATGTATATAAATTTCAGTACGTTTAAAATAGTGTGATATCATTAAAATACAGAGCAAACGATTTTTTCCCATAGACATAATGTAAGGGAATTCTTTCGGGTGTCTCTGTAAATGAACCGTAAATGCTATAGACTTCATTTACAATACCAATACAATACCAAACATGCCATCTTGATACCCAATAACATCTAACAATTTCAAGGCAATCGGACTATATTTACATAGAAAAATATTTTTGGCCAGGATTTCGGGTCAAATACTCCACTGTGGGGCGTTGCCGGGCCGAAATTTTTGCTTTTATACTTTGCCGGGAAACAAAAAAAAAAATTGTTCGGTTCGGACCGAACTTTTTTCTTTTATACCGGGCCGGGATCGGGCTGAACTTTTTGCTTTTATACCTGGTCCGGTCAAGCCAAAAAAAATATTTGTATGTGTTGGGCTGGGCTCGGGGCGAACATTTTGCTTTTAAATCGGGCGGTGCCCGGGCTTTTAACTTTTATACCGGGACGGGTAAAAAAAATTGTACGGTTCGGGCCGGGCAGAAATTTTGGCCATGCAGACCTCTAGTACATCGCCTGCTGTAAATGCATTATATTATTTTCACACGTATTATAACATTCATTTTGCACGGATCAAAACATTTTTCAGGATTCAGCCATAGACAGGTTTTTTTTCACAGGTTTTCATGTTCTTTAATTTTATTGCCTATACATATATGTGCTATTCTTCAAAAAGTATAAATTTCAGATTTTAACTGTAGAATAATGGCGATTTAAAAATTAAGGATTTTTTCCAAAACTTGTTGGACCAGGCCTTTTTTTACTGATTTTTGTACGGGCCAGGCTGGATCAATTATTTTTATACGATTGGGGTCGAGACCGGGCCTTAAAATTTCTTCCCGTCCAGACCTCTTGGAAGAATGTCCAGGTCCGGCTCAGTCCGGAAATAAAAAAGTCTGATCCTGCCCGGCCTGAATCCGCAGAAAAAAAGCCCAAGCCCGGTCCGGTCCAAAAAGAGTGATAAAAGCTTTTCTTATAATCATTTAGCAAAAATGTTTCGACACAAGATAAAAATCCTTATCGTATCAGATTTGAAAAAAAAAAAAAATGTTTATATTAACTTCCAGAAAAGAATTCATAGATTAGACAAAACAGACAAGCATTCATTTTCCTGTTGTGAATCATTAATTTACGGTTTAAACACAAGTTGTGGATTAAACCAACTTCAAGTCTGTACGAACAGTTTTCAAAATCGAGAAAAGTATTTTGAGTATTTAAAAAATACAAAATACATAGAAAAATCATTTCAAAATACGTTAAAAAAATACTTTAGTTGTATATGTTTAAAATACAAGATACAAATGTATTTTGAAAATGTCTTTCAAATACATGTATTTTCGATACTGCCCAATTCTGATTAGTACAAAGTCGATGTATTTATCAGTGGATGCGTCTTGAGTCATATTCTACAGGATGTACCATACGTTATGACGCGTCGTAGGCAAGACCGTTATTTCAGAGGGGAAATTGGGGCTCAGAATTTTATTATTGTCTTATTTTAGATTTAGTTTTTACTAATTGAATAGAGGCAAGTGTTGAGAGTCTATATTAAGCTTTATTGTGAATTTAAAAAAGAAATCTATATAATGTAATTACAAAGCAAAATTTAAGCCCCTTTTTCATTTTGCAAATAAAATTATAATCTCATTAAAATGCTTCTTCGGTGACGTATTGACGTTAGCGTCAACCAAATTAATATTTGAAATTCTGTACATATTTTTTTCAAATGTTTTATTGCCAAAGATGTCTTCCCAGTAGCATACATCGGAACAGCCAAGTTTGTGGATTATTTTAGACTAGTATATAACCCCGTCAAAAATGACGTATTGTTGATCTGCGTTTCATTTTCATAAGACTTCTAATACTAATACTTCTAATACTTCATAAGACTTCTAAGACTTCTTTAATACTAAGTAATATATATATATATATATATATATATTTACTTAGTATTAAATTTCTGAAATAGTTCAACGATTGGACAAAATCAAATATTAACAAATAATCCATGTGCGAAAGTTTTTGTAAAAAAGTGTTATCAATGAGTTTTTAAACAGCTTGACTTACCATATAACTCATTGTTTGATTACATAAGCAAAATTAAATGGAAATTACGCTGTACTATGCATTTCTTATATTTTAATTACGTTTGATAAGAAAGAATCATTTTACAGTATATGACCCATTATCCGAAAATCCAAAATCCGGAAAAACCCGAAGTCCGGAAAGAAAAATTCGAAAATTTTCTAAATTTGTAAATTTTTACTAAAATTTTAGATTTTCTGAAATTTTTCGAAAATTTTACCGATTCCTAATTTTTTTTTCAGTCTATTGTATTTCAATGTTTAATCACTAAAATATTGTTACTTCAGTGGCGGGTGAACACGGCCTCCCCCCCCCCCTCTCTTCCCGAAATTAAAAACAAATCATTTTTCTCTCAAATTTTAGTTTAAAACTAATTTATATTACGATTCGTTAGAAACAAAAAATAGTTATGTATTTATTTCATCAGGGGTGATTCTGTTCAAGTTTTCCTAAAAATTTAAGGCATTCGATTTCGAAAATTTAAGTCTTCAGTCCAAAATTTCGAACTTAAATATCTCGAATTTTGAACGATAGTCGCCGAAAAATATCAATTATGTCTATCGTTCGCAGAAAAAAAAGAAAATTTCATCAAAGGATTGTGGAAACAACGTGAATTTCGTCAAAGTACCGAAAATAAAAACGCAAATTTCGTTGTAGGATTGCAAAAAAAAAAAAAAAAAAAAAAAAAAAAAGAACGCTAATTTTGTTAACAAATTGCAGAAAAACGCGATTTCCGCAAAGGCTTACGAAGAAGACGCAAATTTCTTCCAAAGACTCCGGAAAAAAAATGTAAAATTTCATCAAGGGATCACAAAAAAAAAAAAAAAAAAAAAAAAAAAAAAAATTGGTTAAAGGATCGCAAAAAAAAACAAAAAAAAAAAAAAAAAAACAAAAAAAAACAAAAAAAAAAAAAAAAAAAACAGCGAATTTTGTCAAATAATCGCGGAAAAACATGAATTTCTTCAAAGGGTCTGGGAAAAAAAACACAAATTTCTTTAAAACACTGCGAAAAAATGTCTAATTTCGTTAAGCGATCGCGAAAAAAGTGAAATTTCGTCAAAGGATCGAAAAAAACAACCGCTAATTTCGTCAATCTCAGAAAAAACTCGAATTTTGTCAAAGGATCGTGAATAAAAGGCAAATTTCGTCAAAGAATAGCAAAAAACGCAAATTTCCTCAAAGGATCGCAAAAAGAAAACGCAAATTTCTTCAAAGGACTACGAAAAAATGAAATTTTGTCAAAGAACAGTAGAAAAAATGCAAATTTTGTCAAAGAATCACGAAAAAAAACATGAATTTTGTCAAATAATCGTGAATTTCGGGAGGACCCGAAATCCAGAACGATGGAAGCAATTTCAAAATGCGCCAGTAGATGGCGACACTATACTGAATCAACCTCCCAAGGAAATAAATCACCGCATTCTGAAAAAAAAAGTGATTACAGAATTTTTTTTTACAGAAATGTTAATATACATTTTTTTTTTATGAAATAGTGTTTTAAGGTTTTAAACAAAATTAAAAGATTTAAAAGCTTGAATATGCTTTTACAAATATTTAAACGACGAAAGTAGATAATATAACTTCTTTTTCAGTAAGCCTAACATGGCGTTTAACTACTCGAATCGCAGAGTGGTACAACCCGGTACCGTTACAGACACTTTCTCGCCTTTGGATTTTATTATAAGTAAGATGATTTTCACTGCATTCTTCAAGTATTTGGGCTGAACAATCTAATCTGTATCAAGCTGTTGTAAACATTTTATTTTGGAATTCTGCTTTTACAGAATCCTATTTTATAAAAATGCAAATGATTTTTAAAGATTTCTTAAGACAATGCATTTATATTTTCAACATACTAATATCAAACAATAAAAATATGCTATCAAAGATTTTTTTTTAATTTTAATTTTTTATTTTGGTATCCTGACTTGACTATAGTTGAATTTCGAATCTTGAATATCCTGACTGATAGTTAATGGCATATTTATAGTCATCCTGACAGAAATTTTGGTGTGGGGGGGGGGGGGGGGGGGTCAAACTCTGGTGATCACCCCTCACCCCGCATCATTGGCTACGGGCTACGGTCTTCGTCGTAGGTCAGTTTCACGTGTTGCCATTGTAGAACAGTAGAATTTAATGCTCTCATAGAAAAGAGTAACGCCTGGAGAAATGATATACCGGGTGCTCCATAAATTCGTTAAAACTTTTTAAAAAGCATTAAAAGGAACAAATTATGCTAAAAAATTACGATTTATATATGCATGGGATTAGAGGGAGATCGGATGTTTCTTTCAATAACAAAAAAAATTGTGGTTCAAAAAGTTACAGATAGATGATGCTGGTAATTTTTTCAAAATTAAGACTTAAATGTTCGACTGCTCAATGATATTATAAACGAGGAAAATACTCAAAAATTAGTTACATTTACTTATTTTTAAGTACCCATTTTTAACACTTTCCAACATAGTTGAAAAGCGTTTATGAATTCGGTTTGTCTGGCCGTCTGTTTGTCTGATTGTCTGTTTGTCTGATTGCCATGTAATTGATGTATGTTATTGAGGCTTACCATGGCATGTTCGGTATTGAAAATGAAGTGTGTACATTTATGTTAGTTTACAGGGACACTCAAAAGTATTCCGTTACATTACTGTCAACGGGGATTTTTTTTCCGGTGCGTTTTAATGCTGTTACGTATTTCAAATATACTAAAATAGATATGCATCATTGAGATGGACGAACTCGTGTTACTTATAGATTATGGAATAAGTAGCAATTATAGTTCGTCTACAGGCACATTCAAAAGTATTCCGTTACGTTACAATCTGTGGGGGAAAAATCGTATTCTGTGCATTTTAAATGATGTTACACTGCTTCAAATATAATGAAATTTATGTGCTTCACTGAGGTGGATGGCAATATGTTTTCTATAGATTATCGAGTAAGTAGATATTATATTTCGTTTACAAGGACGCACAAAATAATTCCATTACATTATGATCTATGGGGAAAAATCGTTTGCAGTGCATTTTAATGATGTTAAACTGTCTCAAACATAATGAAACTGATATACATTACTGAGGTGCACCACAAAATTGTTTCTATAGATTGGTGAGTGTGTAGAATTTATCACTTACAGATACATTCAAAAGAATTCATTTACAAGACTGACTATGAACCATAACTGCTGGATGTGCGTTTTCAGTTGTGATATGCATTTTAAAATTCAACTTATTTGTAGTGTATTACGAGGTGTGTAGATCATATACCGAACTGCACGAAAGAATTGCACGCATTACCTGCTATGAACAGCTATTGCTGCGTTGTGGGGTTTTTTTTTTTCATGTTTTTTTTTTATATCTCATTTTATTGTATGGACAAAAGTAAAATTTCTTAACAATATTCCGATAATATTGGGAAGTGTTTCATAATCTATGCCATGATGCATGAATTTTCGTTCTTGTTAATAGTGTATCGGTATAAAGATGTACCTAAACAAGAATAAGAGCTTAAAAATTTCAGCTCTAAAATTTCTATAAAAACTGAACTAGCGTAAAATTACTTAATACGTTCTCAACTTTCACAATATCGATTTTTATTTTTTATGGAAATTAAAATCTTTATAATGTGCAGAATTATGGGCAAAAAGATTTAAAGTGATATCTCAATTATTAAGAAAGACATGAAAGAAAAATGTGGGCGCGCGCATGATCGATAAGACCAACCTCCACGAAAAGATTCCATTAAAGATTCTACTCCCTGATTGAAGCTGATTAAAGCAAATGAGGGTCCACATATACCTAATACCTACCCATCATATACATAAATAGGTACATTTACCAGTATGGCGCAGGAATAGCAAATTAAGTGTAAGTTGAAAAAAAAAAAAAAATGAGTATATTGTTTTTCTTCTAAAACTTCAAACGCGATTTTCTGGAAACTTCATATTTTTCAACATGGGCAGCTTGATAACTTGAACAATTTTTAACATTTATAGATAAAATTTGCGCTTATCTACGCGTAATTAAATTGCCTGGCCATCGAGCCATTTTTTGAAAATTTTTATTTTTCATATTTTTCCAACAAGTTTAAATGTCAAAATTTTAGACGAAAAAAAAATTTTTTTTTCAAAAAAGTGCAATTTTCTTATTTTAAAAAAATTTGAAACGATGGTCCTTAGCTACAACTACAACCTTATTTTACAAGAAGAAACTGAGATTTTTAATATTTTTTTTGTTTCTACAGGAAGTTTAGGAGGCTGCCCATCGAGCCCGGATATTTTGGTACAGGTCAACGCGGCTGCAGGTTTCTGACGTAATATGTGACCAAACTTAACAATAAATGAATAAATAAATACTTGAAGCAATAAAAATAACAACGTGGACTTATTTGTTTTTCAATTAATTTTACTTCCTTCCGAAAGAAAAAAAAATTCGCCGCCGAGAACGTTACGTAACCCCTTAAAATTTAGCTGAAAAATTCCAAAATTTAACGTTTCGTGCAAATTTCAGCTCTCGCTGCCACAAACTGTTATCAAGACGGTAAGCAACAGCTTCTACAGCCCTAAAAATTGCAGCTTCACAAAAGGGTTCGTAGACCGCGACCTCAAAATAGCTTTTAATTGCGTATTGCGCGTCGCGAGAGAAGAAGTTTGTGTCAAGCGTTGACAAAGTCAATTAGGCCAATGTCAGGAAGTTAAAATGCATTTTTTAAAAACAAGTTGTGGAAATTTTAGAGGCGTTCTTGGCGTGATAAGTGTAGGAGAAGGAAGTATATATATTCGTGGAAGCCTCGTTTTAAGCCTCCAAGAATTTGTCGAATTCATGTTAAGTCCCGAGTTTCTCTACGATGATGTAACATTTCTATTAATGGAAAATAGGCGACGATATCCCGTGATTACATTATACAAAGGTAATTCGCGTATTTCATTGTAGATCCTTCGCCGAAATTTGGATCCACACCGAAAAAACTGCTTACATGAAGAAAAGAGAAGAAAATATGCAGCGGAATAGTCTGAAGTGCACAAAATTATAGTCTGAATCTAAAGTGGCCATAGGCGCCGACTTCACTGAGGCTACGGGGCCAATCAGGAAAACTTCCACCACTAATTTTAAATTGTTATTTTTGTCTTAGTTAATCATAAAATAAAAGTAAATCGCAAACAAAACAAAAACTTTAAAAATATTAGTTGTTGATTTACCTTGTTTTAAGTCTCCAAGAATTTTTCGAATGCATGTTAAGTTCTGAGTTTCTCTACGATGATGTAAGGTTTCTATTAATGGAAAATAGGTGATGATATCCCATGATTACATCATGCAAAGATAATTCGCGTATTTCATTGTAGATCCTTCTCCAAAATTTGGATGTATACCGAAAGAAAAAAAAAATACCTGACGGCTCGGCCTACAGGCACAGGTAGATTTCGAAGACGCAGACCGCGGGGCGCCTGTTTATTGGGAATTGCAGAAGAAATGACCTTTTTGCCATGATACGGCAGTTGGAACCGCCCACTTCGAAATCTACCTGTGTCAAGTAGGCGGAGCTGGCAAAATTTATTATTATTATTATTATTTTTTCTGTAAGGGTTGGTCCTATAAAAAACTTGTCAATATAAAAGTTGTAGATAATAT
This sequence comes from Maratus michaelseni, assembly GCA_963931845.1. Taxonomy (NCBI): domain Eukaryota; kingdom Metazoa; phylum Arthropoda; class Arachnida; order Araneae; family Salticidae; genus Maratus; species Maratus michaelseni. The sequence goes on from OZ007593.1 coordinate 175,099,055, forward strand.
TAAGAGGATTTATAAAAAAATCTAAGCGGATTGGATATCTTGTGAATTGACGAAGTTATGATTTTTTTTCTTCTGAAACCCCTATCGGCCCCCTTGAGGCCATTTTTAATTATATCAAAAATATGTTATACATGCATTTTCGGCCCTTTTTCTAGAAGTAATAATAACTTTAAACAGATTGGATACGTATCAGAATTAAGAAGTTATGGGGACTTTTCTGCTTTCACAAAATGTTCCCTTATTCCCCCCCCCCCCCTCATTCGTTCGATTTTGCCTATTAACGAACTTGACCGAGATTTTATGCCCCTTGATTTTATGTATCAGTTTGGAAGAGATTTGAGCAGAATTTTTTAAGTTACCGTGTCCATAAAAAAGTGACATAGATAGATAGATAGATAGATAAAGTTTTGAACTGGAGGTGGTTTTGGGTTCTGGGAGTCATGATCGGTGTAGATCTGCAAAAATTTTCAAGAAATTCCAACATAGGGGAGAATGTAATAGGTAGTATTTCTTACGAAATCTACCTAAAAAAAAACGGCTTACACGGAGAAAAGTGAGAAATATATGCAGCTGAATTGAATAGTCTGAAGTTCTATTATGAGAATTATAGTCTGAATCTAAAGTGCTAAGAACAAAATTAACGTAAATCAAAATCACATTTCTGAAATTAAGATTTAAATTACAGAATTAAGAATTAAATAAGAAACAAATAAGAATGAAAAAAAAATCATGCAATATGGATAAATTATGAAACACTTTTCAACACAAGTAGAATATTATTACAAAACTCCATTTCATCCTACGATGGAAGAAGATGCGTAATTAAACAATTAAAAGACACAGCTGAAAACTCTTTTTCAGCAATTATCGTCCATAGAAAATAATGCATTCAAGAAGTGGCATTTTTTGTAAATTTACTGGAGCAATTCACGGGGTAAAATACCCGTAATTTACTTTTTTTTTCTAAACAGTGAAATAGTACACCTTAATATCTTCAATTTTGTAGCAATCTAAATGTATTTACGATAGTTAATTATAATCCTAATCCACATCACAACAATTAGAACAAGAACGAAAAATCCTGCGTCAAGCATAGATTATGTAACACTTTCCAACGCTTCCAAAATAATTTTACAAATCATTATCGTTTAATAAGCTGAAAGATAACATCTAAGTAAACAATTTGGAAAACGCATAACATATTTAAAAACGTAATTTCAGGCATTTCCAACATATATTTCCAACACATACAATATTCGGAAAAATATTCGAATAGTTTTATTCAGCCCTGTATATGATCTATAGATTTGTATATATACTTACATAGGTTGCTAAATTTTAGTTTAGTTAGGAAACGCGTAGCACAGTTTAAAATTCTCTTTCCGGCGTTTTTGTCAATAAACGGTAATGCGTTCACGAACTTTTGTGCTGCCCTCTATAGGATCTGCAGAATTTATACAAACCAAGTAATAGACAAAAAGTGAGTTAAATTTAAAATAGCGTTCAGCAACTTAAAACGCACTTCCAGGAATTATTGTTAACAGACAGTAGAGAATTCTTTTGTGTGTCCCTGTAAATGAACGACGACTGCTATACACACAATATTCTGCAGTAAGTCTCTTTTAATGCACCTTAGTGATCTATATAAATTTCAATGCGTTTAAAATGGTGAAACATTATTTAATTAAATCGCAAACGATTTTTCTCCATAGGCGTAATGTAACGGAATTCTTTTGACTGTCCCTGTAAAGTAACTGTAAGTGCTATGCACACCCTATTCCATATTAAGCTTTTTGTAATGCACCTTAGTGATTTATATCAATTACAATGTGTTTGAAATTGTGTAACATCATTAAAATAAACCACAAATGATTTTTCCCCATTAGACCGTAATGTAACGGAATTCTTTTGAGTGTCCCTGTAAAAAAACTATAAGTGCTACACACTTCAGTTGAAATAGGGAACTTGCTATAGATAATGACAATAACATATAAAAATTACAGGGCAATCCGAGCATATTTACGGGAATTAGAGCACGGACAGACAGCAGATGGCCAGACAAACGGAAGTCATAAACACTTTCAACTAGGTTATGGAAAGTGTTAAAAACCGTGATTTCTTTCGATTATCGGATTTCGTTGATCATTAACGATACGTTTCTTTTGGCGGGCCGAAGGCAATAAGCAACATTGTTGCTTAAAAATGCTCAAAATACACACAAAAAAAAAATCATTCTGATTGACGACATGTGACAGGGAATCGCATGAGTACAAGTGAAACCAAGAATTAAAGGAAGTAAATTGAGCACGGAATTGGTTATTTGAAACATTCACTCAAGACGTCTAGACAGTCGGGACACCGACATATTTCAAGAAGAGCTTCGATCCATTATGAGATGGGAAAGGAATTTTTTTTTTTTTTCCGATTCCAGACGGTATTCGGTGGCCGATTTTTCCGGAGAATAAAAATGAAAAATTGGGCAGGATGACTGTCGTTTCTATTTACCTTTTGCTGTTGGTGTCAGTGTTATCTACTCATTAAGAAAAAAAAAAAAAAAGATTTTAAAAGTGGCTCAGAAAAGGCAAAAAAGGGACTGCATTTTTATGGGAGAAAAAATTGCTTGAAAGAAAAGCTACATTTTCATCAAAAAAGTTAAGAAGCGTGTTAAAATGAAGGAATGTATATTAGAGATGAGTTCGGGCTCTCTTTTAGGAGCCCGACGATTTTAAATCTGAGCCCGCCCGAGCCCGAAACATTTTGTGTTTATAGGGCCCGAGCCCGTTCGAACCCGATACCAAATAAAATTACATAATATTTAAAAATTGTTTTAAAAGTAGTGTCTCATTTTAAAAAACTGTAGTTTAAAATATCTGTTAATCCCGCGGACATAATTAATTTTATGGAAATTTACATTCAATCTTATCAAAAGAGAAATTTGGTATCAAATAAAAATATACTTCCTTTAAAAGATGTTCATATTTTTCTCTCCGAACAAGCAAATCTGATGGACACATTAACGAAGTGCGTTTTAATGAATAAATGCATGAAATTTGCAGAAATTACTATTTCTATGCTGAAGAATCGAACTACATTTTCTATTTCCTAAAAAAGTTTTTTTTACGTAAATTATAATTGATCACTTAATTAATGCAATATTTCGTGTTCCTGAAAAGTAGCTTAAATTAAAAATTTGACACCGTTATCTGAAAGATCCTATGCTTTTATAGGAAAAGTGAAAACACTGTTCGATTGCTTTTTATCGGAATAACAATACATGCCAGTTATATATACTTACGAATGAAAGTGAGTTCGTAAATCTGCAGAGCAGAGCTTTAGCATGTGTGAACCGAGTTCATAATTAAAAATAGAATCGTTAATGTTATTTTCATATGAAGAGCGATTATGACTCGCACACAACAGAAGACTAAAAATTTGCAAACCTAAACTATTGTTGATTGACTTAAAAAAAAAAAAAATCATTTCGCGTTAGATCTCTAAAAATAAAATAATATAAAATAAAATAAATAAATAAAATAAACGTTCCAATTAAAAATTATCATACTGTCAGAAACGAAAATCTAGCAACAGATATTATTCGCGCCTTTCCCAATGGCCATGGCGCCATATAACCCAGTCGTCAGTCACGTCCTCAGAGGAATGGTCTAAGGTCACGTCACAAACACCGTAAATTTTCTTTAAAAAAAAAAAATGTTTCCTCTTTTATTTATTATCATCAAAATAACATTAAAATGACTTGAAATGGAATATGTAATTATTGTAGGGTAAAAAAGGTTATTTTTATTTTTCCTATATGAGAATAAATAAAATCGTCAGTTTCCAAAAGATTGAGCCCGAGCCCGCCCGGGCCCGAAGGCTGGTATAAAAATCGAGCCCGAGCCCGTCTCATCTCTAATGTATATTAGTTGTATATAACAACCATCGTTATACATGTTAATGCCAATTATTGCACCGTCCTAAGAAAAAGAAAAAAAAAACCCACAGACTCTGCCGCTAATCATCATATAAATATGTTACGGGCATCAATCGGTTAGTAATAACGCCTACTAATTCATTTTACACTTAAATTTTGCTTAAGGAGTCGTCTACATGTAGAAATGTACTTCAAACATTATATATCGCCATAGACCTTAATATTATCAAATTATTTTGAGTGTCCCTGTAGAACTGTAAATGCTACACACTTAATTTTCAATAGGGAACACGCCACAGTATACACCTTACTATCACCAATTTTGTGGCAATCCAACTATATTTACGTAAGTTAATTAAAGTCTTAATCCACGACACAGCAATTACAACAACAGCGGTTTCTTTCGACGATCGGGTTACTTTGATAATTAGCGGCACGTTTCTTTTGGTGGACTGAAGGCAATAAGAACACTATTGTTGCTTAAAAATATTCAATATACCAGAAAAAAAAAATCATTTTGATTAACGACACGTGACAGGGAACTGCATGAGTACAAGTACCAAGAATTAAAGGAAGTAAATTGAGCACGGAATTGGTTATTTGAAACATTCACTCAAGACGTCTAGACAGTCCGGGACACCGAAATCTTTCAAGAACTTCGATCCATTATGCAATGGAAAAGGATTTTTTTTTTTTTTTTAAATTCCAGACTGTATTTAGTGGCCGATTTTTGAAAAATGAAAAATTGGCTAGGAAGACTCGCGTTTTCATTTACCGTTGACAGATGGTGTTAGTGTTACCAACTCATTAAACAAGTACGATAAATCACGCGTTAAGCATAGATTATGAAACACTTTCCAAGATATTCACAATATTGTAACAAAACTTCGCCACTTAATAAAAGGAAAGGTGATATCTAAGTAAATAATTTGGAAAACACACAACATATTTGAAAACCCACTTTCAGTAATTATCATTAACAATCTGAAAAATATCCAATTTTTTTTTTTTTTTTTTTTTGTGTATGCAGCCTTGTATATATATGATCAATAGATTTGCATATATGCTAAAATAGTACATAGTATGCTAAAATTTAGTTCAGTTAGGAAACGCACAGCACAATTGAAAATTTCCACTTGGGAATTTCGGTCAATGAAAGGCAATGTACTCGACTATTTTTTTTTTTTTTTTTTTTTTTTTTTTTTGTGCAGCTCTGTATATGATCTATAGAGTTTATACACACAAAGCAATATGCAAAATATTAGTTATTTAAAAACGCGTGCCACAACTGAAAACGCGTTTCCAGCAATTATTGCTCATAGACAGTAATTGTACCGAATTCTTTTGTGTGCTCCTGTAAATGAACGATGCACGATAAATGAACGAAAATGCTATGCACTCCATATCCATACTTTATAGTAAGCATCATGTAATGCACCTCAGTGATATCTATCAATTTCAATATGTTTGAAATATATTAACAACATTAAAATACACTGCAAACGATTTTTCCCCATAGGCCGTAATGTAACTGAATTTTTTTTCAGTGTCCCTGTAAATGAACTATAAAATGAAAAATGCACACTTCATTTTTAATACCGAACATTCCATTAGTAAACTTGAATAACATATATCAATTACATGGCAATCCCTGTATATTTACGCGAGTTAGAGGACGGACAGACCGACAGACCGTGTTGCATATCTGCAACATACCAAAAAGTCAATGTTACTTATACAGTGGACTTTAAAAGACGATTTTATTGATTGCTACCATCTCCCAACACAGCAGTTAATATAAACTGTTCATAGAATACTCAGCAGACGGCGATACGGAGTTCATTTTTCATGACAAAGTGTTATTACTTACCCATCATACGTAGTATAGGGTCGAAAAAATTTTTTTGACGGATTTACACGTTTCAGACACTGGAGATTCCGAAAAACATATTTTTAGAAAAAAATTTTTGCCGTCCGTCTGTGTGTCTGTGTGTGTGTCTGTGTGTCTGTAAACGCTCTATCTCCCGAAAAAATTGAGATAGAGACTTGCAATTTTGTAGGTACTTAGTATGTAATAATGGGAAGAAGCCTATTTCATTTCAATAACCTCGATTAACCGGAACAATTTTTTTCGGACTCTCGAAATATTCGTTCTGATGAAAGGTACATAAAAATTTTCGAAATTGTTTATTTTAAGAAATGAATATAAAAGACAATAAAAAAACATAAATTTTGAATAAAGCATGAAGTCGATCGGATAATTAGTTGCCGAGATATTTGGAATCCTATTTTCCACACGCTTCGATTTTTCATGACCCTGTATTTCATCCAAATTTCACTTCAAAGATATATTTTAATTGGAAATTTGACGCTTAATCAGATGCAATAAACCGCTAGTTAATAGGATTATTATTTTTGGAGTTATAAGGAAAAACCTCTTTCAAGCAATTCAGTAATCGAGCCTTTAAAGTTTGTGACGTCATCAAGCCACGATTTTATTTGAATTGCAATGCACTTTATAAGTAGTTTACACATTTTTATTTTAATATTTTACATTATGCATATCCATGATGGGTAAGTATTACGGTGGCCCCCAACGACTAGTTTATCGTTTGAGCAGTTTCGCGTCGTTAAGGCTAAAATGAACTTTGTAAATTTTGTCAAATTAAAAAGGCTGGAGGCGCCCCAAAAAAGATTTTTTTTTACAAAGGTAAGTTCGCATACTTTGCAATTTTGTACTAGAAAATTGACAACATTTATGGAAATTATGTATTTTTCTGTTAATTGTAGATGCGGAAAAAGTACTTTTTAGTCAATATATATTTTTTTTATATTCTGAATTTTTTTATTATTTTTATATGCTTAAAAAATGTATTTTAACATTTCCGGAACTATGTTTTTCGGACTCTCGAAATATTCGTTCTGATAAAAGGTATATAAAAAATTTCGAAATTGTTTATTTTAAGGAGTGAATATAAAAGACAATAAAAAAACATAAATTTTGCTTAACGAATGAAGTCGATCGGATAATGAGTTGCCGAGATATTTGTAATCCTATTTTCCACACTCTTCGATTTTTCATGACCCTGTATTTCATTCAAATTTCAATTCAAAGATATTATTTCAATTGGAAATGAGACGCAGTAAACCGTTAGTTAATAGGATTATCAATTTTGGAGTTATAAGGAATTCTTATAACTCCAAAATTCTCCACATTCCTTATAACTCCTATTTTGGAGTTATAAGGAATGCTCTATTACTGAATTCTTTTACGCAATTCAGTAATAGAGCATTTAAAGTTTATGACGTCATCAAACCACGATTTTATTACTTACCCATCATACGTAGTATAGGGTAAGTCATGTAATCGTTTTGAAAATCGCAAAAAAAAAAAAAAAAAAAAAAAAAAAAAAAAAAAAAATGGCGGATTTACATGTTTCAGACACTGGAGATTCCGAAACACATATTTCTAGAAAAAAACATTTTGTCGTCCGTCTGTCTGTGTCTGTGTGTGTGTCTGTAAACTCTCTATCTCCCGAACAAATTGAGATAGAGACTTGGAATTGGGTATGTACTTAGTATGTAATAATGGGAAAAAGCTTATTCAATTTCAGTAACCTCGATTATCCGGAACTATATTTTTTGGACTCTCGTAATATTAGTTCTGATAAAAGGTATATAAAAATTTCCGAAATTGTTTATTTTAAGGAATGAATATAAAAGACAATAAAAAAAAAACAAATTTTGCATAAAGAATGAAGTCGATTGGATAATTAGTTGCTGAGATATTTGTAATCCTATTTTCCACACTCTTCGATTTTTTATGACCCTTGTATTTCATTCAAATTTCAATTCAAAGATATATTTTAATTGGAAATGAGACGCTTAATCCGACGTAGTAAACCGTTAGTTAATAGGATTATCAATTTTGGAGTTATAAGGATGTTTCTTTTACGCAATTCAGTAATAGAGCAGTTAAAGTTTATGACGTCATCAAGCCACGATTTTATTCGAATTGCAATGCATTTTATAAATAGTTTACACAGGTTTTATTTTCATATTTTATACTATGCATATCCATGATGGGTAAGTATTACGGTTGCCCCCAACGACTAGTTTTGAAATTTTGATCGTGTCATAGCTAGGGAAATACGAACGACAGAAGCGTATTATATAGAGTCTGTAGTTAAAATCATTAAGAGGCTATTTCACTCACACGAAAACACCCTCTCGCTAATGTTAATCCTATGGGGAAATATTTTAAGATATCTCGTTCACACTTCTATATTTTTAAATTATTATTATTATTATTTATTTATTTTTTTGGCTTGGATATTAGCTGAGGTTAATCTCTATGCAGGCACTTTTTTACTTTTTCGATTTTGGTTGCAGTTTTTTTTTTCCCATGAGGATATTTTTACTTTCGAAACCGGTTCCGAAAGTGAAAGAATCTTGATAAAAAAAAATATATATTTATAATATATATAATATATACTTGTGAACAAAACCGAAAAAGTACAAGGCCTGCATTGAGATCGACCTCAGCTATCTATAATGCAAAAAAAAAAAAAAAAAAAAAAAAAAAATCATTTAAAAATTTTGAAATGCAAACAAGATATCTTAAACTCTCACCTCCATAGGATAACTGTTAGTCAGCGAACTGCCCAATTCCCCAGCTAATGTTAACCCGGAAGCAGTCGCGCCGGGTATGACATACCCACGGTGCGTACGGTTTTAAAGACTGTCACCACTATTTTTCGAAAAGTAATCTTCAACTTACTTTATCGTAGAATTTGTAACAATTGACTCCGACTAAATAAGGTGACGATTATTATTTGTATTTATTGGTGACAAAGTAAAAACCATTCATATCCAGGGTATGCGCGACTTCTCCCGTATAAAACCTAATGGGCGTTGGATGCATTTGTATATAATTAAAATATTTCCTCGGGAAATTAATATTTTTATCTTCTTTTCCCGTGTACTGTTCTTAAAGGATGTCTCTTTTTTTCTTAGTTGTCAAAATATTCCTAAAATATATACACAATTTATAATTTTATGTGTTAAAATCTTAGTGAAACTGAGCAAGACTTTTTTAACATTTCACATAAAATTAAGTATATATTTTAGAAATATTTTGAAAACTAAGAAAAAAAAAAGACATTCTTTAAGAATACAGTACACAGAAAAAAGAAGTTAAAAATATTAATTTCACAAGAGGATATTTTAAATATACGAATGCAACCTACGCCCATAGATTTAACATTAGCGAGGGGAATTGGGGACTTCACAGGCATAGCAGCCTTAATGTAGATTTTATCAAAATTTAAACATGCTTAAAATAAATATGATATTGTACTCGTGTATATATGCATGTGCGTTGTTAGGTGAATGTAACTACATAAGATGTGTGTACATAAGAATAAGTAATGAACGAATATGTGTAAGTGCAGAAATAACGTTATGTCAGAATGGCGTGTTCAGCATGAAGGTAATTTAAAAAAATTAAAAATATATTTAGTAAGCTTAAGCTTAACCACTTTGGCGGGTAAATAAAATCTTCAAATAAGACATGTTTTTTTCAATTATTTTCTTTCTTCTCTGTTTTCCTTGCTGAAAAAGTATAGCTCGGGTGCTGTCAGCTATAATTTCAAATATCGTATATCCCCGCGTATAGCACGGCCTTTTGATACAAGAAAATTGTACCAAAATCACTGGTGCGCGTTATTTGTCGGTTATAAAAATGAAATATTAAAAATTAAGGAAAAAAAAGATTGTTATTAACATCATTGTGTCATAACATTTATGTGCATTAAGATTTTTAATTTAATGAACATGCAGACAATTGTAACAGCATATGTTTATATATCTGAAAAGCATATTTAATTATATAATTTAATTTTAGCTAAAAAAAAAAAAAAAAAAAAAAAAAAAAACAAGAACGAAAAATTATGCGTCAAGTATAAATTATATAACACTTTCTAACACTCCCAAAATAATTTTACAAATCTTTACCTTTATTAAGGTTGATATCTAGGTAAACAATTTGGAAAACGCATAATATATTTAAAAACCCAATTTCAGGAATTACCAACAATATTCAGAAAAATATCCAAATTATTTTGTGCAGCCCTGTATATGATTTAAAGGTTTGTATACATATTACATAGAATGCTGAATTTTAGTTGAGCTAAGAAACGCGTAGTACAGTTTAAAATTCCCGTGGAATTTCCGTCAATAAACGTAAATGTACTCGAGAATTTTTGTGCTGCCCTGTATATGATCTATAAAATTTATACACACCAAGTAATAGAGAAAAAATGAGTTAAATTTAAAAACGCGTTCAGTAAATGAAAATGCAATTCCAGCAATTATTGTTAACAGATAGTAACAAATTATTTTGTGTGTCCCTGTAAATGAACGATGAATGCTATATACGCAATATTCTACAGTAAGTCTCTTGTAATGCATCTCAGTCGAGAATAGAACTCGTAACCTTTGGATTAGGAGGAACACGCTCTACCACTGGACCATCTAGCTTACGTGAAAAACACTGAAATTAAGATTCGGTTTTAAGATCTAAGAACATCACATAAATTGGTCGGATACCATTAAATTAATTCACTTAATTAAAATCATATAATACTTTTTCAAAATTTTATGATTTGTCGTGTGTCAGGAGGTGCTCAGCTATAAGTATGAAACAATTTCAAGTCTCTAACTGATACAGTTTCCGAGTACGAACTTTGTGACAGACAGACAAGCAGAGGAGTGAGGCGAATAGAGTTTCGTCAGATGACCGAAATCCTAAAAATAAAGTCTGAAAGTTTAGGTGCACGTTATATGCCGGAGTATACGGTATGTAGAAATTACGTAATATTTTCTTATAATTTTTATTTAAAAAATATATTTTTATTATTAGATAAATATTTTTTACTTTATCTAAGAAGTCAATTAAACTCCTGTTGGAAATGAAAAGATGTTAGAATCTAATTAAACGAAATAATTCCGGAAATAACGTCTCAGTAACCGCATTGTTTATTTCTTTAACAACAGAATGAAACTCCCTAGTTGTCTGAACCAGGGTAAAGAAAATTCCCTTAACGTTTTTCTTCCGGGTAAGTTAACTTAATTGCGCCAGAAAATAAAATACAGATGACATTTCCAAGTTAAGAGACATGAAGGAAATCATGGTACTAGTTAGGAAAATGCGACAGAAAGAGGAAGTCTGTGTAGTTAAAGCATTAACCTAGATTTCACTAAAAGTTAAGCATGCTTAAAATAAATATAATAGTTTACAGGATTATATGCATAGATTTTTTTTTTTTTTTTTAAATCTGGCCGGTGCTCTTGAGCCGGTCAAAGCAATCGCATAAAGACATGAAGGATATTCAGAAGATAATTGAAAGAAAAATAAAAAAAATTAGAGCAGCGGTAACAAAAAAAGTTAATGAAATTTTGAGGGAGAGGTTTAATGTGACGTCAACTGCTGTCGCATTATTAAATGGTTTTGAAGTATAGAAAGACGGGATAAGTTAAGCTCCCTATTTTAAGACATGTAAAGTTGAAATGCTCTTTAGAATGATGGCATAATATTTCACGGAAAAGGATTTGGTTAAGCGGAAATTGAACTAGTTGAAAATGGTTTTCTATTAAATTCAAAAATTTTATTTGGAGAGCCTGTCGATGAATTAGCTTTAACTTCCGCAAAAAATGATGCAACATTACAAAAATAATTCTCTGTGACAGTGATTTTAGAATTTTAACAATTGAAAATTAAAACTATTACTGCAATAGATTTTTTCAGGGTTTGATTATTAAAAATGGTTAAAATGCAGAATCTTATCGTTTATTTTCATACACTTTAAATAACCTTAGAGTGTAGTGCTACGGTTAGAATTTATCAACATATTCTTTCTCCCTCCCCCCTTCTCTATTAGTAAAAAAAACTAATCATGATTTACTTATGATAAATTACAATTTTGTTAAAAATTAGCAATAAACAAAACCTATTAACAATGAGCATTTTTCGTTAACTGTAATTATTTTAAATAAAAGTATACGACATTTAAGTAAAATCGCACACAAGCGATCGTATAGCGATTAGAAAACGCATAATAACGATTTATATATTTAAAAATAATTAAAATGTTTGTAACAATAATTTAGCTTTAAACAATAAAGATTTTTATACCGGGAAAAGTGGAAAATAATAATTTATAATAAAAATTACACTGCAAAAATTAATTGTTGATTTTACAGTATAAAACTGGCATCCCAGCTGCCAGTATTATACCGTAAAATTAACAGTGTTAAACAGTAAAATAAGCAGTAATACGCTACCGCGCATGCGCGGTAGCGTATTACTACTTGCACGGCAGCGTATTACTGCTGATTTTACTGTTTAATACTGTTAATTTTACGGTATAATACTGGCAGCTGGGATGCCAGTTTTATACTGTAAAATATACAATTATTTTTTGCAGTGTAGAGTCGTTGTAACGGAAAAAGTCAACTAGCAAATGAGATGTTCCGTTGCTGCCACATTATTAAATGCTTTTTTTTTTTTTTTAACCATAGAAACTTAGAAAGACAGTATAAAGTTTTCTAATTCAAAACATGCAAAAATGAAATGTTCTTTAGAATTCTCTGGCATTATCTTTAATGTAAAATGGTTTGGCTAAGATGAAATGGAATTAGTTTAGAGTAATTTTCTATTCAATTGTAACTTCTACAGAAATGACGAAGCATTACAAAATGAATAACATTTACTTATTAAGCAGTCAATTTCCTCTAATTCGCAAAGGTTGGGACCAAAAAGTTGTGCGAATTATAGGATTTTGTGGATTATAGGTCATTCTTAGTTTACATTTTTGTTTTGCAGAAACAAAATGATCGCTATTAATGCATGAATGAATGTTAAAAGGCGAAAGATAATGATTTCTATAACTTTTGTACTAAAACAAATCTTCAATATTAAATAAGAACGAAAAATCATGCATAGATTATGTAACACTTTTTAACACTTCCAAAATACTTTTACAAATCTTCACCATATAATAAGGTGAAAGATGATGTCTATAAGTAAACAATTTGGAAAACACATAACATATTCAAAAACTCAATTTCAGTAATTACCAACAATATTAAAAAAAAATATCCGAATTCTTTTGTGCAGCCCTGTATATGATCTATAAACTGCAAAAAAAAGAGTGTTGATTTTACAGTATAGCCACGCATGCGCGGTAGCGTATTACTGCTTATTTTACTGTTTATTACTGTTAATTTTACGGTATAATACCGGCAACTGGGGTGGCAGTATTATACTGTAAAATCAACACTTTTTTTTTGCAGTGTAGATTTTTTTAGATATTACATAGAATGCTAAGTTTTAGTTTAGTTATGAAACAAATAGCACAATTGAAAATTCCCCTTTTGGAATTTCCGTCAATAAACGGAAATGTACTAGAGATCTTTTGTGCTGCCCTGTACAAATCTATCGGTGTCTATCGAATTTATACACACCAAGTACTAGGCAAAAAATGAGTTAAATTTAAAAACGCGTTCCGCAACTGAATGCGCACTTCCAGCAATTATTGTCAAAAGACTTCAACCGAATTCTTTTGTGTGTCCCCGTAAATGAACGATGAATGCTATGCTATACACGCACAGTATTATGTAGTAAGCCTCTTGTAATGCACCTCAGTGATGTATATCAATTTCAATATGTTTGAAATAGTGAAACATTATTAAAATAAATTTCTATTCAATTCCAAACTTTTATTTAGACAGTCTTATACATGAAATATTTTAACTTCCTTAAAAATGAATTCATTTTACAATATTAATTGTTAAAATTAAAATTCATATTAAAGAAATGTTTAGGGATTGAATATCAAAACTATTTAGTATATGGCTGCAAATTTACATAACATACAGATTTAATATACTTTTATGTAATTAACTAATGTCATAGTATAGTTCTGTCATTAGTACCTATACCAACATAAGCTCTTATAAAAAAAATATTTACTAATAATTAACGATGCAGTGTTTCCTAAAGAATATTATTTTAAATAAAATTACACAAAGTAGCAGGAAATACGTAAAATGATAATTTATATTACATTTTAATAAATATGGTAAAGTTTTTAATATTTATTAAAAAATCTTTAATAAATATTAAAATTAAAAATTTAATCATAATTCGGCATTTGACAATGAAAAATTCTTTTAAAGCCTTAATTAATTAAAATAAATTATATATATATATATATATGATAATAGACACATGAAAGATTTAATTTGACGTCAACTGCTGCCTCATTATTAAAGGATTTTCAAAATGCTGTTTAGAATTATGACACCATATTTTATATAAAAGAAAATTAGTTTAGAATAATTTTTCTATTCAATTCCAAATATTTTATTTAGTCAGTCTGCACAGGAAATAATCTTGACTTAAGCAAAATTAAATGCATTTGACAGGGATTTTAGAATATGGCTGCTAAAATTAAAACTGTTTTTAGAATTATGGCACCATCTTTTATGTAAAAAGAAAGTAGTTTAGAATAGCTTTTCTATTCAATTCCAAACTTTTCAATTCGAAATTTTTTATTTAGTCAGTCTGCGCATTAAATAATCTTAACTTCCGCAAAAATAAATGTATTTGGCAGGCATTTTAGAATACTGGCTGCTAAAATTAAAACTGTTTTTAGAATTATGGCACCATCTTTTAAATTGTTTAGAATAAGTTTTCTATTCAATTTCAAACTTTACAGTTCCAAACTTTTTATTTAGTCAGTCTGCATATGAAATAATCTTAACTTCCGCAAAATAAATAAATAAATAAAATAAAAAATAAAAAATGCATTTGACAGGGATTTTAGAATAGTTAGTGGCTGTTAAAACTAAAGCTGTTATTAAAATAGTTTTGTTTATGGCTTGCATATTAAAAATATTTAATATTAAAAAACTGATGACGGGTTTTTTATGCACTTTAACTTTTATTACAATATAGTTTCCTGATTAGTACCTACCAACATATACACTCATAAAAAATACTTAATCATATTTTTAACAAAGAAAAAATATTTAAAAAAAAACTTAATTATTTTAAATAAAAAATAAATAAATAAAATGACACTTACTCGTGACTTACGCAAAAATAAATGCATTTGACAGGGATTTTATAATAGTGGCTGTTAAAATTAAAACAGGTATTAAAATAGTTTTTTTAGGCTGGAATATTAAAAATATTTAATATACAAAAACGTATGATGATGATTATTTTAGTACTTTAACTCATATTACAATATAGATCCCTGATTAGTACCTATCAGTGCTCTAATAAAAAAAATATTTAATCTTTTTTTTTTTTTTTTAACAATGGAAATTAAAAAAAATATATATATTTTAAATACAAATAAATAAAATTATACTTTCGGGAAACACGCAAAATACGCGTTCTACGATACTAAAAATTCAAGATTTGTGACTTATCTATACTAATAAAAGAAAGTTTTTGTCTCTGTGTGTGTGTGTCATAAGTCTATGGTCTGTGTGCGGTGGCTAGCGAAATCTACCGTACGTAGAAGTCTGAAAATTTTGGTGCGGATATTCCAAGACAGATCCTGATGAACCTGAGGCGCAGATTTTAATATTTTTAAAACTGGGGTCCCTTGAAGATTTTTTGCTTTAAATTGTTAATAACATGCCCCTTTTTATTCGATCTTCGTTTTTGGGGTCCTTTTTCTACTTAGCTTTTCTCCCATTTCTACGTTCCAGTTAAGACCCTGGCCCCCTAGGGCCCGTTGAAGTTTTTGTTTCTTAAATTGGTAATAACTTGCCCCCTTTTAATCCAATCTTCTTCGTTTTTGGGGCCTTTTCTCCATTTAGTTTTCCCCCTCATTTTTACATTCCAGTTAAGACCCTGGCCCCCTGGAACCCGTTCCGGGACCTTTTGAACTTTTCGTGCGCCATGCCTTTTTCAGCGCCCCCCCCCCCCCCCCTCCTAATTGTGCCACCCTCTCAATGCAAAACTTTAAAGTTGAATCTTGGACTCCTCTCACCGGACCACCAACCTCTTATTTTTATTGGGCTCTAAGGCCCTTTTTAAGTATTTCTTTAAAATTTTATTTTAATGATTAATTCATACCCTATGCTTAATTTCGACTAAATGAAGATCTAAAGCGGTAACTACTAGGACCTTTTAAGATTTTTTTTTCTCTTAGGGCCCTGCTCAAAACTATCAGTTGGCTTCTTTTGGGCCCCCTACTATAGCTCCCTTAAAGGTCGTCTGATTCACTAGCTTTTTTCCCTAAACAATTTCTTAGGACTTTCAGCTTCTATTTGAATGACAAAAATAAAATAAAATAAAATAAAATAAAATAAAAAAAAATAAAAAAAATCAGACAAGACCCGGGCATCCTGGGCACATTTAAGTTTTTGTGCCTTAAGTTGTTAATAACTTGTCCCCTTTTAATCCGATCGTCTTCGGTTTTGGGGGGGCTTTTTTCGATTTAGTTATTTCCCCATTTCTACTTTCCAGTTAGGACCCTCGCCTCCTGGGGCTCGGTCCTGTGCCCTTGAACTTTTTGCGTTCCATGCATTTTCACCTCCCTAACTGTGTCACCCTTTCAATGCATAACTTTAAAGTTGAGTCTTGGTCTCCTTTCCCCAAACCACCTTTATATTTTTATTGGGGTCCTTAGGACTCTATTTTAAGCTTTTCTTTAAATTTTTATTCTAATGATTAATTTATACCCTATGCTTAATTTCGACTAATGGAAGATCTAAAGCGCTAAGTACTAGGACTTTTAAGATGTTTTCTTCTTAGGGTCCTGCTCAAAACTATCAGTTGGCCCCTTATGGACCCCATACTATAGCTCCCTTAAAAATCGTCCGCTTCAGTAGCTTTTTTTCCCTTAACAACTTCTTAGGACTTCCAGCTACTACTTGAACGACAAACAAATTTGTCGCACCTCAGCTACCACCGAGTTTGAATATTAAACTCCATCTTGTCTTGGTGCAGTTTTAAAAAATGATCCGATTCTCTTGTAATTTTCTTTAAAATAGTTTTAGTGTCCTCCATCTACTTTATAAACTACTAAACATTTCCTTATACGCCAGCTACCACCTTTTTATAATATTAATCTTACTTTTTTGGTATCAACTTACATTTGTTCACTACAGCCGCAAATTAAAAATCGCGTTAATGTTAAAGATAAGTAAGTGGTTAAGTTTAGAGGGGGGCACCTTCCACCGCCTGAGAGCGCATTCTTTTCTCGGGTTCTATATGGGCCCGATTTCAATGGGAGTTGATTCATTCAACTTAAGCATATGATTGTTTTACAGATTTTAGTTCCATCTTCCACCGCCAGGTGTTGCATTCTTATCTCGGGTTGTATGGTCCTGATTACAATGAGATTTGGCTCATACAACTTGGTTTTCGATTGTCTTACATATTTTAGTTTCACTTTCCACCGCCAGGGTCGCTTTCTTACCTCCGGTTCTATGGGCCCGATTGCCGCGGGGTTTGCTCATTCAACTTGGTTTTCGATTGTCTCCGGCGCGTGCGGAGCACTACTATTACGCTGCCGTAGGTAAAATAAGCAGTAAAACATTACAAGCAGTACAATTAATAAGTAGTAAAATACACTGGCGCGCATGCGCGGTAGTGTATTGCTGCTTATTTTGCTGTTTATTACTGTTAATTTTACAGTATAATACTGGCAGCTGATGTGCCAGTATTATACTGTATAATGAACATTTTTTTTTCTTGCAATGTACTTTTCTGAGAATATGGTTAATTGTGAACTGAACTTATTATTCTTAAATTAGCATTAAAAAGTGTTTAACCGTAATTAAATATTTAACAACACACAATTCTTTTCAAATCTGAATTAGTATAAATAAAATATATACTCACTTGAAACGCGCAAAATAATAATTTAATGCATTACGTCCATTTACTGTAATGTAGCATTCCACGTATTTGGGAGGAAATAAAATGAATGTGAATTTAATTATCTTGAGTATTTTGAGAATCATATAAAACAAAAGTGCATGCTCAAGGTTACGATCGATCAGGATTTTTATCAGCGGTTATGACCATCTATAATAAAATATATGTATTCTTATGCAATGTATTGCATTCAATAAAATCTATATTATAAAGCACAAACGTTTTATGGGTCGAGAGGATTTTGCACAAAAACGTGGCGAGCTTCATATTATCGCGAAGCTAATGTCTGATGACTTGTCTCATTCATTTTAAACATTTTCCAACAAAGTTGAAAAGTGTTTATAAATTCGATGTCTGTCCGTGTCTATTAACTCACGTAAAATGCACGGATTGTCATGCAATTGATGTATGGTATTCAGGTTTACTATGGCATGTTCGGTATTGAAAATGCATTTATAGTTTATTTACAGGGATACTCAAAAGAATTCCGTTACATTACGACCCATCCGTGGGAAAATCTTTTGCGATGTATTTTAATGTGTTGAAATTGATATATATCACTGAGGTTCATTACAAAATGCTTATTATAGATTATGGAATGCATAGCATTCATCGTTCATTAATCCCTTGGGGACGAGCGACACATATACGTGCCGCATAAGATGCTCAGAATTCTCGATTATTCCCAGCAGTTATTTTTTATTGTAAGCTTTGCCTCATTAAATCATAGCATTTCTGGAATTCAATTAGGCAAAAATTTCTGTTTTGAAAAACCGGTGGTAAAAGATTAAAAATTCTGTAAAGGACGCTCGTCGCGAAGGGGTTAACAGGGACACACAAAATAATTCCATACAGTACTGTCTAATATGTGCTGGAAGCGCGTTTTCAGTTGTGGAATGCGTTTTTAAATTTAACTATTTTTTTTTTGCATATTGCATTGTATGTGCATAAATTTTGCTGATCATATACAGGGCTGCACAAAAGGTACATTATCGTTCATTGACCGAAATTGCCGAGTGGAAATGTACAACTGTGCTGTGCGTTTCTTAACTGAACTAAATTTTAGCATACTTATGTAGTATATTTACAAATCTATAGATCATATACAGCCTGCACAAAAAAAATTCGGATATTTTTCCGATTATTAATTAAAATTACTGAAACTGGGTTTTTAAATCATGGTATGTCGTGTTTTCCAAATCGTTTATTTAGATATCATCTTTCACCTTATTAATCTATGAAGTTTTGTTACAGTATTCTGAATGCGTTGGAAAGTGTTTCATAGGTTATGTTTAATGCATGATTTATCTTCTTGTTATTTAATAGAATTTGACCATGCGAGTATTGGCAGACAAAATCTTCTAATCTGAGCATTTGCCCCGTGCGTATGCCACCACCTTTTTATTTATAAAGCCCCTCGAATGGCAACAACATAGATTAAATTAATGTGATTGTTACAAAAAATAACTATATCTTGTGCCAAACCCCTTTCTATAAGATGCGACAAATAGCGCTCAATAAGCTAAAAGAAAATACAGTGTTGAACTTGAGTTTTTTGTATAATTACAAGAAGGCGTTTATTACGAAGCAGTCACTTGACGTCGTGTTGACTTTTTTTTATTGTTTCAAAATTACTTGTTGCATATATCAAGGCCTGAAATTCAGGTGTGGGGGTGGTAGACTTCACAGTCTCCAAAATTTCGAAATTCCCAACACCCAAAATTCACAAGTCGGAGGCTCCGGCCCAAAACATTTGACCAATTTTTGATAAGTTTGCTTTTCTAAAACAATTACCATGTGAGAGAAGCAATGTGAATGCCATTGTGAAATTAAGACTCCAAAAATTGAATAAAATCTAATTATTCAGGGCACACAACATTTAACTAAAATTTTCCGAATTGTTAACATAATTTCTTTAATGATTTCTTATTATACTATTATCATTATATTATATATACCATGTATTAAGGGGTTACAAATGTTCCCAACTTTCAAAAAATCGATTTTTTTTCTGACGGAAATTAAATCCCTATAGTGTGTAGAATGATGGGCAAAAATATATCAATTGTTGATGAAAGATATGAGCAAAAATGAGAGCGCGCGCACGATCGATAAAACCGACCTCGCCGAAAACATTCTATTCCCTTAATAATGTTGCGGAGGGCGCTGTGAATACATTCGGATCAAACAGCGTATTCTGCAGTTCATTGTGTTTTATTATTATCTTATTATTATTATATCTTGTTATTATTATCTTAATTATCTCAACTTTAAAAGCGATTTTCTGAAAACTACATTTTTCAACATGATAACGCGAACAATTTTTAACATTTTTGGATAAAATTTTCGCTTATTTACGCATAATTAAATTGTCTAAGGGTAAGGGCCATCGAGCCCTTTTTTGAAAATTTTAATTTGTTATATTTTTCCAATAGGTGTAAAGGTCAAAATTTTAGACGAAAAATGATTTTTTTTTTTTTTTCAAAATAGCGCAATTTTCTTATTTTTCAAAAAATTAAAAAAATGATCTGATCACCCTTAACTACAACCTTATTTTACAAGAAAAAACTGGCATTTTATTTTTTTTTTTTTGTTTCTACAAGGAATTAGGATACTACCCATCGAGCCCGGCTATTTTGGTACAGGTCAATACGGCTGCAGATTTCCAACGTACTATGTGATCAAATTTGACAAAAAAAAATTAATAATAATAATAATAATACTTGAAGCAATAAAAAACAACGTGGAATTATTAGTTTTTCAATCAATTTTACTCCCTTCCTGGGAAGAAGGGAAAAAAAAAATCCAAAATATGTCAATTTTTTGCCGCCGAGAACGTATGTAACGTAACTCCTCAATACTTATGGCTGATTTCAAAAGCAAGTTCTACTCTCCATTGTTTCTAACAGTGTTGGATTCAGACTTTTTTTTCTCCAGGAAAATATTCTGTAGCTCTGGGGAAAGTGGGGACTTGCATTCATTTCTAGATCATTAAGAGGAGGTTCTTACCAAAAACTTAATAATAATAATAATAATAATAATAATAATAATAATAATAATAATAATAATAATAATAATAATTTTCTTTGCATTTTTTGAATGCATAAAGTGTATAGAATACGCTCTGAAAACCGTTTTTTATTCCACCCAATATTTAAATCGTGACAACCAGTTTAATGGAACCGGGGTCACGGCTGAAAAAAAAAGAGAGATAAAAATCTGTAAACGCGTTTTTCTTGTAACAAGCTCTTTTAAATCTATGTAGATTCTCATTCTTAAACCATTCAAGCTATATGTTTTATTTTTTGCAAATTAAACTAGACTTTTTTTTTTTATTTATTGGAGGAAAAACCTTTAAAAAAATTAAAATGTATAATAATTTCAATTGTTTAAACAGTTTTGAAAATGAGAAATTAGTGCCAAAATTTGCATCAAATTTTAACAGTCGCCAGTTTGTGAAATTTTAATTAATTTTATCAATTTTAGGTTTGGACTCCAACTAATTCAATGTATTTTAAGAATTCGTGTGAAGTTTTTGTTTCAGATGATTTTTAAGAACGCAATCACTTACATCGATTTACCATGCATGCCGTGTATAGGAGGAGAGATTTGTAATCGATTCAACTATATCAACATTTTTATATGAAAATTTTCTTACACTTAGGCAAAAGTGTAATAAATCCAATGTCACCCCCTGTGTGCATTATTTAAACGAATAATTAAAAAAAATCATGAAAATGCAATAAAAATCAAGCCGTATCAGGACTGAAACTCCCCGATCGCGAAATTCCACGTTAACTAATGGGAAAACTTAGAAGTGCGATTACTCATAACCTAATATAATTATCGAAATACGGTTTTCACCATCAGAAAGTAGACGTCCTACGCCAAAGTTGCGCGTTTTTAAAAATTATCTCCTTAAATTTTAAGTATTTAAAAAACTCATATAAACTTTAAAATTACCACTTGATGAAATTTTATCATCTTTTTTGAAATACTTAAAATTAAAGGAGACAATTTTTAAAAACGCGCAACTTTGGCATGACGTCTTACTTTCTGATGGTGAAAACCGTATATCGATAATTATATTAGGTTATGAGTAATCGCGCTTCTAAGTTTACCCATAGGTTAACATGGGATTTCGCGATCGGGGAGTTTTAGTGAAGCGGCTCATTAAGGCTGGTGGTCAGTGAGATCTCAAATTCCCCTCGCTAATGTTAAACCTATGGGCGTGTGATGTATTGGTATTTTTAAAACATTTCCTCAGGAAATTACTATTTTTAACCTTTTTCCTATGCGTACTCTTCTTGAAGGGTGTCTCCTTTTTTTTTTTTTTTTAAGTTGTCAAAGTATTTCTAAAATATATATATTTAACTTAAAAATCTTATTCAACTTCGTTAAGATTTTAACGCATAAAATTATAAATTATATTTTAGAAATATTATGACAACTAAGAATAAAATAAGAGAGATTCTTTGAGAATCATATACTGAAAAAAGAATTTAAAAATATTAATTTTCTGAGGAAATTCCTCTCATAGAAATAAAAATAATTTCAAGCCCTGATATGTTTCATTCGATAGCCTAAGAGGAACTGCTCAGACTAGTGAAAAGTCTGTAGAGCATAGTGTCCCTCCCCCTTCCGGTCCCTTTATTAAGGTCATAAAAAAAAATACAAACTTTAACCGAAGCTGAACCCAACGTTAAACGCGACAAGGGGCGGGATTGAAAATAATTGAGTTTTGAACAAAAAAAAAAAAAAAAAAAAAAAAAAACAATAAAAACAAACTACAGTCAAAGACCAGATCGCATATAAGCCGACCTTGCCAGAGGTGGACCCTCTACGCGACAGTTGCATGTATGAGTTGAGTTAATCATAATAAAATTCGAAAATAAAATCGATAAATAAGGAAAATTTGAAAATAATTCGATTTCATAGCGCTAGAAACTTGAAATTTTTAATAAAGGTAATATTGAGGATACTAAATCAGAAATTATATATATATATTTTTCTCTTTTGCAGGTTATGTGGATGGCCATGGAACACTGTGTGCGTATTCGAAAAAATCCTTCATCAAGTTTTCCGTTGCCGAGAAGCCGACCTACGACGACGGCGAGATGGAACCGTTTGTTGCCGGTGAACTGCTGGAAGATAATCGAACCGAGAGATGCCAAACGACCAAGTTCTGCTATGCCCTTTGGCAGGAGGACTACTCTAACAAAAACACCACTGTCATCGTAGCACAGGGTAATAATTGCTTTTCAACATTGCCTACAATATGATTTAGACTTTTTAATAAAACTCCTATGAAAGTGTTTTATATCTTTAGTAGCAGCTTTTGCCCGCTACGCTGGTCGATTTCTCCAAACGAACCTTAAATCAAACGAAATATATCGGTGAATTGCGTTTTAAAGCAATGTGGACCTTTACCTGGAATGTCCTTCCGCATTGCTGGAAAAGATACGAACGCCTTTGCGCTATTATATTTTTCTAATGTGTCCGACAAAACATGAGTTGTTAAGGCCCAACTCTTTTAGTTGATCATTTTCAGTAGGATTTGGTAAAAAACGGTATGCAATATTATACTAAAACCATTCCTGAAAAATTATCTAACTAACAGTATAACAAAATCCATTCAGCAGAACTGTTTAAAAAGGTTAAACTTTCATAATCGGGTTCAGCCGATTATAGAACTTTCCTCCATAATTCTATAGTCGTCAAGTCCAGTACTTCTTGTAGTGCTTACGTGGGTGTTGTCTTCTAAATTGAAAATAATTCTATAATAAAGCAATGCAGAACAACATGTTATATACCAAAGCCTTCCTTGAAAATTTGTCTAACGAACAGTGAAAGTTCCATCGAAATCCATTCAGCAGAATCTTTTAAAAAGACTAATCTTTCATAATAGGGTTCACCTGATTGTAGAACTTTCACTTACAATTCTATAACTAAACAACGGAGTGCGATATGTTATATACTAAAACCTCCTCTGAAAAAGTATTTAACTAACAGTGCAAGTCCCATCAAAATCCATTCAGTAGAACTCAAGTTATAATCAGCCGGAACGAAATTCCTATTTGCATTTTATATATAGTAGACTAGTGTAAATGCCCGTCATAGGACGGTGGGTAGAAATCGGGGTTTTCAGTTAAAATTTTAAATAATTGATAAAAATATTCATATACTGTTTATCGACAATAAGGAAAACTGACCTGAACCGTTAAGTTCAGGGTTAATGGTACATATTACTGTTAATGGTAGTTATGTTAATGGTAAATTTTACGAAACGTAATATTTTTATTTATCTTTGTTTTTCAACTCAAAATTTCCAAATATTTTTCTGAATAATTAAAATTTTAATCCTAATAATGAACTCAATAATTAATTAAGGTCTCAATAATTAACTATGGCAAGTAAATTATAGGTATTAATTTTCGCTCTCAATAATACGAAAACGATCTTTTAGTTTCTTCATAATCTAAAAGAATGCATTAATTTTTACACAAAGTCAAATATTTCCCTTTCAAAATTAATAATAAAAATAATTTAAATCATTAAAAAAAGTTGATCTTGTAATAATTCAATACATCCTGAATGTACATACCTTATGTTAATGGTAAATTTTACGAAACGTAATCTTTTCCTTTATTTTTGATTTACTACTCAAAATTTCCAAATATTTTTCTGAATGAATAAAAGCTTAATCCTAATAACGATCTCAATAATTAATTAAGGTCTCAATAATTAATTATGGTAAGTAAATTATAGGTATTAATTTTCGCTCTCAATAATACGAAAATGATCTTTTAGTTTATTCATAATCTAAAAGAATGCATTAATTTTTACACAAAGTCAAATATTTCCCTTTCAAAATTAATAATAAAAATAATTTAAATCATTAAAAAAAGTTGATCTTGTAATAATTCAATACATCCTGAATGTACATACCTTATGTTAATGGTAAATTTTACGAAACGTAATCTTTTCCTTTATTTTTGATTTACTACTCAAAATTTCCAAATATTTTTCTGAATAAATAAAAGCTTAATCCTAATAACGATCTCAATAATTAATTACGGTCTCAATAATTAATTATGGTAAGTAAATTATAGGTATTAATTTTCGCTCTCAATAATACGAAAATGATCTTTTAGTTTATTCATAATCTAAAAGAATGCATTAATTTTTACACAAAGTTAAATATTTCCCTTTCAAAATTAATAATAAAAATAATTTAAATCATTAAAAAAAGTTGATCTTGTAATAATTCAATACATCCTGAATGTACATACCTTATGTTAATGGTAAATTTTACGAAACGTAATCTTTTCCTTTATTTTTGATTTACAACTCAAAATTTCCAAATATTTTTCTGAATAATTAAAATTTTATTCCTAATAACGATCTCAATAATTAATTACGGTCTCAATAATTAATTATGGTAAGTAAATTATAGGTATTAATTTTCGCTCTCAATAATACGAAAATGATCTTTTAGTTTATTCATAATCTAAAAGAATGCATTAATTTTTACACAAAGTTAAATATTTCCCTTTCAAAATTAATAATAAAAATAATTTAAATCATTAAAAAAAGTTGATCTTGTAATAATTCAATACATCCTGAATGTACATACCTTATGTTAATGGTAAATTTTACGAAACGTAATCTTTTCCTTTATTTTTGATTTACAACTCAAAATTTCCTAATATTTTTCTGAATAATTAAAATTTTATTCCTAATAACGATCTCAATAATTAATTAAGGTCTCAATAATTAACTATGGTAAGTAAATTATAGGTATTAATTTTCGCTCTCAATAATACAAAAACGATCTTTTAGTTTCTTCATAATCTAAAAGAATGCATTAATTTTTACACAAAGTCAAATATTTCCCTTTCAAAATTAATAATAAAAATAATTTAAATCATTAAAAAAAGTTGATCTTGTAATAAATCAATACATCCTGAATTTTTTTATTTTAAAAATATGCTTATGTACATTTTATATTATTTTACAACTTTATTATTATGTAAATTATAATAAAGTTGTATTATTATTTTTTTTTTCCAAAGGTATAATTTGTATTTATTGTCAATAGGTGGCGCCAGAACAGTATTTAAGAAATATATCTAAAATACCGGTAGATCATCGCAAAGCCTCGAAAGGTATCATCGCTATTTCTGAAAAAGTACTTAGAGGAATAAAATGCTTACAGAAATAAATTTAAAAAATCCTTTAAATTATTTAAAGACTTTAATATGCTTTTACGAATATTTTAAGAGCATAATCGGATTTTTTAATGAAACGTTCAAAGAGTCATTCATGGAATAGATATGGAATTTGTGTTTTTGAATGGCAACATTATTTGTTTGTTTACATCAGGTAATCGGATGTTTAATCGGTTATTTTTAATTTAAAACTTAAAACATTATAACTGGATATGATATACATGTTTTATACGAAAATATGCTGAACAGACATTATTTCAAGTAGAAGAAATTATCATTTAATGGTTATGTGAAAGCATATCTTTTTCAGTAAGCCTAACATGGCGTTTAACTACGGTCGACTCGCAGACCAGAGTGGTACAGCCCGGTACCGTTACAGACAGATTCTCGCCTTTGGATTTTATTATAAGTAAGATAGATAGATAGATGGTGTTCTATAGAATTCTTTCTATATAAAAATTTTCTGTAGAAATCTATATATGTTTACAGAAAAATGTCTTTAGAAAAAAAAATTAAGTATGGAGACTGCTATAAAAAAAATCTAAAAATATTTTATATAGAAATAATTCTATAGCACACCATCTATCTATCTATCTACTATATATGAAATTAAGTATAGAAACTGCTATAATATATATATATATATATATATATATATATATATATATATATATATATATATATATATATATATATATATATATATATATTATAGCAGTTTCTATACTTAATTTCATATGTGCTATAATCTATATATTTTATATAGATTTCTATACATATTGCTAAAATGATTTTCTGAAAATGTTTTATATGCTTTTCTATAAATGTTCCACGAGGATTACTATCATTTTTCTATAGGTGTTTTCTATAGTGTGTGCTATAAGATTCTCTATAGAATATTTTATAGAAAATCTTCTATGGAATCCTAAAAAATGGGACAAAATGCTATAGTTCCTTTCGCCACTTTCCTGGAATTAATTCTTATTTATTTATTTATTTATTTATTTATTTTTTTGAAAGAGAATGGGAATTGTCCACTTGTGGCCATTAACATTATGTGTTTCTTCTATTATTATAACATATAATGCACAATTTTCTCTATTCATATTAAACTTTATAATTAAAGTATATAAAAACAGTAAATCTTCTGTAATCCTAATCCACAACACAACAATCGCTTACAGCAGTGATTTATTTCCATGATCAGGGAGCGAGCTTTTATGGTTATTGAAAGCAATGAGATTCTGTCGTTTAAAACTTAAAATTTGATAAAGCTGGTACAGTAGAAGATCTTTATAATGCAATTCTTTGTATTACGCACAACTTCTTAGCTATAAATAGAGGTCTGCACGGGTCTAAATTTCCAGGCCCGACTCTTACAATTTTTTTTTTTTAGCCCTTCCTGGTATAAAAGTAAAAAATTTGGCTCGAGCCCAGCTCATCCCGTTATAAAAGTTAAAATCTCGGGCCGAGCTGCCTGAATTTCTATAAAACATTCCGATATTTCTGAAGCAACATTATATCCTACAGTTAAAATTATTCAAAAAGCACACTTACTTATGCATGGATTTTATATTTCAGATTATGTTCGAAATGCATAGAATACAAAATATGAACAATAATAATGACTACTTAGGCAATTACGTAACGTAAACACTGATAAAAAAATTTATTTAGGCAATTACATTCAAATGAAGATTCAGTAACAGAAGAAAAATCCGTAGGTTCCATTCTTAGCAGGTACATCGTCTGGTCTATGTATATTATAATGTACAATAAATATACAATAAATATAATAATCCGTACGAAAAGTACATATATGTACTTTTCGCACGGATTATTATATTTATTTTACACGTATCACAACATTTTTCCGTTTAACAGGTTTTCGTCATAGACAGGTTCTATTTCACAGGTTATTATTTTTTCCCCCTAGAAATGTATGTCCTATTCTTTAAAAAGAATTTTAATTGTAGAAAAATGGCCATTTAAAAATTTATGCATTTTTTGTAAAAATTGTTGTGCCAGACCTTATTTTACTGAATTTTGCACGAGCCAATGATTTTCATACGGGTTGGGTCGGGAACGGATCTGAAAATTTCGGTCCATGCAGACCTCTAGGAAGAATGAACTCCAGGCCTGGCTTGGCCCAGCCCGAGTCTGCAGGAAAAAGTTAGGCTCGGGTCCGGTCTGGAAAGAGTGATAATTAGACCCAGCCCGGTTCGAGTCTTGTGAACGTAAATTGGCCCGTGCAGACCTCTAAATATAAACATTCAATTTTGCAGTTAAGAAGCGCCTGCATTCCACATTGTAGAAATATTGCTACCCTCTAGAGCAGCCATACTCAACCTTTTTTTTCTCGCGGGCCGCAAATATATGTTTGCGACGTTAGGCGGGCCGCAACACACTTATAATTGTCTAAAAAAGGCTAATTAAAATTGTAAGATCACAAAAATAGTACAACAAATCAATATTATCAGTTGAGTTGAACGTTTGTCGCAGAAGAAATATTACCAAAAATTTTAACACCACTATTTCCAAACAATAAACTTTGTGGTAGCAATTGCAAATGTTGTAGAACTTAGGCCGCGATATTTGTTGTTTAGAAATAGTAGGTGTAAAAAAATTTTGGTGCCAATGTTTTTCCGTGACAAGCCTTTAAAAAACAGTATTAGATATATTATAAGTAACACGGTATAAGTAATAAAACGTTATAATATAACAATGCAGAATTTCCAAGTTCTGAAGAAAAAAAATCAGGAGATTTTCTCTAGTAAATCAGTATTTTGCTCAATGCAGAAACTTCCTTTTTCTTTAATTGTAGAAATATACAGTGCAAATTTAATTAATTTGGAATAATCTTTTATTAGTAATGTTGTAGTTTAAGAAGTGTATACAACACTGTAGCACAAATAGGAGTACATGTAAAAAGAACTTTTAGCTATATGAAAATGATATTTGAACATATTTTTCAATTAATTATATATAACAGGGCGGATTTTGGCTTCCCATGAAAATATATGAAACAACAGTGAAGATCTTAAACACCTTTTTTTTCACATCTAAATTTATTTCATAAATATGGACTAATGATTATGTGTCTCGGGCCGCACATAAAAGGTCGCCAGGCTACATGCTGCCCGCTGGTTGAGTATGGCTAACTCTAGAGTCTAGACTAAGTTCAGACATAATTTCATCTTTATTTGCTTAATTCAAAGCTTTTTAATGAAAAAAACTATTATTCTATGAAATGGTTTGGAAATAAATAACATTAATATAATTATTTGTTCCAGACTTATTGGACCATATTTATAAGATACATTTAACAAAGTGTGAAATGATCTACATTATTCAAAAATTTATAATCTGCACAACTTTTGGTATCAAAGAGTGCAATATAAATATCTTCTACTGTATATTGATATGTACCAGACATATTTGGCAATATTTACAAGGTAAAGTTTGTAAAAGTAAGTTACAATGTAAGTTGTGAAATGATCCATATAACGCGCAAAAATCTATAAAATGCAGAACCTCTCGTTATCAAGGTATACGTTATAAAAATCTTACAGTGTATTTTAAATTTAAAGCCTAAAAAAAAAAAACTTTTAATTAAAGATTGGTCATGGTTCACACTTTTATTATAATGTGTTTCATAACTTCAGCTTTATTATGTCCATTATAACAAGTGTTGCCAGGTCCACTGTCACGAAAAAGTTGGACAGGGAGACATAAAAAGCGGAACAGCGGTTTCTAAATCGGGATATAAAATCTCAGTAAATCTTATGAAAATGGAACCTGTCTATAACGAAATCTTGCCTTAAACGTTAAATGTTCATGATTCCTACAGAAGGAATGCTATACAATTATATACGTACCTAGACGAAAACTCTTCTAAAACGGAACCTTTCTCTGGTCACTTCAGATTACGTCTTGGTATGAAATTTTATTATACTTCTTCCATGATTTTTTTTTTACGTTTCAGATAGGATTCCGTTATAGACAGGTTCTTTTTTCACAGGAGTTACTGAAAAAAGTACAGTAAAAACTGTGAAAACAAACTCGCTAGAGTCTGGAAAATTGTTTCGTTTTAGACAATTTTCTGTGTGAGCAGGTAGATTTGTACGGCATTCGTTCTTACGGGATCATAAAAATTTTCTGTTATAGGCAGGCTCTGTTTTCGCAGATTTTACTGCATTATGTTTAATTTGATGCAAACTAACAAAAAGTGTACCGTTACTAAAATAAATTAAAAAAAAAAAAATTACATCCGGAAAAATCGGAACTTTTGGCGTTCCGCGCACTGGTAACGCGGACGGATCTTGGAACCCTTGAAAATCGGGACACCTGGCAACCAGGGCTGTAACTAGAAGTAAACAATAGGGGGTGCTCAAGAAAATGTAGGGGGGGGGGGGCTCATACTATTTCTCTTTCTCTCTGACACATGCACGCACAAACACAGATATATAGGATCAAAGTATTATATAGAAAGGTAAATTAGTGCATATTCATATTGTAGTCACTATGTTTCTTATTAAACTGTTTATAATAACTTTATTTATGCTAAGAAAAGTAAAGGCTGCGGACAGGGATGTAATGGAGGATATACGGTGGATACGCCGTCTGGATTATTTTAAAGAATACCGTAATACCCTCTTCTCAAAAATACTATAAGCATATACTCTGTAGGGTTATACCCTCTGCCTACAGCGTATGCCCTCTGTTTTTTTTACTACTACATCACTGGCTGCAGAATGAAAATTTTCAGTGTATAATTATACTAGTGAAATAATAAGTGATGATGTCAATCTTACTTATAATAAAATCCGAAGGCAAGAAAGTGTCTGTAACGGCTCCCCAGCTGCCAGTATTATACCGTAAAATCAACAGTAATAAACAGTAAAATAAGCAGTAATACGCTGCCGCTACTTATTACTGTTAATTTTACGGTATAATACTGGCAGCTGGGATGCTAGTATTATACTGTATAATCAACGATTTTTTTTTTTTTTTATTTTTTTTTTTCAAGTGTGTGGAACCCTTAATTTAATTAATACACCTTCTTTATTTATAAGGTTGCTGGAGTGCTGCTGAGTTCGACTGTAGTGAAGGTGCGTGCATTTCTAATAAGCGGCCTCCAAAAGCTGTTAACAACACAACCACCAAGTTCTGCTGTTGCATTGGCAGCATGTGTAATGTTAATGTCTCTGACGGGTTCTTTCCTTCAGAAGAAAATGAAGCAAGTAAGAAACTTATCTACATGATGTCTCTTCTCTAAACTGATTTTTACACTCTTTTTAGTTAAGGTGGTTCTCGAATTCCCTGCTCAACAACGCGAAACTTTTTGGCTCATTTTGTGACTCATTTTTAAACGCAAAGGCATAAAATTAGCAGGCCTGAAAATTGAAACAATTTGGAATCGAAACGCTTTTTCCATTTTATTTTAAACAAATAAATTACTTATCCAGTTATAAGGATTTTTGTCACGTGACGATTGGATTTCCCCCTTTCTCGGGGTGATGCGTCGGGAATTCGGTTCAAAAGGCCCACTTTGACAGTATTTTCTGAATGATCTTCGGCCTTTACCAAAAAATTCTTTCGAAACGTCTTTCGATTACAAAGTTTCTGAATAAGAAAACATGCCAATTTCATGTTTCCGAACAAAAATGAATTCAGAAATGTGTCATAAAATAGCCTGTTTGAATTTGAGAACAGACTTAGATCAACTTGATTCATGTATATATAAAGATGTAATTTTGCAATCTATTGTTAGCTTACTTCCTGATAGGCTAGAGTTATACAAATTACGTATACAAGTGTTTTTTCGATGGCAATATAACATTCTAATACTTTTAGAACTTAATTATAAATTTATAAATTAATTGTAGGGCATTTTTTCGTTAGCCAAACGTGGGTATAAATCGCCAAATGATCTTTATGGTTACACCTGTTTACAAATAACAAAAACAATGGAGTTAATTATGCGCCAAACCACGCTCGCCAAAATAGGCCAAATGGCTGTGAAACTACAACAAAATATATTTAACACGAAAAGTCGAAAATAAAAAATCACGACTGTAAAAATGTTTTTTTTTTTTTTTTTTTTTTTTTAAATAATCTTTTACCATTTATAGTTTGATATTAATCAATTTTTTTATTGTATATTAAGAAAACAATTTAGAAATCCTGAGAAAATATTTTAAATAATGCTTTTTTTTCTTTATTGTTACCATGTCTTAAAAAGAAACAGAGCAAAAATGATATTTTTAAAAATAAATTCACTATAAAAAATAGTTCATACTTTCTATCAAGCATCAACCAAAGCGATGAATTGTCCATAATCAGGGGCCACGATAAATTAATAATTGTTTTACAATTGTTTGTCGAAAAGGAAGTGCAATTTATTGATTTCATTAAGATGGTTCTCAAAAACACATTTTCCCCCGCTTAACAATGCGAAACTTTCCGCCACATTTATCGACTCATTTTTCTATATAAAAGCGTGACACTGACACTAATAGGTGTGATTATTAAAGTGATCTAGAATCGAGCAGTCTTTTTCATTTTTCGATAAATGAATTACATCTTGAGTTATAAACAATTGTTTTCTTGTGACGGCAGGCCTGACTAGTTGGAATCGAATAGCGTTTTCCATTTTTGATAAATATTACTTATCGAGTTATAAGCAATTCTTGTCATGTGATGACAAGTTTTTTCCTTATCTTGCGCTGCTGCATCAGGAATTCGGTTCAAAACGCTCACTTTGACAGTATTTTCTGAAAGATCTTCTGCCTTTACCAAAAAATGGAAAATGCTATTCGATTACATAGTTTTTGAATAAAAACACCTGGCGTTTCATACGTTTCTGAACAAAAATGAATTCAGAAATGTGTCAGAAAGTAAGTACCTTAAGATTTGAGAACAGCCTTAAATTTGAAACTGTTATGTTTACCGTTTAAATTTTTATTATATGTTGAGAAAACAATTTAGAATTCGTGATAAAATTGTTTAATAGTATAGTGATGCCTCACTGCAAAAAAAATTGTTGACTTTACAGTATAATACTGACATCCCAGCTGCTACACTGCAAAAAATAACTGTTGATTTTACAGTATAAAACTGGCACCCCAGCTGCCAGTATTATACCGTAAAATTAACAGTATTAAATAGTAAAATAAGCAGTAATACGCTGCCGCGCAAGCAGTAATACGCTACCGCGCATGCGCGGTAGCGTATTACTGCTTGCGCGGCAGCGTATTACTGCTTATTTTACTATTTAATACTGTTAATTTTACGGTATAATACTGGCAGCTGGGGTGCCAGTTTTATACTGTAAAATCAACAGTTATTTTTTGCAGTGTAGCAGCTGGGATGTCAGTATTATACTGTAAAGTCAACATTTTTTTTTTTTTTTTTCTGCAGTGTAGTCACCTTATACAATTAAATTGTTTGCTCAGTTTTATTGAGTAACTGATGTTTAATGACTTAATCGACTAATATAACTCACATTATGTTTTCAGCTCCAAGATATGTGGAACATGCTTCTTATAATACAGAAACTGTGATAATAGCTGTCACCACTATGTGTTCATTAGTGATCATAATCATTCTCGCTGCCTGTTTTGCGTACCATATGTGTTCAACTTCTGCAAAACCTAGTCCAGACTCTGTGTGTCTGATGGAACCCCCCTTGCCTCCCTCCCCGACCTTCAACCTGGACAGTCTGAAGATTGCGGAAAGCATCGGCCGAGGTCGCTACGGCCATGTCTACCGTGGCGCCCTCTACAATCAGTCTGTCGCTGTTAAAATATTTTCTTCCCAGCATCGCCAAAACTATGTCAGTGAGAGATATATCTATTGTCTTCCTTTCATGGATCATCCGTGCCTTCCTAAGCTTATTGGTAAGTGTAATCTGAGAAAATTCATTCAATGGAGCAAACTTTTAATTAATTAATTTATGTTAAAAGCAAAAAACTTCTTAATAACACCATAAAAATTAGGAAGTGCACTAAGCCTTTCGAAAGAACTCTGCCTTTCTTCTTCAGGCGCAAAGAACATGTGCTACCATTTTGAAGTCAGGAGCAAGACAATGCAAGACACAAATCCTGCTCATGCCTTCAAAGTGGTAGCATGTGTTCTTTTCGCCTGAAGAAGAAAGACGAAGTTCTTTCGAAAGGCCTAGTGCATTTTCTAATTTTTATGGTGTATTTTTTAAAGCATGTTATAACTTAAAAAATATATATATATCTAAAATTTCTCCACTTTTTTGGTATTTTTTACAACAATTATACAATAATAATAATGGGTTTTTTTGCAAATGAAAGAGCATACCTTGAAGTTTTAAAGACAATTTTTTTTTTGGAAATTGGTTGAAAAACTGTGCTCTGGCGGCCTTTGATACAGGAGAGTGCAAAAAGTGAAACATTCCGCGGTACCAGATGAATCTCGGAATCTGCTTATCTGTAACAAAAAACCCCCAAACTAAAAACCTTAAAATGTACGATATTTTGTATAGTCCTTCTTGGATAGGTTTATCAATTTTTCGATCCTGAAGAAAATGGCGACTGTTCAAATTTTAATTACAAAAATTTTCGGATTTAAATCGCGCAAAAAAAAAATATGTATAATTCGAATATTGAAAAACTCATCCGTGAGGGACTGAAATATAGTATATACTAGAAAAGCATAAAATTTCAACCAAATTGGTGGATCCAATCTCGAGTTCTACCTAGTACCGATTTGTAAAACAGAGTTTTGAGAAAAACAGGTTCAAAGTTTTACAACGTTTTTAAACAAACATAGATAACAATGACAATTTTAAACTTATATAAAATCATTTACACTAGGCCCATATAATGAACCCTCCTGGGCTTCCTCTTTCTCAATTATTTTGAGAAACGAAAACGACCCCAGTGGCAGAACTATCTTCAAGTGTCTGCAACGCTAATAATGTTTTCAAAAATAGTCTGCAATACGCAATATATCATATAAATCTATTCATGCTGGTTGTAGTTAATCTGCCTTTCTGAGTGAAAAAAAATTCTGAAATTCACAGCAAATATTCTGAAAGGTTACAGCAGAGGGGGTAGGGGAGAAAATCCCCTCTCGGCAATAATTTTCTTGTTGCAGGTCGGATTAACTCTGCTTTTGATTCGAGTTGATTTCCAGGCTGAGTGTAGATTCTTGCAAATTGGGTTCGGGTTAACCCGATTTTTCAAAAGTTAGTTCAGTATATTGTTTCAGATTAAAAACTATGCCTATATTAATAAGCATAGAACTTTGTGTGTCTGCTGTTTTCTAAAGGAATGCTGCATCTTTTCTGGGACTATTTCACAAAATTCACGTTTTTTTCGTGAACCTGTGACGAAATTAGCATTTCTTTTTTCTCCCGCGATCCTTTGGCGAAATTCACGTTTTTTTTTTTTGTGGCCTTTCGACGAAATTCGCACTTTTTCCGTGATCCTTCGACGAAATTAGCATTTTTTCTGTGGCCATTTGACGAAATTTACGTTTTCTCTGTGGCTCTTTGATGAAATTCCCATTTTTTCCACGATCCTTCAACGAAACTCATGGGTTTTTTTACAGTCTTTTGACGAAAATCAAGTTTTTCCGTGGTCCTTTGACGAAATTTGCATTTTTTATCGCAATCTGTCGACAAAATTAACCATTTTCCCAGATCCTTTGATGAATTTCACGATTTTTATTTGGCCCTTGGACAAAATTCGCGTTTTTTCCGTGACCCTTCGACGAAATTTGTCGTTTTTTCGAGATCCTCCGACGAAATTTGCCATTTTTTCGCGATCTGTCGGCAGAATTCTCAGTTTTTTCACGATCCGACGACGAAATTTGTCGTTTCTTCGACGAAATTGACCGTTTTTCCGTGATCCTTCGACGAAATTAAGTTTTTTCTACGATCTTTCGACGAAGTTGGCGTTTTCTCCGTAGCCCTTCAACAAAATTCGCATTTTTCCGTGATCTTTCTAAGAAAATAATGTTTTTTTTTGACGGCCTTTTGACGAAATTAAATTTTTTCACGGCCTTTTGACTAAATTTGCGTTTTTTTCGCGATCTGTCCACGAAATTAGCCATTTTTCGCGCACTTTAAATGAATTTCGCGTTTTTTACGCGATTCTTCGACGAAATTCGCCGATTTATTCGCAATCCTTCCACGAAGTTTGCCGTTTTTTCGCGTAATTTACGCGATATAGCGCGTCCGCGGCATCGCTGTATGTTTTTAGTCTGCAGGTGCCTAAAAAGTCTGCGACGCCCGTCGCAGCGTCGCGTACATTCTGCCACGGGTGCAAACGACGGATAACTTTTGAATCATTACGAATTTTAAAAACAAATGCTTTACCACAAAGGTTTTGAGGGTTTAAGGTGTGAAAATGTGTAAAAAAAATTTTTCGATTTTTTTCACAAAAAAAAGTTATAACATGCCTTCTTAACATTTAATTATGAATTACATGTTATTTGTGATTCATATAAAAAATACAATTCAGACCAGTGGACCCGAGCGAGGCTGTAATCTTTGAAATACATTGATGATATTTTTTTTCATTTGTTTCTTTTTAAATCAACCTCAGTTTTTAATCAAAGAATGTGTTTTTGTAATGAAATGTGAGTGTATCATGTCAAAAGTCTGTTTAAAAACTTTTCGTATGACACCACATTCATCATTGTGGGTTTCGTATATTCAGTCATTTGAAAAGTTGCCACTTTTAACTGCTGGACTTACGTCAAAAAGATATCTCTGGTCCTTGCTCAACAGTTGTCTGTCCACTTCTGGAATTTCACAATCAATTAATTGAAAATTTACCACTGAGAGCTTTTCACAACGAATGAGATTCTGCCCAGTTGGTTTTTTAAATGATCTAGTGCCAGATATTTTGCCATCCAAATATTGAAAAAGATGGCAGAAAGGTAATTCAACAAAATGGAATAAACAAACAACCCATTGCAGTGGTCGTCCGAGATGCACTTCAAGCTGTCTGATAGCACCACCTTTCCATTCAGTATTAGTATTTGTGCCATCACAGCCTACCTAATCTAAGTATTTTAGTGAAACCCCTTGTTCAGTAATCAGCTCAATAGTATCAATTTACATTTAAATCTTAACCTGATACTGCAAACTGACCTCAGTTGATTATTTTCTTAATACATCAAAGTCACTCAAAATTTAATTTTTCCCAATTTTTAATGAGCTTGTGCGATCAGAGGATATTCTCTAAACACAATTTATTATTATTATTATTATTAAACAGTACAATCTGCAATTATTTTTCACTATAGCGATAAAAAATATATATACGTAATTTTTTTTTTATTCTGAAAAAATCAGAAATTAAAATTTTTTTTGAATTTTTAGGCGGTTTGTGCAATTGGAAGATAAAGTCCGATTTGATTTTTTTTTTTTTTTTTGTATTTACCAATTGCAACTTTTCCACACTATAGCGACTCGGAAATATCAACTTGACTTTTTTCGCACCACCCTACTATACATGTCCCATTTGTATTTCTTACGGCAAAGTGATTTATCATGGACCCATGTATAAAACTGAAATTAAGTAGAAAAGTTATATAAAGTGCACTTTAAAAAAGTCTATGTACTTTATGTAGCTAAATGAAGTGAGGACATGAGTTTCAAAACTCACCATATCCAAAATAAAAAAAATCATGTTTTTTATAATTCTATTCTATTGGTACTAAATCTGCACCAAAAAACCCCACTCCAATCTGCAAAAAAAACTAATTTTAGCATATATTTCTGGCATTGTAAAATCTTGGTTTACAAACCAATGGAAGCAGTTAGAGGTTTTTCGCGATTTCCCAAAATTTGATTTTCTGGGTAAGGCAAGTTTTGAAACTGACATCCTCATGCATATAATTTAAAAATAAGAGAAAGAGAGAGTATTGGTTTTTCAAAATTGTGTGAGACTTAAATAATCAGAGCTATTATAGTTTGGGAAAATACTCAAGAACTGCATGCATTTTACTTATTTTTAAGTACTGTATTCATGTGTGCCCATAAGGGGAGCAAGGGAGGACATTTATTTGCCCCTCCCAGATTTTCACATTTAATTAACTAATTTTTCTTTTTCTCTCATGATTTTGAAAAACATTATAACAGTGTAATCTTCTCAAGAGATTTCAAATAATAAAACTCTAAGAGAAAACTTAACTAAAGGTTTTATAAGGGGGATTTTTATGCCCCCTGAATCCCCCATGAAACATAATTTTTAGCTCTGATTATTTTCTTTTTTTATATACAATCACATGTTCAAAAACTATTTTAAATGGTGTATGAGGAATTTTGGAGGTGGAATCCCCTAGACAAAAAGAGTAATAAACTGTTTCAATTTTTCAGTTTGAAAAATATCAGTTGAAGCTTACTTTTAGATTTTAAATATTTCTTATTTGTTGCAGTTTTGTATTGCTTTTTATGTTGAAAAATAATCTTGCACAGGGTGTTCTGACAAAAATTCTTAATTTAGTTTATTTCATTTCGATATTTTCCATTTAAAAAAGCATGGTCTTGGCAGCAATCAGCAGACACATCACCAAAATCTTGCCCTTTGCTGGATTTTTTTTTTTTTTTTTTTTTTTTTAAGGGTGTTATTTTCTTTTCTATTATATCATACATATATTTTTTTTTCATATAAAGTTTGGGTTTCAATTTCCTGAGAACTATTTTGTTTTTAATTTCAGGGGCAGAAGAGCGTACTGGCCCAGATGAGAGACCAGAATATCTGCTTGTTCTTTCTTATGCTCCAAAAGGCTGCTTACAAGATTATTTAACAAACAATACTATTGATTGGTCTTTGTTTTGCAAGATGGCTCAATGCATAACTCAAGGACTTGCTCATTTACATATGGAAATTCGAAAAGAAGGTTATTTACTCATTAGTCATTATGAAATGTTAATATGATGTATTATTTAGTATTAATGTATTATTTTCTTTGTTGTGGCAACATTTTTATTTCCGTAACCACATTTGGTAACACTATGTGTTGTTTATTCCCAAGTACTAATGTAGTTAATGTAGCATGTATGCCTTGTGGCATTCTAGTTGATTAAAGCCTTGTTTAGGTGTTAATAATGTTAATTATTTTGTTGCATGGTAGATTTTTGAAATTAATCAATATTCCATTGTAAATTGCTGAAAATTTATCATAGTTTATAACTGAATAATTTATTTACTATTATTGTTATATTATGACTAGATTAATTAATTCTGTCCCTTCCTTTATAATAGAAGAAAATAAAATGTAGCATTAATTATTTTATATGTGTCTATTTTGAAAACTCTTAATTGCTTAATAAATATTGACTAAATGCAAGAAATTAATGTTCATTTCCCACCTGCTATTTTTACAAAATGCAAAATAATTATGTACTCCCCCCTCCCTCCCCCCCAAAAAAAAAATCTTTTTCATTTGTAATTTTTTAGCATTTAATTTTTAAATTATTTAGATAGTAGAAAATTTAACAACTATATTATAATTTGTTAAGGTTTTTAATTTTTTTTCAGATGGTTTAAGTAATGTTATTGTCCTGGACACCCTATTTTACTATTTCTCCAGATTTTAAAGAAACTTTAAGTATCAACTAAATATTATTTCTATTTGATGTCTGAATCAATTATCTGTCTCTAAACCTGTGTCTATTTTTTTTTTTTTTTGTTAATGTTTAGTTTTCATAATGTTTAACTACTAAAAAATTGTTTTAAATTTATTTTCATTAAAAAAATGTTTATCTACATCAACTATGTATTTAATAAGTTTTAAAAAATATGTATTGATATTTAATTAAACAGTTAATTAAATTCATGTTTAAAAAAATTAGTCTAGACAGCTCAACTGTTAAATTATAAAATCTGCATAATAAATCTAACGAGAATTAAAACTGATATGTGCAGACCTAATATTGAATGTTTTAATTTAGAAATAAAAATTTAATATCTAACTAATAAAAATTTGCTTTATACAGCCAAACTTAGTTAATACAAGAAATAAGGGAATTATAAAGTCCTTGTATTAACCATTAGTTGTAATACCCATAATAAAATAATAAAAATGTTAAACATACATACATAATTAAACCAATTACTGCTATAAACTGTTCTATGCTAATTATCTTGATGTTAAAATTAATGGGATACAATAAAACTAACGTAAAATATTCAGTCTTACCTTCATGAGTGTCATTTTGTTTAGACAGATCTTTTCTTTATACAAAATCTCAGTACTGAAGTCAAAGTCTAAGCCTCTAGAGAACAAGTAATTCTAAGGGACATGAACAATGTACAGTAATGCAATTGATCACTTTTCCTATTCCTGGAAAAACTTGGTCAACATTGCAATAGTCACTGCAATTTTTAAACTATGGGTTTCACCTATTATTTTCATTTAAAGTTTTCTATGATCCTTCTTTTCCATCGCTCAGTTGTAAAACTTACAAAGGGACAGTATTTGAAATGTCCTTATCACTCCCATTTTTTCTTTCATTCTTTCAAGACTTCAGGACATTCCTTTGCATTTCCTTAAGTGTGTGTGTGTGTGTGTGTGGGGGGGGTCTTCTTGAAGGTTGAAATTCTGTCTGGTAAAGCTGATAAATTAATAAAATTTCGTAAACAGTTGTAATATAGAACTATTTTTACTGAGAGAGAATAGTGTTTGGTAAGAAAGAGATTTTTATTTGCAATTCTACTTTACACTTTGTCGAAAATCACATTGAAATGAACAGTTGTTTTGCTCACATTAGCTGTGGCAACAGTTAGATGTTAGCTTGTTATCCAGTTTTTATAGCTCTTAAACAGCATGAAAATACTAATATAGTTTAAATTATCAGGGGTAGTACTAGCCCTAGATGATATTTCAGGACATACTTTTTTCGATATTTCAGAACACATTTGCTTGGCATACTAACCAAAAAAACCCTTAACTCCCTCTTCAATACATTTTATTATCATAAATAGCACACTACATACACATTTTTTTTTGTAAAATTATACATTTAAAAGAAAAGTAATTTTACCAGAACCCTTTGACCAAGCTGCTAAAAATTTGTGATTTTTGCATTACTGAAGGACACGAAAATCTTGATTTTTTTCTTCACTGATTGACAAAAATTGCAAAAGATTTTCTTTTTTATAACTGATTGGTAAAAATTGTGATTTTTTGCGACTGAGAGACGAAAATAGTAAACTTTTTAAAATGAGTAATCAATAAAAATTACGAACTTTGGTTCATCAAAAGGTTCGGATTGGGTTTGGTTCGGATCACCAAAAATTGAGATTTTTTTTGGTTCAAATTGATGAAAATCACTATTTTTAATGATAGATTGAAGAAAATTGTGACTTTTGTGATTTTGCATCAGTAAAAAGGTACACCTACCCTCTATTTGATAATTTCAAATGTCGATATAGCACAAAACTCGCAAAATTTCAGGAATATTAGGACAGACTACCATATTTCAGGACGTTTTTATTTTTTTCAGGAATTTCAGGGGACAAGTACTACCCCTGAATTATAAACCATTCTAAGTGTGCTTTTTTTTAGTTGTACTCGTATTAAATGAATTCGACTGTATTTAGGTTGAGTTTCTACCCAGGATTTGGCTATATAGGGTGTGCAGCAGCACCACGTACTTATATGGCATCTCATCAAGAAGAAGAGGCTATTTGTTTAAAATTTGAATAATAAATAAATAACTGGAACTTAAGAATAATATGCTCCCAGCTCTTTACTTATAGAGGGTCTCTAATGAGACTAAAATCTTTTCTTTTGCCATTGGAAAAATTAGGATGGCAAAAAATGTTTCTTGCACTTGTAAGACTTTTTTTTTTTAAATGCACAACTCAATCAGAACATATTTAAAATACAGCTGTTTGAAGTTTTCATAAAGGAGCTTCTTGTTCAATACAAAATATTTAGAAAAGCGAATGTCAGCAGCAAAAAAACACACATACTTTTACCTTCTGTTCTGGTCTCTGTCATAAACACATGTATTACACTAAAGGTGCTTTTTTTTGTATGGTTTTGCTTTTGTAGTTAAAAGTATCTCTTTTATAAAGGCCTCAAATCTAAATCTGCATGTTAGTATTGTATTTTCTTGTTATTTGTGCTTTTCTGTACATTAATTTTCACAACTGATGTATTCCCTATTGTAAAAAAGTTTTGGTATACTTCTAAAAGACTTTAATATACTCTATCCTAATGTCATTGTTATGATTTATTTTCAGATAAAGCAAAAATGTGTGTTGTACATAGAGATTTGACTTCCCGTAATATCCTGATTAAAAGTGATGGAACATGTATGCTGTGTGATTTTGAATTTGCCATTTGCGTGTCTGGTTCCAAATATTATATAAACGGAGAAGAACAAAATGCAGAGTCCACATCCCTCATGGATGTAAGCTTTTTTATTACATATTGATAATTTCTATTCCTGTATATGTATTATTTTAATCCCCCCAGTTCCCCCCCCCCCAAAAAAAAATACAGTACTGAATCTATATACTTTTAGAGCTGTTAGTTAAATGCACCAAACAAAGTTAATTGTTTTCTTCCTATGGGAAATTTAATGTCCTGTATTTACTTATGTAATTTATGCTTCCACACAGTTTTTGCACTCCCCCTACTTTTGAAGAAAAATTTGGGTAAAAAACAAAGTTTCTCTTCATTTTTGCATCAACTTTTTGAGATAATGTAGATAATAAAACTGTATGTCTTCTTATTATTTTCATTTTTCAATATTTCAGTGTGATTAATTTGGAATAAATTTGCTGTTTTTCTTTCTTTCATGCAATTTCATTTCTTCAGCTGTAGCATGACTGTATGCAAATGACATTATAATGTATAATGCAACATCATCAATTCTGCTGTACATAAGTGATGATTTGTTTACATCAAAACTTTATAATGTATGGGTACAGTGTTTCCCTGAAAAAAAAACAGAAAAAAAAATCAAATAAAAAAAGTAATATTGCAGATGGAAGAGAATTTGGAGTGAATTAAACTGCATAACCAATAACATCTGCTAATAAAAACAATTAAGTAAATTAAAATTTTGTGACCACAAATCTGGGAAATGCATCTCATAAGAATTGCTAAAGTATTTTTATACTTTAAAGCATAAAAGATTTATTTGCACTAATTATTTGTATACAGTCCTTAAAATTCCTTTTAGTATTCTCTTGCCATAACTTAAAGTAGGGGTGTTATGTGGTTACATAAGCCAAAGATTGCTATTAATAAATAGTGGTATCCTGCAGGCTACAATTTGAGACCCCTGACTTAAAGGTTTTTTCTTTAAAACTTTAACGCACAATGCTGCCAAAAACTAAAAAGCATTATATTGTTCAAAAATTATCTAGGAACTTGAAATTGTATTTAATTTTAATTATTCATCTATTAAAATATGTTACAGTCAAAGCTCATTAACACGAACACTCTTAACGCGA
Source organism: Maratus michaelseni (assembly GCA_963931845.1). NCBI lineage: Eukaryota > Metazoa > Arthropoda > Arachnida > Araneae > Salticidae > Maratus > Maratus michaelseni. The sequence continues at coordinate 175,142,645 of OZ007593.1, forward strand.
ATTACTTTTAGCACTCCCTTTCTGTTCCCTTTCCACTTAACTGTTTCCGATTGCCCCGTCCAGTTGTATATAATGTATTTAAGTTCGGATAACACAAACTACTTTTAACACGAACAAAAAAAGTTTCCCCTTGAGTGTTCGCGTTAACGAGGTTCGACTGTATATTCATCTGATAGATAATCATATCTGCCATGGAGCTCTGAAAAGAGCTCCTTGGTCTCAACCTAGTTAGAATAATTTAGGAAGGGAAAAAAAAAAGAGAGACTATAGATGTGTAATAAATATTACATCTCACTCATTGAATGCAAAAATACAATATAAATCTTGAAATATAACATGAAATTGTATTCTGAAGTCTTATAATTTCCAAAAGTATGAGAAGTACATATGTTCTACTAATCATAGTTATCTTAGCATGTGCAATTTTGACTTAAAGTTTTTTTCTCACTATATTACATCACTATTAAAATTTTATTTACCAAGTCTATAATTAGCAATGACATATTTACAAACTGAAATATATCTTATAATGTAGTTCCAAGTTTAGGAATTTTGATATGAAATTTAGTAATGCATGCTGTTTATAAATTTTTATAAAGACAGGCCAATCGTATCCCTGTATTTTCAATAGTTAGACGCTTTATTCTTTTTAATTTGGACTCATTTCTTAAAATTTATATTATAATGGAATTTATGTTATTCTTATAGGTTGGAACACTGCGTTATATGGCTCCTGAAGTATTAGAAGGTGCTGTGAATTTGAGAGATTGTGAATCCTCGTTGAAACAAATAGATGTATATGCATTAGGTTTACTTTTATGGGAGTTAGCGACTAGGTGTACAGATCTTTTCCAAGGTAAGATAAAATTGTTTCAGCAGGAGAATGTTATTCTTATATTTTGGTTTGTTAGCAGTACTGTTATTTTTATTTCACATATGATTAATTTGTAAGATAAGATGCATAATAAATAACCATGTGTGGCATCATAGAACTTTCCTTGTGTTTTGAGAAGATTTTAACTCAAAAGCATCTGCCCTATTTCAATATATTTATTTTTAGCTTAAAATTTTAGCTGTTTATAGACAAAATATTTTCTGCAGATATTTTTGACTTTGTTTTCAAATCATTTCCCTTTTACTTTAAAAGGACATGATGATGCATTTTGGTACATTGTCGGAGTGGACCAGAGAAAAGGACATAGACCTTGAATTTTAAAAAGGCACAAATATTTTAAACAATTTAAGCCATTTTACCTGCTTGTTTAGTATCTGACATTGCAGGGTTTAACACATTTGCATTGCACCAAGTATGAATATGACTTTGCATTATATCTCTAAGTCTGATTAGGGAACTCTGTTATATTTGTTGTACATATTTGAAACTCTGTCAAATTCATTTGCTGTACAATTTTCTATAACCAATCCTATGGTGTTAAAAAGCTCCAAAAATTAATTGAATAGAGATTAGTAAGTTGCAGTATACCAATGCTAGGACTTTCTATTTTACCTTTTTTATAATATAGTTATCTAAATATATTAATCTATACCTGCCTAAAAATATATTAATCTACATATTATTATATATCTCTAATATATATAAAACACATTGGTGTGATACATCCATTTTCCTTGCTTTGCTTTATTAGAAACATGTACTAATAATTAATCTTATATTAATTAGAAATTTCAACTGATTTGTGGACTTTGTAGAAAAACTTTAGAATTATAGATGGTTCTGTAATTGCTGATTAAAACTGCTTATAATTTGGTTTTTTTAATTAAAAAACTGTATTCTTTTTTTGTAATTTAAAAAATATATTAAGTAAATAAATTTTACTTTTATGACTATTAAGATGCAAGAACAGTTCTAAGAGTTACAACACCTCTTTATAAAAAATATGTTTTTTAACTTAAAATTAATTAGTTATCAAGTTATTTATAATAACATGATAGACACAATTTCTGTTAATATCTAACAAGTACATGCTGTTTATTTACTACAGTTTTTTAAAAACAAAATATAATCTTTAAATGTAGCCTCCCTCAAAAGACATACCCAAAATTCTAGTTGCAAAATTCAGTCAAATAACATTTATATTGAGAAAAAAAAAAAATATTTTCAACATGGAAAAAACAAATTTTAAAAACGAAAGTTCATGTCTCTTTTGCTTTTTACAAAAGCACTACATAATATAGGGATAATTGAAAATTCAGGTGAAAACATTTGGGATAATAAGAGTAGGGTGAGAGGATAAGGTATTTTGTCTCCTTAAGCTTTAAACATTCTTAAAATGTTCTATTGATGTTGTACTATACAAGGTTTCTACAGAAAAAAGTAAAACAAAAATAATTGCTTTAGTAGATCACTGAAATAATTGTGTAAATTTACTCTTTACTTTTCCACAAAATGCAAGATCCTGTTTTCCAAACAACAAAATCTCCCCCCCCCCCAAAAAAAAAGGCCTTCCATTACTTCTTTTATTATTTTTTAAAGTTGTTTTTCAAAAGACATGGTTTCAGTTGTAGGTGAATGTTTTCTTTTTCAATCATTTGCAAATGAAGAAAGCTTTGGTTTCCTCTCATGTCAATTCCTTTTATGTATTTTCAAATTTTTATGATAGTAAAAATTACTCTCTTGTGTTTATCTGTCTGTAATTTAACAATGACCTATAAATTAAACCTCGAAATTTAGTACACAAATTAGAATACATGTGTATCAGCATTAAAAAATATTAGATTTTCTTAGGATGTGCAGCATTTCCTCATTCAGGGAGCGTTCCCTTGCCCTGAATGCCAGCCTTCGGGGTGGCATGCCAGCTTTAGTATACTTTTACCTTGTTTCTTTGAAAAATTTTTATCTTTTCTGTTTCTTTCATAATAATAAAGGACATGGGGGTAAATCTGTTTTTGATGATATCATTGTAAAAGCCATTAAAAGGGAATAGCTAAATCACAGAAATTTTTAATAAATAGGTGATCTGGTTTTTATCTTTTGAAAAAGTTAGTGAAATATAATACATTTACCTAATTTTAAATGCTTTTCCAATTGAGCTATCCGGACAACGTTCCAGCCACCACAATTCACTCAGACAACCAAATTTGGTAATGACGTCTGGTCTTTTATTTGAAACAGCTCGACAGAATAAACCACAAGTAAATGAACACCAATAAACTATGGATATGTAATTACACTTTAAATATTTTAACACAATCAAACTGATTTGTAAATAAATCACATGAGTAGTAATTTTTCCAACTAAGTGAGAATGTGCCCAGGCTGAGACTCGAACCCAGAACTTTTGGCTTTAATTGCCAATGCTCTTCCAATTGAGCTATCTGGACGACATCCCAGCCAACACAGCAGTTGGAAAAATTACTATTCATATGATTTATTTACCAATCAATTTTATTGTGTTAAAATAAGTAAAATGTAATTACATATCCATATTGTTTTAAATTTCCTTTACCTGAGGTTTAATCTGTTGATCTATTTCAAATAACAGACCAGGTCATTACCGAATAGTTGCCTGAGTGAATTGTGTTAGCTGAGATGTTGTTCAGTTAGCTCAATTGGAAGAGCATTGGCAATTAAAGCCAAAGGTTCTGGGTTCAAGTCCTGACATGGACACTTTTTTGCTTAGTGGGAAAAATGACTACTCATATGATTTATTTACCAATCAGTTTGATTGTGTGGAAATAAGTAAAGTGTAATTACATATCCATAGTTTTTTGGAGTTCCTTTACCTGCGGTTTATTCGGTTGAGCTATTTCAAAGGTCAACCGGACCAGGTCATTACCAAATAGTTGCCAGAGTGAATTGCGTTTGCTGGGATTCATTCAGCTAGCTTAATTGGAAGAGCATTAGCAATTAAAGCCAAAGGTTCTGAGTTCAAGTTCCAGTATGGACAGATTTGCACTCAGTTGGAAAAATTACTACTCATAAATTTAATTTTGTTTTATCCATTTACTGTTTAAAATTTTGCAATAAAATGAATTAAATTTTTTAGGTGTTGAAGTGCCAGAATACAAAGCTCCTTTTGTAGCAGAGATAGGTAATCACCCCACAATGGAGCAGATGCAAGTTCTAGTTGCAAAGCACAAAGCTCGCCCCCTCTTCCCAGACATTTGGAAGGACACTAATCCAGTAAGAGATGCTTTGGTTTACTGCGAAAGAAAAACTTATCTCATTCAACACTTTTACAAAATCTGAAAATTAGTTTGTAGCAATGTTTATATTTTATGTTTTCTGAATTTTTTATTACATATTTAGAATTTTTAATAGTGTTATTTCATGGATTATTAATTTAGTTTGATGGACCACTCGAGACGACAGCCAAGCCGCTATAGGTCTTAAAGCCCCCCCCCCCTTTCAAACTTCAAACTATATATTTAGAATGTATCAGAAACAAATCTTTATGCGGTATACTGTTTTCTAAGTAGTTTATATTAAAAAATAGTTATACTACATAATGCCAAAGGTTGATGCTAGTTCTTTTCCCCTTAGGTCCCCATTTTTGTAAAAAAAAAAATATATTATTTAGCAAAATTTACTATAATATTTTTGTGAAAAATAAAATTTTGCAGTGAAACTTCAAATTCAGTTAATCAAGTCCAAACTAAACATTTTAATTACATAAATTAGCATCTGCTAAAGGTTTCTTTTTTATTGAGCTTGTTTTGTTTGTAAATTACACATTTAAAAAATGAAAATTTTATGAAGTTACCCTTTTTACACTCTTTTATTTAACTCAACTTGGTTTTTGTATGTAAAGATGGAATTTTATAATAAATTTTTTACTCTCTTCTTGATAGCATAGAATTATAAAAATTATGTACACAGGCGTGTTTCTGATGACAATACAACATTTTAATATTTTTATAACTTAATTATAAATTAATGTTAAGGCTTTATTTTATTAGTAAAAGCAGGTGGTAAATCGCCAAATATTCTTTATGGTTACAACTGTTTACGAGTTACAAAAACACTGTAGTTAATGATGTGCCAAACCATGCTTGCCAAAATATACCAACTGACTGTCAAGTGTCAAACTGCAAGATCTAAATATTTTAATCATTAAAATATAAAAAAATAGAGTGTAATATATTAAAAAATACTATTTTATCATTTAATAGTTAAATATTTATTAAATTATGACTATGAGCTGAGAAAACAATTCACCACTTTTCCTTTTGCTACTTCTTCGCCTAGTACTAAGCACACAGTCTAAAATATTTTAATTTAAAAAAAAAGTCTGCCTTCTTACTCTCCATAAGAACAAAAAATAATCAATCAATCATCTAAATAACCCCCTGCCTCCAAAATTTCTACTTTTCCCTCAGCTCTCTAATTTTAAAATCTTTAAAACTATTTACTTTTTTACCTGCAATATTTGTTGTTTTGTTATAACAATAAATAACAATCATCTAAATTTCGTGACTCCCTCATCAGCATACAAAACTTAAAATCTTTATTATTATTATTTTTTTTCTGTTCTATTTGTTACATCTCAGCAACAATAAATAATCAATCATCTAAATAACTCCCTGAAATATTTATTCTCACCCAAAAAAAGGGAAAATTTTCTAGTTATGAGAGGGCAAAGCAAAAATTTTCCTCCTTTTTGCAGTTTGACAATTCTTACCCCTTTTAAGAGATGCATTGCTCAGCACTACTTCATTTTAGCATCAGGCAAACCTGTTTTAAATGTTGTGTGGGTGATGTCCTGGCACCAGGTGCCAAGCTTAATTAAACAAGAATGAAAAATCATGCATCAAGCATAGCTTATGAAACACATTCTAATATATTCAAAAAACTGTAACAAAACTTCACAGTTTAAAAATGTGAAAGATAATGTCTAAGTAAACAATTTTGAAAATGCAAAACACATTTGAAAATCCAATTTCAGGAATTACCCTCAATAGTAAAAAAAATATCCAAATTCTTTTGTGCAGCCCAGTATATGATCTATAGATTTCTATATATACACTACATATTATGCTAAAATTTAGTTTTAGTTCAGTTAGGAAACATACATTACAGTTGAAAATTCCCTATCAGCAATTTTCATTAATAAACGGAAATATACTTGAGATATCTTTTGTGCAGCCCTGTATATGGGCTATAGAATTTATACATACCAAGTAATATGCAAAAAATTAGTTAAATTTATAAACGCATACCACAACTGGAAATGCACTTCCAGCAATTATTGTTCATAGACAGTACTGCAATCAAGTTCTTTTGTGTGTTTCTGTAAATAAAGGATGAATTCTTTGCACACCCCACACTATTCTATAGTAAGCATCTCAGTAATATATATATAAATTTCGATATATTTGAAATAGTGTAATATCATTAAAATACATTGCAAATGATTTTTCCCCATAGTCCGTAATGTAACGGAACTCTTTTGAGCACCCCTGTAAACGAACTATAAGTACTACACACTTCATTATCAGTACCAAACATGCCATAGTAAACTTCGATAACATATACCAATTGCATGGCAATCTGAGTATATTTATGAGAGTTAGAGCACCGACAGACAGACAAACTGAGTTCATAAACTCTTTTCAACTATGTTGGAAAGTGTGATGGGGGGTTAAACAACGATTTTAAAATCAATGTTTCATAATGAATCTATTTTGCTAATATTTTTTTCTCATTTGCCTAGTTTCTGATTAGCCAAATTGCTAAGGTTGTTCAAAAGTCAGTGAGAACACTGTTTGTAACTCTTCTGCTCAGGGGTGGGGAAATACATTATTTTACTCGCCACTGGTGAGTGGATTTTCTGACAGGGCGAGTGAATTTTTAGGTAGTCTTTGAAAAACTGCAGGCTATAGAAGATATACCAAAAACTTTATTTATTTTTTACTAGTTCGCTATATTTTGAATCTTTAAAATTTACTGCGATGTAAACATGGTACTAAGTTAAATCCTATACTAAACTTTCCTCTGTTGTATATATTTCTTAATTAAAAAAAAAAAAAAAAAAAAAATATATATATATATATATATATATAACCATAAATGAAACATTACCATAACACCAACTTAAACTATGAAATAATGATTACCGTAAAATACCGTTAATCCGCCCTTCCCGATTAAGCGCCCCCCTCCCATTTTGTAACCAAATTGGAAAATTCAAAAAATCCCGAGAAAGCGCTTCCCCCAAAAGAAATTTTGCTGTGCACGTCAAGATCAACACCAAAAATTTTATCTCCCGAGTGTATTTTTTTTTCCGACAAATTAGAAAGGCGTGACGATTCTTTGATATATCGCAAACATGTACAAAACACATTGTCGATCTGAAAAAGCAATATAACTAACCATTAGTTTTGCTGTAAATTTATCTCCATGGCAATATGAAGTTATAAAAATATCGATAGTGAAAATTTCTCATGAAATAAGTTAAAAAAATGTGTATTTGATGCTGTGTGGAAAATATTTTGATTAAAAGAGAATCTATTTATTTTATTAAAGAATTTATAGTTGTATTTAACATTATTATGAAAACCAATCAAAAAAAAATATATATCGATTGATTGATCAGATCAATCGATTTGTCGATACACAGTCGAATTTGTAGCGTAATTTGTGCTATCTTTGTGGTAGTAATGAATTTTGTTTTAATAATCTGGCAACACAACCAATTCGTTCTATATGTTCTCCATTTTTGTGATTTGTATTATTTATTTAGCATTTATAGATACGAAACCATGATTTAAAAAAAACGGTTATTTAATCATCCTAACTTTCAACAGATGGCGACACCACATAAAATGTTACTAGTTCTAGAAATTACTTCAGGACATTTTCAACTTTTAATTATTTTAAATTATTAAGTTCCTTTTATTTTTCTGTTACCATATTGACAGACATTAGTGTTATTACCCTAATTTCCTGCCTATAATCCGCAGATTATACGTTAAAAAACTTTATTTTTCTTGTAATGTGGATTATACGCCGCTGCGGATTATCTGCGATTTTTTCCTACTCAATATCTTTGCAAATGTCAATAAACATAATTGTTTTGAGCAAATTTGCAAATATCTTTCTTAAAAATCAACAGATGGTGCGACCGCGTAACTTATTAAATCATGTTAAGAAAAGTCATGCCATTATTTCATATCTAGGTCTTACTGCCTCATATACACTCTTTAAACACAAGCATTCATTACCATTTACTCATATGTCATCTTTATTTACAGTTATTTAATTTCAGTATAAAGTTCATAAACAGTACATATCAACATAACTTTATTATAAAAACGTAATTATTAATGTTAAAGTACTTTTAACTTACCAATAATCTTTTGATTTCTGTTTTATATTAATAACTGATTCCTTAAATCCATTTATTTCATGCTTTACAATAGTTTTTAACTCATATTTAGTTTACAAATATCGCACTCTATGCTTCATCCATTATAGCTATTCATTCTCTGCATACAGCGATATTCGATTCAAACGATAATCGAATTGCTTAGTAAGTTTTTACTTCGACAGATGGTGCCAGACAAATCTTTGTCTGATTCGCTGATCTTGTTATATTAAATTATAAATACGACAAAAGAAAAAAATAACTAGTACAAGGATTTTATATTTAATTTAAACAAATATTTAAGTAATTAACTTACTTAATTATAATTTTATACCAAGTAATGTAAATCTTCTGAATTTATTCTTACTTATGTGTAATAGAATTGCAAATGTTTTATACTGAATTATCAATTTTTTATTTCAGATTTATTTATTTATCAAGTGTTATATTAAATACAAAAGTTAAAAATTGAAATATTTTACAATAGATTCAATATTTTTTCTCTTATGTCTGAACATTAGTCCTGTAGATCTTGTGAAATTTTCAGGAAATTAGGGTATTTATCTAAATGCATTCCAGTTTCAAAGCTTCTGAAATCCAGAATTTTCTATAATCTGAAATCACCATTAATCGTGAAGTTATACTGTTTTTCTATTTTGTCTATCATTTTTTTTTCAAAATGTTTTTCTTTTGTTACTTTATGAAAATAATGCATGCTTTGCGATGATCAGCCATTAGCATCTCCCCCCCCCCCCCCACCCATAAATATCATATACTACAGTTTTAATACCGTGTAAGCGCCCCCCCTGCTTATTTTACGTTTTTCCGTCGTGTTTAGGGGGGGCGGATTAACGGGATTTTACGGTAAGTATGTAATAATTAGTTGACAATGAAAGTATTCCCCAACACACTGAATATAGATACCAAAAACTTATTTAAAAGAAGAAGAAATTAAATTAAAAATTGAATAAATGAAATTGAATGAATGAAATGAAATTCAGGGAATTTAGACAGAATTATCAAGTCTCAAATGCCTAAATACCACAAATAAAATGAGTGGTTTCATCATCATATTAGCCATAACATTGCTAAAGAATGTGATTTTGGGACTACCACTCATAAACAATGAATCAAACCTGTGAAAAAATAAAAAATAAATACAATATTAAAAAGGAAAGAAACCATACCTATAATTATATACATATATATGAAAATGCATTGTAGCAATAGTAATTTACTATTTTAGCAGTTGCGTACATTTTGTTGTAACAATTTTAATTGTATGTTGCATCATGCTGACTGGTAAAATTTTTGGCTGGTAAGATTTTCTGAAAATTCCCGAACCCTTCTTCTGCTATTTATTGAAACTGAAACATTAACTAAAATGCATTGTATAAGTGAAAATTATATAAACTAAATAAAGTTTCTTGAATCCTTAATTCACCTTATTTTGACAAGTCATATAAATAATTTCATAAAAAAACAAAAAATAAAAGTTTCATATTTAAAATTACTTAAATGTGTTTTATTAAAATATCAAAACCAAGTACTTTCGAGCATCTGACACGCTCATCATCTGGGTCAAAATTGTTAAAATCTTGACCTCTGGTTTTTAATGATTTTAACCCAGATGACGAGCACATCAGATGCTTGAAGAAAGTACTTGGTTTTGATATTTTAGTTGTACAGTGTATATTTTAATAAAACACCTTTAAGTAATTTTAAATGTGAAATTTTTATTTTTTGGTTTTTATGAAATTATTTATATAAAATGTATATGTAATTTTTCTGTAAAAAAATATTACTCTCTTAACAGGCAATTAGAGCTCTTAAAGAAACAATAGAAGATTGTTGGGATCAAGATGCCGAAGCTCGATTAACTGCCTTGTGTGTAGAAGAAAGATTAATTGAGCTACCAGTTCTATGGGATCGTTATAAAGGTATATAAAATATGTTATTCAGGTTCTTACTTTGTTTTTTCTTGAAGCCTTAGAGTGAAAGTCTCATTGCATTCACTATATTAAGTAGTGTAAATATGTTTAATAACAGTATGAAACCATTTATCCAGAAACCAGTTAACCAGAAAACCAGTTATCCAAAATGATATTTCTAACTGACCAATTTCAAAATCTTTCCTGATAAATACAGTGCCAGTTTGACATGTACATTGCTAGAAACATTATAAAATTATGTATGGTACTATAACTTGATGCCTAGATCCAGGATTTGAAATGGAAGCACAGTTAGATATTAGACTTTTTAATTTTCATGCATAGGAAACAGAGGAATTTTTGTTTCCAAGGTATTCTCATAAATTGCCTTCTTTCAAACTCTGAATAATCTTTGATCTTGTTTCTATCTGATTCTTAAGATGGACTACTTCACTCAGTCCAAAACACCCGCTCGCTAATGTTAATCCTATGAGGGAAATATTTTGTTCGTATTTCAATATTTTTAAATGATTTTTTTTTGCATTGGATAGCTGAGGTCAATATCTATGCAGACCCTTTTTTACTTTTTCGATTTTGGTTGCAGTTTTTTTCATTGAGGATACTTTCACTTTCAAAACCAGTTCAGAAAGTGAAAGTATCTTAATAATAAAAACTTGTGATCAAAATCGAAAAAGTACAAAAGGGCCTGCATAGAGATTGACCTCAGCTATCCAATGAAAAAAAAAATCATTTAAAAATATTAAAATGCGAACGAGATACCGTAAAATATTTCCCCCATAAGATTAACATTAGCGAGCAGGTATTTTCGACTGAGTGAAGTAGCCCCTTAATCGGAGTAATCTAATAATTAATTTGAAATCAGAAACAATATGATAGCCATATTATTCTACAAATCTGATCAAAATGAATGTTGCTTTAACCCTCTCACTGACATGCCCATGTTAATTACCTCCACTAAGCAGGGCCGGTGACAGGTTTCACGAGCCCCTGGGCAGACCAAAAGTATGGGCCCCTTACAAGAAAAGGAGTGGAATTTGTTTTGCAATTTTTGCATTCCGTGCATGTTTCACTTATGTAAAAGGAACATTCTTTTAACCGAATATAGTCAATTTTGTCCTCTACGATTTTTTAATTTTTCGTGATTTTTTTCTGATTTTTGTAGTTTTTTTTTGGGTTTTGCGGCTATTTTTTGGCATCTGTAGAAGAAATCTGGTTTCAATCATTTAGCTTTTTTTTAATATAAAAGAATTGTCCTCTGTGATTTTTGAATATTTTGCAAATTTTTTATGTGATTTTTAGCATTTTGTGGCAGTTTTTTGACATTCGTTTTTTGCTTAATATAGTGAATTTCTCTCTCTACGATTTTTGAATTTTTTGTGTAACTTTTACCTTTTTCGCATTTTGTGGCGATTTTTTTCACATTTTTTTTTCTGAAACTTAAGAACCCTTCTGTAGATTTAGCTACTTCTATGATTAAATTAAATTTGGAAGAATAACAACTCGGCACTATCATAGGAAGAAATTGATTCCTATGACAACGTGAACGACAATGCTGAAAATTTTTATTTTAATCTGGATAAAGAGATAAATCACAATAATTCAAGGTTCGTTGTATTCGAGATTGGAGCAGGGATATCCCGCAGGTGTCTACACTGTCGAAGGCAGTGGGTCCCCCAAACTCAGGTTCGTTTAGAAAAAACTGGCCAGCTACATTTCGCTAGTAGATTAAATAATTACAAAATATAATTTATATAATTCGATTAGTAATTTATAGAGATAAGAGAAACCTATTAAAAAAGAGGAATAGATTGAACATAAGGGGATAGGCTGCAAGTGCAATCACACAGGCCTCCGCTTATTGGGGTCCCAAATGAAATTAAAAAGCTTTTTTTTTAAACCTTTGAATAAAAAAAAATTGAAGCATTAAAGTTTTGAATCTTGGGTCCCACATTTTTCTCACACATTTAGGGGCCCCCTAAAATACTAAAATACCATTTTATTTTTTAAATATAATTTAGAGCTCCCAAATTTTTTTCTATCTGGGGACTTTTATAAAGAATAGTGGCTATAGAAAGAAAGTGGCCATCTGGTTTGGTTGAAGGAAATAATAGCAGAAAGTATCACAATTCCAGAAAGAAAAATGATAATTACAATATCTACTTTTTAAAAAAATACCCAAGATCTTTGATAAAAAATAAATTTGAATAAAACTAAAATTTTATTTAAAAATAATTTTAAAAGTTAACAAACTTTATTATTCGGCTCAAAAATCTGTAATAGCTGACTACTGGGCCCCTGACTTTGCCGAGCTCCCATCCCCCTCCCCTGCAAATGGAGGATGTGGGTGGTGGTCGCTACGGCCCTGATTCAATCCAAGCAACAAAACAGAAAAGATATACAAGTAATATTGAAAGATTCTTTATTATCTTTGGAAATATGCAGCTTTAAGTATAATTATGAAAGTAATCTTCACAGAATCTGGGAGATGGTTAAAGGTGCTACGGTCATCTTTTGCACAAGTAGGTTAAACAAACATGGACCTCCATTTAAAGCGGAATTTTATCCATTGCACACATCCATGCCTGATTGGGATTCAAACCCAGCACAGCGCCCCAACCACTAGACAAGCATGCAGGCCTGGATCTGGGAGAAATTCTTTGAACGACATATTATTTTATTACAGGAAATCAGTAGGTGTCTTCTTTTTTGATTCTGAATACAAGTTTTAAGTCTGTTGTTTTTTAAAATTTTGACTCTGAATGAAACACAAGAAGAAATCTATCAGATTGCACGTTTTGTTTAGGGTTTTGTTCATCTCACGAAACCCTATTAGTCCTGCTTCGTTGTCTGTCCGTCACAGAGCCAGTTCTCAGAAACTGTATAATTTACAGACATGGAATTTTGTGTACTTAGAGCTGAATACCTACTATGAAGCTGAAAATCATTAAAAAAAAAAAATCGTATTACAGTAGAAGATCTTTATAATGCAATTCTATATAATGCAATTCTCCATATAACGCACAACTTCTCAGATGTAAACAATGAATTTTCAGTTAAGAAACACCTGAATTCCCACATTATAAATAGTTGTTATTCTTTAGAGGACTAAATTTGAAACATTAGTTCAACTTTATCTCCTTAATTCAGAGCAAATTACTGAAAAAATTGCTATGATTTGATACAGGTATGTTTGGACAATGTTTATAAAGTAAATTTAACAATGTGTGGAATGATCTTTATTATTCAAAATATTATAATCTGCACAACTCCTGGTAATAAAGAATGCAATATAAAGATACTCTAATGTATTTTGGTATGTTTCACACATATTTGGCCATGTTTTACAAGCTAAATTTAATGATGTGTGAAATGTGATCTATATAACGCACAACCTCGTGTTTTTAGGTTTGCGTTATAAAGATCTTCTACTGTATTTTAATATATAGAGATAAAAAACTAAAAATCGAACAATCTTTTCCTATTGAATTTAAACCTTTTTTGTTATAGCAGTTGCCAACAATTAAAAATCCACAATAAAATTATTTCTACAAAAATTAATTTTCTATTGAAAGATTTCCTAATGAAAAATTAAAATGAAATAAAAAGTTTCGCCAATTGAAAAAAATATTAATATGACGTCATACTGGTAATAAAACGGAAATTTTCAAACATTTCTCAATAATATAAGGAGTATGAGTAGAACCCCCTAGTATTATATAAGCACATTTTATATAAATGAGTATTTTAAGCTATGCATAAATGTATAATATTGCATGGAAATTATATTTATACACTAATCATTTTTATTTTTTTTTCTCAGCTGGAACTACTATTCAAGGTGTTAGTCCTACAATAAATCCAACTACATCTCAGTCTCTTACAACTACAACTAATACAGTGCAAACTTCAGCCAATGGATGGTGTAGAGGGTCAACTTTTGAGATGCCAGTTATGAGAAGTAACTCTGATGTTTTAAGTCCCACTAATTGGACATCTGATAGTCGGTACAGTGGTGATTTCAGCTTATCTGAAAACACAGCTGAAACTAGTGTTACTATGTCACCGACTGAATTGACTCCTAAATCATGCCCTAGTAATTCTAATAATAATAATAATAATAATAATAATAATAATGGCTATAATTTAAAAAATTTAACTACAAATAACAATGTGACAACAGGTTTAAAAGTTACTGTGCCATTACAGCCATATCAAGGAAAAAATCCTATTATGGAACGTAATTTAATAATCGAACCTGTTGAAGATGTTACTATTAGTGGTAATTCTTTAGTGGAAAGAGGTGACAAATTCAGCACACGTAACAACTCAGCAAATAGTTTTAATTTAGATGCTGATTTGTTCAATACATTACAAACTAGTGAAGCATCTGAAAGTAACGCTCTTGTTCCCAATGATGTTTTGAACCATTCAACCAGAGCTGTGAACCCTATACCATATTTACAAAATGCGGTTCACACAGTCAGCACTATGCCTAAGCAACCCAATGTTCCTGGTAATGGTCATTCGCTACAGATGGCCAATGGACATGGATGTGTTAGGGATACTAAAGGTGGTAGAAAACAGCCTAAAGAAGAGAAAGGTATCATCGTTGGATTTAAGAATTTTTTCAAATTTCCACGAGGCTCATCTCATGGTGAAACTTCAACTGTTCCAAAAGTAATGGATGCATCCACTATTCCCAAAGCTGTCAATCCTCCCCTCCCTCCACCAACAGTCAATGTGCCGAAACTACATAATATAAATAGTACTGTTCCAAAGCCATTAGGTTTTACAAATTTAACCAAAACACAAAGTATGGACACTGAAGTTTATATTATGGACCCTAATGATGAATTTAGCATGACACAGACTGTGGTACGACCTGTTGCAAACAGGCAGGTCTATTGCCAAACTGTACCTACAGAGGATACTTGTGTTAAAAATTTAGAATCTGATAGGAATAAAAGATCATCTTACCAAAACGGATTTGTACAAAGTCAAACACACCCCCAATTGAGTTCTGAAAACAATTCTAGAATGAAAAGACCTAATACATTACCAGTAACAAAGTTAGAAAATTATGAAAATGCTGCAGCAGCACTTCTACCCAGTCCTGTGAAAGCTGTATCATCTGGTAGTAGTATAAATAATATGCAACAAGATAGCTCATCAAACAATGCCGGAGATCAGAATTCTGAAATGAACCCTAATCAATCTAAAAACACACGCTTCTCTCTCTATGATGATCGTATTATGGCTTCTAATACACAGTACAAGCAAATTCAAAATACACCATGCAAATTAGGATCACCCCACATTTCTGCATCTGTTCCATTATCTATCGATTCATTGTGCGAATCTGAAGTTACTAGTTTTAATGAGACATTTCAGCCAAGGGATTCTCAAACAGGAGTTTGTGATAACCATTAATAAATATTGAATATAAACAATTTACATAAACTTTTTTATATGAGTTTCTTTGCTAGCATTGTTTGTACTGGTAAGCTTTTTAGATGGATACATTTTTCCCTTAGTCTTCACCAGGACATCAATGATATTTCCTGTGATTTTTGAAAACTTTGTTTTCCTAAGATGTTTTTATTATTTAAATTTCATGTTGTATAAATGAATTAAAAAAAAATATATATATATATATCAGCCATTCAAAATAAAGGAAAGGATATGTGATCATACATATAAAGATGAAAACAACTTAATTATTCTCGATTGTTGCTTCAACATATGGTATTAATTTCTTTTTTAAGCAGTTGAAATCAAAAGGACCATGCACAAATTATATGAAAATGTGGCTACAGCAGGGAATTGGCTAACATTTGTTCATGCGATGTTGATCAAATGTCTCAATGGGCAAAATTTTGAAAAATAGCTAGTTTTGAAGCTGTGACCATCAAAAGATCTTAATTCATATTACAGAGCTGCCAAACTTCCAGTTTTTGTCAAGTTAAATAAACATAATTTGAACCAGAAAAAATATTTAACAAAACATTTTCTGCTTCCGTAGGGTTTTTAGTGAGCTTTTATTATTCAATAAAATTTCCAATGTTATTTGATTTTAAATTAATAAGGGAGGTTTGGCAGTTCTATTATGATGAAAAAATGATTTTTTTTTCAAATCAAATGAAAGTAGAAATTTTATTAAATAATAAAAGCTAATTAAAAACAACATGGAAACAGGAATCATTTTCTTAAAAAAAATTTCTGGTTCAAATTATATTTATTTGACTTGAAGAAATTGAAGGTTGGCTGCTATGTAATGTGAATTAAGAACTTCCAATGGTCATAGCATCAAAACTAGCCATTTTTCAGAACTTTGCCCATTGAGACATTTGATCAGTACCGTATGATCTACAAGATAGCCAATTTCACTGGGTTCACATTTCTATATAATTTATGTGTGGTCCTTTCTAATTGAAGATATGAGTGAAGGAAGTTGTTCTGTTACATTTCTCTCTCTTATTTATTTATTTATTTTATGGCTGAAAGTGTTATTAATTATTATATACTAGTAAAGCCAAAATACTAAGATTCTATTTATTTTTGAAGATACACAACGAGACATTATTTTTTAATATATAATATTTTTATTTTTAATAATTAAATGTTAACAAGTTTTATAAAGAGAGTCTAGTGGCACCTTTTAACGTTTTGAAAATATGCTACTAAGAAGGAAAAAAAAAATACAACAAAAAGAATACAACGCTTCAATTTTTTCAAAATTTATTTTTTGTTTCATAGCATCTTCTTCAACTCATGTCTTCAATTATTATACAAGTTTTCTGTTCAAAATTTAGGATTATTTTTTTTTATATAATTCTACACAAATGAAATTCAGTTTTCTTCTTTTAAATGTGAAATTTAGAATTCTTTATTACATGATATTATGCAATGTTCATTGTACATTTAATTGTTTTTGACTCCAAATTTATCTTTTTTTGAATACATTTCTGTGTAAAAATTCAACAAATGAGAAATGTAAGTTTTAAGGACTTTTGTTGTACTGTTTTGATGTCTATTTAAATTTTTTCATAATTCTTGTTCTTTTTTGTTAAATATTTGTTTAGCTTTATTTTATTTTTGTTAAGACATGGCCTTATGGTTAAAGAATAACTTTGAAATTGTCATTGAGAATTTCGATAAACAGAATACTAAATATATTTTTTAAATTATAAAGAGCATTAAAAGTAAAAAATTGAAAAATTATGTGTATTTTATTTGTTACTTCTAAAACCAATCTAATAGTTTAATTTTTACATAAATAAATAAATATTTATATTATATATATAAAAAAAACTCTTTAATTAATAAAAATTAAATTTCCCTTGATCAGTGTCTTAGATTAATGTACTGTGCACCTATTAGATTCAGCGGCATACACAATTAACTTTTAATTTATCTTTTAAAAATAGAATATGATTAGGCTCATAAATAATAGGAATATATAACAAATCTATTACAATTACATGAGACATTCAGAATAAAAGTGGATCAAATCCATAAAACGTTATTCAGATACTTTTAAAGGTAAAGTTAATGAATGCCCATTCATTAACTCTCATGAATTCTTTCAAAATCATAGAAGACTAGTACCATCTGTTGCTTGCATTTTCAATCTAGGAGTTGGTTTGTTATGGTACGATGCAAATTATTGTCTATGGAGCAAGAAATCATAATCTCTAACACAGTTGAATGAAAAAAATGGACTTGATCAACTTTGGTTCTGAATGCCTCCTATATCTCTGCATCAATCTTGACCTAAAGTAATGGTGGCTTGTTTATGGGAATTTTTAAATAAGGAGGCTAAAGATTTCAACTAAACAAGATTTGAATAATAACTGTTGAACTTTAGAAATATGATATGAAGAATTTATATGGAAGAAGAAAATAATAGCTGATTATTTTAAGCTAGATTATATTTAAGGAAAATATTTTGGAATAACCAACTGTTTTTTTTATTCACTGTTGATAATTCTGTGTTGAGAACAAAAATTATTATCTGATATTATAAAAAACATTTCTAATTATTATTATTTTTTTTTTTAAATTCACAGTGCATATCTTTTTCATGATGAAATTCAGAAAATCTTTTTATTAAGTACTGCAAATAAATTACAAAAAATTAACATATATTTTCACTAGCTAAATTATCATTTGAGATTTTTTAGAAGCATTTCAACAATATTGCTTACTAGCAGAGCTTCGCTCCCTTTGGTAGAGCACACCTGTGCGAGCTGTGCCTGCTCTGTTCTCGAATCAAATGTACGATTTTTTTAATTTCAACCCAATTAAATTTATTAATTATTAATTTTTTAGCATTGTCATTCACACTGCTATACGAATCAATTTTGCATTCTTCCAAATTGAATTTAATCACAGCAGTACTAAAATTTACCAGAGAATTCTTTCTGTTTCAGAAAAAAATTACAAAAAATTACCATAAAACATGAAGAAACTCTAAAAATTTCACTAAATCGTAAAAATTAAAAAATCACAGAGACCAAAATTTACTATCTTGGGCTAAAAGTCTGAAACTGGATTCCTTTTACAATTGTAAAAAAAAAAAAAAAAATGTCACAAAGCATGAAAAATCATTTAAAATGTTGCGAGAAGTTCACAAATTGCTATACGAATTTCACATAAACTTTATTGAAAAGAGGACAGAATTCATTATATTGGGCTAAAATATTGAAACCACATTCCTTTTACTAATGTGGAAAAATCCCATAAAAAATTAAATAAAAATCATCTAATCAATAAATCTAAAAACTGGCTTCAAGGTGCATAAACTTCAGAGATACAAATATTTTCCTGTCAAATCTTGTAGCTCTACATGCAGAAGTCTTTTCAAAATACAGCATATACAGGGTGTTTCACAATGGATCCCTAACTTTAAAAATCAGTAACCCGTAAACGGTGATAGATAAAAACATGAAACCAGTGGTATGTTTATTAAAAAAATCGTAAGAATCTTATACATAAATCTCAAAATTTACTTAAAAATTGCACCGATAGATGGCGCTGAGAGCGTTAAGAATCCTTCTAAAGAGAGTTCAGAAGCATGCCTTCCAAGATTTCGCCATTTTAATCTGACCGCTACTAGCGTACAGTGAAAATAATTCAGAAAGTGATGTATACCGTGGAGGAACGTGTGTTTATTGTGTTGGAGTACCACCGATTAAATCCTACTTAAGGTCCTAATTGAGTCCTACTGCCAGAAGGAGAAGATTTCAAAGCGATTTCAAGTCGCAAAAAGCTCAGATGGGAAAAAAATTCGTGAGCTTTTCAAAAAAGTTCAACAGACAGGCCGGTGACATACAGCAGAGAGTCACTGACAATTTCATTCTTCGTTTGCGACATGTCTGTTGTGTAAAAGGTGCACTTTTTGAATCACTTTTAATGTGATACGCCTGTTTATCGCAGCACCATCTGTAGGCGCAATTTGTAACTAATTTTTGAGATTTATGTATAAGATTCTTATGATTTGTTTAATAAACATACCACTGGTTTCATGTTTTTATCTATCACCATTTCCAGGTTATTAATTTTTTTAAGTTAGGGGTCCTTTGTGAAACACCCTGTATATACACAAACATTAACTTTATTATTGTAGATTTTCCTGCTCGTAGGAAAGCCCTAAATACAAATGTTCTTAGGCGGATCTATGGAAATTATCTTTATCCAAAACCCAGTGAAAGTTATTTTAATAATTAGTACAGATTAGGAACATGTTTGCAACCATTCATTAACTTATCTTAATTGATTCCACAGTTAATTGCTGATACAACAAAAGTATTTATAATAATTTTAACAATTGTGTGTTTTGCAATTGTGGTAGTTATTTATTAAATAAACATAACTTTCAAGGAAAAAGAAATCCAATTTGAAAATTTTATTTTAAATGAAGTTTTTGTTTAATGAAAGCAAGTTTGTTTGAACAATAATGTACTATGAAGTTTCAGTTTAGTTTGTATAAATTTTAACAAACAAATCTGATGATAAGGTTATAATTTTCTTTTTATTCATGCCGTACAATTTTTACAATATTAACAAATAAATAATAATAATGATAGTAAAATCTGACATTGATAATAATTAGAAAGAAAAATCATGCACCAACCATAGATTATGAAACACTTTCCAACACATTCAAAATAGTGTAAACAAATTTCACCTCTTAATAAGGTAAAAGACTATATCTAAGTAAACAATTTTGAAAATGCATAACACATTTGAAAACCTAATTTCAGCAATTACCACCAATAGTAGGAAAAGTGCTTGAATTATTTTACAAAGCCCTGTACATGATCTACCTGTATATATATACTTATATAGTATGCTAAAATTTAGTTGTTAGGAAATGCATAACACAGTTGAAAATGGCCCTTCAGTAATTTTCATCAATAAAAGGAAATGTACTCTAATTCTGTTATGTAACCCTGTATATGATCTATAGAATTTATAAACACTAAGGTAATATGCAGAACATTGGTTAAATTTAAAAACACACACCAAAACTGAAAACACATTTGTATCAATTATCGCTCATAGACAGCACTGAAACCAAATTCTTTTGTGGGTCCTTGTAAAAGAACAATAAATGCTATGCACACCCTATTCTACAGTAAGCATGTTGTAGTGCACCTCAGTGCTGTATATAAGTTTCAATATGTTAGAAAAGTAACGTCATAATAAATTGTGTAACATCATAAAAAATACACAGAAAATGATTTTTCCCTCTAGACCATAATGAAACAGGATTCTTTTGAATGTTCCTGTAAAAGAACTATAAATGCTACATGCTTCATTTTCAACAGCAAACATGCCATAGTAAGCGTCAATTACATAGAAATCTGAATATATTTAGGCAAGTTAGAGCATAGACAGACAGACAAACCAAAGTCATAAACACTTTTAAACAATGTATTTTAAAAACAAACATTAAAAATGTCTAAATAAATGTTTTTGATAATACAAATAAGTTCTTTTTAATTTGTAATTTTAGTCATACTGTATATTTTTATGTGAATACAGCATTTATTTCCCCAAATTCAACTTATTATTTGGAAACCTTTAAAATCCAGAATTACCGAGTCTGGAATTATTCCAGATTTTAGGGACTTTACTATAATTTTTTTTAAATAAAGCAATATTTTAATTTGATTTTCAAATTAATTTTAAAGATATTCTCTCTCTAAAATTATCTCTATTTCCAAATTTCACTTTCTCACATCAATATTCTTTTTCAACCTTCGAGTGAGTGTGCTATCATAAATTTTACGACAAACATAATTTTATTACTTTTTGGTCCCTCTAATGGCTCTAAAACTTAAATTCAATTTTTATTACTGTTATGCATAATTTCTCTTCTAACATGACTCTTATTACATTTATAAATATCTTGCATATGTAATAGTGTAACAACTGTGCATAAAAAAAAAAAACTAGATACATATTTACTCCTGCAAAAAATCAATCACTTGTCCCCACTGTAAGGTTAAAATACTATTTAAAGACTTAAATCATTAAAAAATAATAAAGAGATCTACTTCAAGATGTATTTTTTAATAGGGTTGGGAATTGGTTAAAAATTTTAACTGAATTAATTAAAGTTCTTAATTGATTAATCAGATTTTTAATTGGTTTCTATTTTGTATTACATGATTTAAATTTAAATTTAATCAAATATTCACTAAAAAAGAAAGGCACCTATATATAGATATATGTTTTGCTAGTAAACGCTAATATATTTAATTTACATGCATAATAAACAGTCCTAAAGGCAACTGCAAAACATATTATGTTACTGAGTTTATCTGTAAACCAACGATTTTGTTTTATTTTATACATTTTTTATTGAATTTACCTTTAATTATGAGGCTGTTTGATTATGTAGTATTTTGAGCAATTGCCCATTGATTCTTGGTTGTATAATTGTTCAAAAAAATATAATTGAAAACTTTATGAATATTGCATTAACTTATCTTAAAAATTTATCATTATTAAATTGCTTTTATCTGTTTTCCTCTCTATTAAGAAATGTACTGCAATTTTTTTTACATCATTTAGTGCAAATTTTTATTTTATTTTATTTTCTTGTGAAATAATAGAGGAAGTAAGCAGAATTGCAGGTACTTTTCCAGTATAAGTATCTTTGTGAGATAGAAAAAATGGGCTTGACAAGAGAAGGAAATTTTTAAGATGGAATTGTAGCAAGCTTAAAATAAATAAATAAATAAAAGGTCAAGAAAAAATACTGGAAAAGTACTGAATTGCATTTTTAGTTTTTACCTTAGTTTGTTATTTAAAAATAATTAATCAAATTTCAAAAAGTTTTAATCAAATTAATCAAGCTGATTAACTTGATTAATTGACACAACCCTAATTTTCAATAATATTGTTTTTATTATAATTATTTACGTATGTTTAATTCAATAATGGAGACAGCAGGAAAGATAAATAGGTGCATATCCAAATGCAAAACAATGAATGATTTTAAGTGTGGAATTTAAAGTTATAACTCTTTCATGGATTTAAGTAAATATCAATTATTATTATTTTCTGTTGAAAATGTCTAACAGTAAATTTGTAAATTTTGTATCAACATATTTTTGCTTTTAATTAATGGTGCTATTTAAAATTATTGCCAGTTTTACTTATGAGTTTTATTCCAGGTGCTTGAAGTTTTTTAAATTTTGTTCCTTCAAGTGTATTGTTATATCAAAGAATGATTTCTCCAAATTCATTTTGTGTATTATGAATCTATGTGCGTATGTTTAACACTTTCGGGTCTAAAATCTTTTTTCAAATTTTGGAAAAAATTATTTTTACTTTAATAATATTAAAAGTAGCTATCCAAATCATAAAAGTAAAGGTTTACCGAAATTTAACGAATATGTCATTTACTGAATTCTAATGAATATAGTTATTATGCATACTATTTTTATGACAATAGGCTACTAAGAATTTTTGAAGATGTTTGGAAAATGTCGTATTGCAACTGGATTAAATAGATATAAATTTTTTTTAGTATTTTTTATGTTTTATTACAAATTATTTGTTAAAAAAATAGCCCTTATTTTAAATTTAAAGAGTGAAACATATGTTTAAAATAAAAGAATCACTCATGGTGTAAAGAGAATTAAGCAAACTTTTATTATTATTATTAATACTCTTAACATAAATGAAGTCACAATAATAAATGTATAGACATATACTATCTTTACTAAATGCAGATAATAACAAAAATCATTATTAAAACAAAATAATACTCAATGAAAAGATACGTCCTATTAATAGGACACCAAACACGAATGAATTAAACCTATATGTGAAACACTCATAAGAAAACTTATTTAATTATCTTAGATAATAAAAAAATATTTCAAAGAACATTGTACTTACTTTATTTTGAAAAATTGTAGAATTATAAATTTCATCACAAAATTATTGGCAACAAATGTATGACACGTAGAAAATTAACTATAGAAAATAGAGTTTGTACTGCATCAAAGATTCTGAAGATTGTTGTCATTGTTAGAAGTTTTATTTACGATGTTTACTAAAAAGTTTAAAAAAGGGATAATATTTAATTATAAATGTATATTCTATGGCTACATATATAGCTGGAAAAAAAAAATTACACAAAATAACACTCAATAAAAAGATATGTCCTATTAATAAGATGCCCGATCTGAACATGTTAAACATCATACACTGATGTTTGATAAATTTAAAATGAAAAACAGTGAAAGTTATAACCAAATTATTATTATTACTATTATTATTATTATTATTTTAATTCGTAGATTCCACTATGATGTAAAGAATAAGCAGAATGAAAAAAAAATAATACTGAGCTGTATCTTATTTCAAAATTTTATCTTCTTGACAAATGCAGTTAATCCTAGGGTTGCCAGATTGTACTAGTTAACTCTCTCATGCACAGAAACCTCATATGAGGTTGTATTAATGTAAAAGAACCCTCAGAGAACTGTGCATATTTTATTTTTATATCACATTATAAACCACATAGCACTCATCCACAAGAAAAGTGATGCTACATTTCACAGGAAAAGCAAAAGGACATTGACATTTTTTTTATTGTAACATGAAACTACAGCACTTAGCTCTGCATGTAGCTGTAAAAGCGTACATAAAATAATAAAACCCTTAAGAGCCAAGATGTAGAAGAGATAAGGAGGATTGAGTAAATTTATTCTGTGATGGCAAAGTGACACATAGCGTAATCTAGCAGTCTTCTGAATAACTACACTCATGGCACTTTTCCTGTAGCAAATCTCACCTAAGTCAGGCCTATTAGTGGGATAATATGCAAAATAAATTTTTTGGAGTTGTGTCACTTTTTTTGCAGGTGAGCAATATGAAGTCCAATAATGCTTGTGAAATACAGCAGCAGATAGCAGAACCATTTTTATTAATGTTCAGTTGGGAAATTTGCTTTTACAAATTCGTTTCTTAGAAGATTTTCTCAAAGAATTTCTGCTCTTGGATTTAAACAATATAACCATTTTTTTTTTAACTTTCTTCTTTTTGTTAATGCATCCAAAATTTAAATTATCACAAATAAACTATTTAACAACTACAAATAATGATTTTTTTACTGCTTGTAAACCTCAGATGAGGTCCGTCTTGTAACTTTGTAAAAAATGTAAGATTTTTAAAAATTCTAAAATTGGTTGTTCTAAAGACCAGAATGATTTGAAATGAGGAAAATTGACAGAAGTCAGATCACGGATTAAGAAGCCTGTAATTAATTTAGACTACATTTTTTTATTTGTATTTATGTTTTATAGAAGTAAAAGAAAATATTTGTGAAATTGTAAAGAACAATAACAAAAGTTTTAATATCGTATGACAAAATTAATCTTGCAAAACTAGTTTTGTCACGATTCTGAAGTCAAGGTTCCATATTTTTGAGCCGCCATTTCTTCTTTATACATCGAAAATTAAATATATATATATATATATATATATATATATATATAATAAAAAAATACAAATTCCATAAATATTGATCATATTTTTTGTTACAACTTGAAAAAAAAAATGTTTTTTCCCAGGCATAATTTGTAGAAAATTCATTTTCATTTTCCTTTTTTTTTTTTTTTTTTTTTTTTAAAGAAACATAAAACGTTTCCAAAAGTTATATATCATGGTAAAAATGCTGAAAAAAAGAAAAAAAAAAGGTTTCAAGATAATTGAGTTTAAAATTTTTAACTTTGCAGGTATTGCTTAACGTTTACAGCTCGTACAACTGTAATTTTAGGAATTTTTCTATTGGACCAACCGTACAATATGCTTAACGATTCAAACATTACAAAAAATAAAATAAATAAAAATATTTTTTTCATCCTTTTAAATCTTTTTGGTCCCTTTAATAATCCCTTTTAAATCTATTTTAAGTGCAAAATTTGTTTTTCAGCCATTTAACCCTCCCAATACCAACTTTTTTTCTTTCATTGAGTACCTCTGGGGTTGTGACCTATTAAGTGACCCTACTAAGATTTTCATTTTGTTACATGTAATATTATAACCTAAATTTATAAACCTTAAATTTATTTGTTTTGTTACAAAAAATATGTTTTAATATAAAATATAAAATTCTGTGTTCAAAATATGATCTAATATATAAATTTGTATTGGGGTCACAGGTGACCCCAGTAGTACTCAGTGGATAAATTGTAAATAAATGAAATTTACCTATCTTATTAATTTGCTCTATACGAGTGAAATGTTAACCATAAAATGAATAAATTCAATTTTTTTTCAGAATTTTAAAATTTATATATTTATTACAGTTATATGGTAAAGTTGCTCTGGGGTCACAGGTGACCCCATGGTAGTAGGAGGGTTAACATAATTCATGCATGAAAAGTTATTGAAGGCAAACCTCAGTAGGTAGATTATTTAGTTTTACCTCAATGTATTACTGAATAGCTTATATATTCAAAAGAAAACAAGCACTCTTGTAGTTTGCTTTTTGTACTCTTTATACTGCCCCACAAGACATTTCATCATGCATCAACCGAGTCAAATTATAAACATCTTTTATATATTTTAAAGTTTATGCAAACATATGCATTTATACCTGTCTTGATGCTACTAATGCCAATATATCTAATATTATATAAAATGTTACAGATTATGGTATTTAATCTCCATTCTGGATATTATTCTTTTTGCAAGTATGATTGTTAAAATTTTGTATACATGTTTTTTTTTTTTTCATTTATCTGTGATTAATTACAGAAATGTTTGAGGCTGGGCAAATCTCGAAATTTGTATAAATAGAAAAATGTGATATGGTTAAAATTCATTTGATTATTTTAACATTAATTGTAAATAATTTCATGTTTTAAGTTCTTTAGAAAGGCTAGTAAAATGTTTAGAAAATAATTGAAACTCAACTTTCACTCAATAAACCATAAAAAAAAAAAAAAAAAAAAATCCCAATAACTTTTTAAATAATACAGAAATTTTCAGATAGAAAAAAATTCCATCTGGAAAATCTTGATTTATTGGCACGTTTGTATTTAACAGTATCCAAATAGCATTAGTTCAGAAATATTTTCAGATTTTTTTTTTATTTTTTTTTTTAAACAAACGAACAAACAAATAATAATAATAAAAAAATCTTTTCAACATATTGTGTCAATATCAACATAGATAAAATTACACTTGTGTTCAACTCCTTCATTTAAGTTTGTTTACATAAAATTAATTCCATACAAAGACAAAATAAACTTTGTAATCCCCCTTCTTCCTAAAAAAAAAAACAAAAAAAAATTATTGATTTGCAAGCTTTAACATCAAAAACATGCAATTAATAATAATGAATGCATGTTTACATGATGGTTTTAATTACATAAACGTCTCTTATTGTTCAAGGATTTAGCCAATTATTCGGCAAAAATTGCAGATATTGTTTAATTGGCAGTAGAGTCCCTACCTGAAAATTTTGCTTAAAGTGAACCTGAAAACTGACACAAACTCGGAAAAATTTTTTCTGTTGACCCAAAACCAGACAATTTTTTTTTTCGCCAACCCAAACACGAAACCAAAGGAAATCAATCTACTATGAAAAAATAGGCTACAGTCACATCTCTAATATAAATTTTATCTAACTATATATATAGGCTTATTCATACTCAAGTATATGTATCATCTAAAACAATATTCTAGACCTTCTTTAAAAAAAGAAAATCATGCTAACCCAAACCTGATCAGTAGGTATCAAAATTCAATTGGAAACAAACAAACAAACAAAAAAAAAACTAGCTCCGACCTGATCTGACCTGCAGGTCGGCTTGGGTGAAAATGGTTACATGGCCTGACACAGGACTCTAATTGGCAGTAAAGCAACTATTGAAAAGTTAGATAAAATCAATGCATTTGAGATGTTCCTGCAGATGTGATCATGGTGTAAGCACCTTTAAACAGCCAGTGAATGCCATAAAGTATAGTATCATATGAAAAACATGTACCTAAGAAATCTGTATGACTAATTACTAAGTTGTGCCATTTTTACTGATTTCATGCTTGTATTGATGTAAATGATACAGTATGAAGGGAAAAAAAATTCTAACACTGGCTATGACTTTAGTTCTAATAAATTGATGCGAGGGGGAAATATATATATATATGATTTATTTTGTCATAAAAGAATGTATTCAATGTACATATTAAAATTCAACCTAACTTTTAAAAGTTCATTAGCAACACAATTTTATTGCATACATTCAGCATGAAAAAAAAAAAAAAAAAAAAAACATGGGAATGTAAATTATTATTAGTTTTGAATAATTAATTAGCAACATATGAAATACTTAAGAAATGAATCGATGAAAGACAAATTTAAAATTTTAGAGAATTTTTAAAGTAAAATATTGATTATTTCAAAGTTTGTATAAGAATAAATATGTATATGATCCCTCCAGGAAATTTAAACTTTAAAATGAATATAAAAATTATAAACAACTTTATCCTGTATTTTTTAGAACTGGAGTTATGACTTGTATTTGGATTTTTTTTTCTTTTAAGTACTGTGCAACTGTGTAGTTTTAATATTTTAAGGGCATTTTTTTTCCTGGTCACAAAGTATTTCTTTTTTTTTTTTCTTACATGTTAAAATATTCACATGACAAAAGCTGTAGTTTGATATTAAGAGACAATGACTTGTGGTTATTGTACAAGTACAATATTATTAAAATGATTTTTTGTAGAACCATAATCAAACCTGCTTAATTCATGTACAGGAAATTGACAAAATAATGTATTCTGTGACCTGCTTACTGGGCTTGTTAGCTTAAATGTTTAGCTCTTTATTGATGCTAAATCCAATGCAACTATTGTGATATATGTGAAGTGTGGACACTGAAGTTGATGAATTTCTTTTTTTCAAAGAAAGAAAGCTTGTTACTGCAGTAGTCATTGCTGCCATGAGTATAAGTCATGAAAAAATACATTACTAAATGGATAAAAAGTATATCTATTATTAAAAAATTGTGATAACTATTATTGTTAATATATTGTTGGCTGTTAAATGCTCCATTTGTGCACCAAGTGCACATAGGAATCTTGTGTTTTTTTTTCTTTTTTGTGAATCTGTAATAGGCATGCAGTGCATGGAATAATTAAAATATTATGTAATTAATGTGATGCTTCATGATTGATTCATAACACTTACTGCTGTACCTTTTTCTTATAGCAATCTTGGAAAGATAAAGAAAATGAGAAAAAAAATTCACAAGAATTTCTGGTATCCTATTCACTATTTTATGCCAGGTTTCCCGCAGACAGTTTCATGAGGCTGCTGCACCCTGTCTGCCCTTTGGTTTAAAAAACAACATCCTTCTTTCCCTTCATCCAAAAAAATAGCCCTCTTCTTGTCCCTCAGTCAAGTAAATTGTGTTCTGACTGCCTTTTATATATGGGTCGCCCAAATGAAAGTGGCACTACAGTTGGTTTGAGAAATGGTTTAATGGTATTAATATAAATTAGTATACAAAAGAAAGAAGTAATACAGACGTAACAGATAGGCTAGACAAAATCACCTTATCACAACATCTGCAACTGCTTCCTTGGTGATAACCACATGCACTTGACCAGGTTGTGACCTGTCGTCAGTACTGCTTCTTCCACTACGAAAATCCCTACACCATCGGAATACCGATTTGCATGACATACACTCCGTGCCATGCACATTTTGCATTCGATGATAGATTTCACTAGCACTCACATTTTCTGCTGTTAAAAATTGCATGACCGCACGTTGACACTGTTTGGAGGCATCCATGATGTGAACAATGCCTTTTAACATGCTCCCACACTATCACACACACATCTGGCAGGATCTGACAATATCGCATGCATTTCCAACACTCTGCGTCCTCTATAGGAGCATGCACAGTCACCTTTCTCTTCAAATGGCAGAGTTATTACAGCAATGCCACTTTCATTTGGGCGATCCTTATATATATACAGGGTGTCCCTGGATTATTGGGACAAACTTTAAGGGGAGGTAGGGGACATCACAAGGATTCAGATTTGCATAGCAACCCATGGTTGGAAACGTCATGGGAAAGTAGTATGACAGGTACAAGAAACGAAGAGACACAAGGCTGAGATCATCTAAAATAATTAATTGGTCAAAGATATTACATGTGCTCTGGTAGATGATATGTGAAAATGTCACGAAAGATGTTCAAAGTTTCCACCATTGCTAGTGATGCATGCATTACACCGTCCAACCATGAATTGGCAGACTCACTCAAATACACCTGGATTTTGTTGGATATCCGCAGCAGCACAGATGAGTCTTGCAACCAGATCCATATCGGAATCCACAGGCGTTGTGTACACAGCACTTTTCAGTGCACCCCAAAGAAATAAATCTATTCTGCTTGAATCAGGAAAGCGTGGACCAATCAATCGGTGACCAAACACCTGATTCAAATGTTCACGAACACATCTGCCATAATGGGGAGGTGCCCCATCATGTTGAAACCACATATGGCGTCTGACATGTTTGGCATAGTGTCAAGTAAGCTTAGTAGCACCTCTTAAAAAAAAAAAAGATATAATCTGTAGATGTTAGAGGTGCTGGCAACAAATAAGGGTTCCTCAAGTGCTCTTGTGAACAACACCACCTAATGGCGAGCAAAGCCGTTTCTGACCATGGGTTGCTATGCAAATCTGAATCCTTGTGATGTCCCTTACCTCCCATTAAAGTTTGTCCCAATAATCCTGGGACACCCTGTATAAAAAAAAAATGCTTGCATAATAAAAACTGACTCATTGTTGTCTTGAAAAGAGTGCACTCACTTTTAAATATTAAAAGTTCCTTGAAAAATCAAAAGAATGCCTTTAAAAGAAAAGTGTCCTTTTCCCGCCAGCAGCCATCTTGCCCTTTCTTAAATCTGGGGTAAACTCTGTTTATGCATGCAACTATAGTCTGCCTGTGATAACAGGACTTATGAGTAATGTAAATTAAGATGAGTTTATTTGTTAATTAAGATGGCAATCAGCACTAGCAACCATGGGTGCAAGAAGTCCATACAAGCCAAGACTGAAAACATTTTTGAGTATTTGAAATAACCAAATAAAAATGGGCTAGACGAATTCTATGTCTTGCATTATAGCAAAAAATTTATCTCTTACATTAAAAGTTCTAGATAGTAAAGTTGCTATTATTTAAGCATACAGGGGTCAATGCAGGGTTTTTTCCTTGGAACCCATTTTGTGAAAATTAAGAGTTATTTTTATGAAATTTATCATATTTTTGTGAAATTTATTATATTTTTTGTGAAAAATAACATTTTGTTATGAAAGATAAAATCCAGCTACTCAAATTCAAACCAAGCATTTAATAACTTCTTTAAGTCCTTCGGCTAAAGTTTTCGTTTCTGGTGAACTTGTTTTATTGCAAATGACACATTTTAAAATAAAAATAATTAATGGAAAGTATGTTTTTATGGAATGGAATTTTGTGAAGGAACCTATCTTATTAAGAGGAATTTTGTGAAGGGGCTATTTTATCAAGAGGAATTTTGTGAAAGGGCTCTAAATAGGCCCAAATTTTTCCTGGATTGACCCCTGGCATATAAAGTAGAATTTACTATCAATCAAAAATCTCTCCCAGACTGAAATCAGTCCTGAGACTGAAGGTCTTGCACCCATGGTAGCAACTAGCAAAATCTAGTTTTAATTAAATAATGCAATTGTTCAGCCATTTGTGTCTGTTAGCAGTTTTCTTTCTTTATAGCTTTGCAATCTCTATCAAGGTCATTGGCCAAGTTAGCATCAGTGGATGATAATTTGTTCAATATTTACACTAATATAATGCAGTTTCTAAAAGCCAGAAATCTCCAAAATATGGAATGCATAAACGTTAATGCCAATTTTCGCCCATTACTGTTTTCCCATTCTACATGATGACAGAATTATAACAAAGTAGAGATGCTTATAGATCATTCAATAAAAATTTTAATCAAAGAATTTTGGAAAATTTTGATGAAAACATGAAAAAAACATGATGGCAGCTACAAGATTTGCACACATTTTTTTCAGAAATTTACATATGAGATTCTATTACTTTAAGTTTAGAATACCGTTTTACTCTAATAAAATAATTATCTTAATGTGAAATCCTTTACTATTAAGGATTTAATCTGGTGTGTGGCAAATGTATTTAATTCAGAAATTTTGAAAAATATTACCTAACCTATTACTTTTACCTGTCATCATCTGTTGCGGACCGTATATTAAATTAAGCAATAATTAAAGATTGCATTTTCACCCTCAAATTTAACTTATTATTCTATAACCTCTAAAATCTAGAAATTAGAGATAACAATTAACAAAAAAAAAAAAAAAAAAGAATGTAGACTTGGTAAGAGAAGGAAAATTCAGAATTGATGAGTCTAGAACAATTTTGGACTCTACTGTATATAAATAAATAGACAATTTATCTAATATATACACTATAATGCCATAAATGATGGGAACTTTCAGTTTTAGACATTTTTTCAAATATTTACAAATATACATATCAGATTATTTTGGAATTTTAGGATTAAAAAGAACAGGTTTGACTTCATATTTTTCAACGTCGATTTGATAAGGAGGACAATTAGGGGACCAACCAAAAATTAAAGAAAAAAAATAATACTTGGGATCACCCTGTAAAATAAATGCACGAAATGATCTGTCGCTGCAGAATATACATAGGCAGACAATGTATAATATGTGCATTCATTTGTGTAAGAATAGCATGTATATTAATAGAGATATAGCGATTTTTTTAAAAAATTAAAAAAATTCTTGCATGTTTTTTTGCTTATAACACACAGGGTTTTTAACCAAATTTAACGCCAATTTCAGAAAAATTGACAAAATGTAGTAGCAATAACATAGTGCTATTGGAATATAAATATATTAAATATTTAAGGAAATATGGGCAGTTGTATGAAATAATTTTTATCTGTGCATGCGTGAACGATATCAAGGAACTTTTTGCATAATTTAGTAGTCAACTCTCTGGAGCAACTTAATAAAAAAAATCAGTCAAATATCGCAAAAATTCAGAGAGATATCGGCGTTAGAGTGAGCTGTTTTTTAGTTTCTGACTAAAACTCTATGAATGATAAGGGATTGTCCACAAATTGTTATTTTTAAGTTATCTGAAAGCATTCGGAAAAAGTTTTTTGAAAAAGCTATTTAATTATAGTTTACGGCTATGTTTAGGAAGATTTTGATTCTAAACTACGATGAAAAGGAAAATATAGTCCATACATTGATTACATTTAGGTAAATTGAGGTGTTTATAATAAAATTTTGTGAAATTTAGCCCAATACGCAAAACACTCTACAGTAAACTCTATTGCATATACACGTATGTATTTTGTATGTATTTATATTATACATTTTATTATACAGATATATTTATATTATACAGATATATTATACATTTTTCATAAGTTATGAGTCAATAACTTCCAATTTGATTTTTATAGTGATATTTCAATAGCTTTTTGAGAAATGCGTTTTGCGTATGGAATTTTCACAGAAAAGTGCATTTTCCATAAAATACATTTATTTAACAGAAATATTTACTTAACTATTTTAAACTTTATTTAACATTTACTTAACAGTTATGTGAATTGGAATTTTACTGTAGTTATCGATCAAGGTCTTTTTTTTTTTTTTTTTGCTGTTTATATCTAAAAGACAGTTTTGGCAGTTTTTGCACGAAGGAAAAAAAATTAACGTTGAAATGTTTGGCACTTCCGGTTTCATTCACTATTTTATGTATGGTTTTATTTATAGTACAATAAATGTAAGCGCAGATTTGGAAAGGTAAAAATGCGGGCTTTAATAAAATGTAATACAAAGAAAACGAAAATTTTAGACAAAAATCGCATTTTAAATGTAGTCAGATATCTTAATATGTATGCTATTTTTCATTGTTTATTGACACTTTAGTTTTTCTTGGAAAACCAGCATGTACATGGCGATTTGTCACAAGACACCTTATTACAGAGCTGACACTGGCGACTACTTTTTAATTTTTTCTTGTACCACTTTTTCAAAATAAAAATTTTTCCCATGCACTTTAACAACATGTGTATAAGAAACATAATACAAAATTTATTTTTTGAAAAGAATAGTGAAAAAATATAATAAAAATAATCGCTATTGGTAGTCCTGTCATTAGGACCGTAGGAAATCGGGGGGGGGGGGGGATGGATATTCTTCGAAAATCCGTATCATTGTATTTGTTAGACATTTGTGCTGCTCAAGGGTAAGAGGGGGGAGGGAGTAGATGCTGAATCCATTTTCAACGCAACTTTAGCGAAGTGCACTTACTTTATGTTATGATGCCAAAATTTGTAAGTGTATTTTCATTTGTTATTAGTTTTTTCTTATTTTTTCAGTATTATTAATGAAATATATATTTTGTACCCTGATGTAATATTTCAAAACATCTTAAAACTGAATTTAATTCTTAATTAAATGAAAATAAAAATGAAATAATGCGCAAACACATTTTGAATTTTCAATAAAATTAATTATTAATTAATCTACATATTTGCTTATTAATGAGAAGCTCTATTATTAATTGATTTTCTTAGTTTCACAGTTATTTTGAAAAAAACTGAGTTTGAAACTTATTTAGCCACCCCTCCCCCTCTTAATTTTTAAACTGCGATGTTATTGCCCCTCATACTATGAATTTAAAGGGGACTCAGCATAACTTTAGCATCGTGTAGGGCCACCCTTCGCCGCAATAACTGCTGCAACTCTTTGAGATAAAACTTTCTACTAGTTTTCGATACGTTTCTGGAGGAATCTTGCTCCATTCATCCTGTAGAGTAGCAAACAGTTCTGTGGTGTTTTTGGCTGAGTTGGACTGGCTCTAAATTGGCGCTCTAACTCATCCCAAAGGTGTTCCAAAGTGTTAAGGTCTGGACTTTGAGCTAGCCAGGGAAGGTTTTCCACACCAATTTCTTCAAACCACGTCTTAACAACACCTGTTGTCTGACATGGAGCATTGTCATGCTGAAACAGGTATGGAACAAGACCAAAGTGCTGCCATAATATCGGTAGCGCTGAATTGTCCAGAATTGTTTTGTAGGCTTCGGCATTCATACTCCCAGAAATTAAAACAACAGGATCCCACCTCCGCCAAATTTCACTCTGGGTACGAAACAGTCCTGTAAATATCATTCGCCAGGCACACGCCGCACACAAACACATCCATTGGACTGCCAAAACTGCTAGCGTGATTCATCGCTCCATAGGATGTTTTTTCATTTTTCTACTGACAGTGCCGTCGTTCTTTGAACCACTTTAATCGACGGGTCTTATTCAGATGCGTGATATTTGGCTTGTGAACTGCAGCTCGGCCATGAAAACCAAGTGCCACGATCTTCCGCCGGACAGTACGATCACTTGCATCATTAGCCGTAGACGATCAAAATTCCCCTGAAATCGCCTCTAAAGGAAGCCTTTCCGTTTGATTTCACAACATGTTTTAGGCATAGACGGTTCCGATCTATTACGTAATTTCCCAAATAGCTATTGAAATATAACTGTAAAAATCAAATTACAAGTTATTGACTCATAACTTATGAAAAATGTATAATATATCTTAGATTTTAGTTTATCATCTTCACTACTGGCATACAAATTACGTATATACAGAAAATACATATATATGTGATAGAATTTACTGTAGAGTGTTTTGCGTATTGGGCTAAATTTCACAAAAATTTATTATAAACACCTCAATTTACCTAAATGTAATCAATGTATGGACTATATTTTCCTTTTCATCGTAGTTTAGAGTCAAAATCTTCCTAAACATAACCGTAAACTATAATTAAATAGCTTTTTCAAAAAACTTTTTCCGAACGCTTTCCGGTAACTTAAAAATAACAATTTGTGGACAATCCCTTATCATTCAGCGAGTTTTAGTCAGAAACTAAAAAACAGCTCACTCTAACGCCGATATCTCTCTGAATTTTTGCGATATTTGACTGATTTTTTTTATTAAGTTGCTCCAGAGAGTTGACTACTAAATTATGCAAAAAGTTCCTTGACATCGTTCACGCATGCGCAGATAAAAATTATTTCATACAACTGCTCATATTTCCTTAAATATTTAATATATTTATATTCCAATAGCACTATGTTATTGCTACTACATTTTGTCAATTTTTCTGAAATTGGCGTTAAATTTGGTTAAAAACCCTGTGTGTTATAAGCAAAAAAACATGCAAGAATTTTTTTAATTTTTTAAAAAAATCGCTATATCTCTATTAATATACATGCTATTCTTACACAAATGAATGCACATATTATACAATGTCTGCCTATGTATATTCTGCAGCGACAGATCATTTCGTGCATTTTATTTTACAGGGTGATCCCAAGTATTATTTTTTTTCTTTAATTTTTGGTTGGTCCCCTAATTGTCCTCCTTATCAAATCGACGTTGAAAAATATGAAGTCAAACCTGTTCTTTTTAATCCTAAAATTTCAAAATAATCTGATATGTATATTTTTAAATATTTGAAAAATTGTCTAAAACTGAAAGTTCCCATCATTTATGGCATTATAGTGTATACATATAGAAGCAATTTCTTTAACATTTATCTAACCGAGCAATAATAACAAAATCAGGAATGTGGACTCGGTAGGAGAAGGGAAATTATCACAAGCACTTTTCACAACCCCTGTTCACCATTTCACACACTCAAACAATTTCTTCAATATTTATATATTTGATATATGCATGCAGAAGCGGTTTATATTTTATGTAGATTTATATATTTTGTGTCGATTTATAACATTGAATAACTAATTGCAATTTCTTAACCCTGCATGTACATTACGATGTATAACCTTCCATGTGCATTATGATTCTTACGAGTTTGACACTTTCCTGAATGTGGAATGAATTTTAAAAATATTTTCTATACCTATACATACTATATAGATTTCTTAAAAATCTACTACAAGGATCATTGTTTGGAAATAGTAGTAGACAAAAAAAGAAAAAAATAGTAATCTGTGCCAAGCTTTTGCTTGCAGTTTTCATGTGAAATGTAGTAGCAGACAAACTATAACATGCAGAAATCACAGGAGCTGTACATTGAGGGTTAAGCTTACATTGCACCAAGACAATTATTAAAAGGAAGTTTCTTAACTCTGAGATAATTAATACACAGAATGAATAACGGAGCTGAATATTAAGTGTGATTTAATACTGACAGCACTTACATTGCTGCACTAATCAATTGTGCCTCTGAGACATAGTCTTATAATTTTCCATTTGATTTAAATTTTTATTCAATGATCTAAAGCATCTCTAGTTTATTATAATTCAAACAAGCCGAAACCCCTTTAAATTAATTTTCACTAAAGAAAAGAGAAAGAAACCACACATATATATATATAAATATATATATTAAGTTACAAATTTCTTGTTTAAATTATTTAAAAATAAATTGGAAGAAAATTTTCATTAAATTTACTATTAAAAGTTATGAAAATTAAGAAATAGATACAACAAATGTATTAAAAAAATTGCATTGTTTCAGTTTATTTTAAGATAAAAGAAAGTTTGCTTCAATAAATAATTATAATTCCTGTCTCCATTTAGATTGCAAATTGCCAAATGATATATTGTTAATTGAAAATTTCATAAAAATATTTTCATTTTGGTTTAATATAATTTTATTTATAATATATACCATAAAATCCCATTAATCTGCCCCCCCCCCCAAACGCGACGGAAAATCATAAAATAATCAGAGGGGGGTGCTTACACAGCATTAAAATTATAGTATATGATATCTATGGGTGGTGGTCGGTGGTGGTGGTGGGGAGGATGCTAATGGCCGATTGTCGCAAAGTATGCATTATTTTAATAAAGTGAGAAAAGAAAAACATTTTGAAAAAAAAAAAAAAGCACAAAATACACTACAAATTCGACTTTGGCGCCTTCTAATGATCAGTCAATCGATAAATTTTTGTGATTAGTTTTCATAATACCATTAAATACGACTATAAATTCTTTGATAAAATAAATAGATTATTTTTTTATCAAAACACTTCGCACACAACATCAAATACACATTTTAAACTTATTTCATGAGAAACTTTCCCTATCAATATTTTTATTACCTTCATATTGCCATGGAGATAAATTTACAACAAAACTAATGTTTGGTTATATTGCTTTTTCAAATTGACAACAGTTGAAGTTGTGTACGTTACTTTTGTGTTTTTACAAGTTTGCGATATATCAAAGAATCGTCACGCCTTTCTGATCCGTCGGGAGAAAAAAAAAAAAAAAAAAAAAAACACTTGCAAGATAAAATTTTTGGTATTGATCTTGACGTGCGTGGCAAAATTTTTTTTAGGGAAGGGTGCTTTCTCGGGATTTTTTGAATTTTCCAATTTGTTTACAAAGTGGGAGGGGGACGCTTAATCGGGAAGGGTGGAAATTCGCTTAATCGCAAATTTTAATAATATACTAAGATTATGGCCACATTCAGTGGAAACTACCCAAAGTAAACGATGTAACCGCTTTCTTACGTCATGGTATGTAACTTGCTGACAGACCTACTGGATAGTATTTACTAGCCTGCAGTGCTCTGTATATTACATCATCATAATTATTGTTTTTTTGTTGTTTATCTGTGTCTCTATCCAATCATCATGTTAGCGAGTGCTGAAACAGATTGTTGCCAATTCAATTTAAATAATATTTCATGTAACCAATCATGTGACCCAATTAACAGAGATTTTTTCCCGGTGACTTTGGTCACTTCGACTGAACAATATTGGTTGCGGATTGGTTAGCATCAATGTATCCTTTACTAACTAACCAATCTCACCGGTTACTTACCGAAGCTCTACTGGACACACTCTATGTAAACCACATTTTAAGAAAGTTTTAAAAGCTTTATTTCAAAATTGTAAAATAGGAGTAAACAGATCAATTGTTTTTTATTTTACCCATTTTTTTAAATAAAATTTAAGAAAAGAACAATCACATTTTAACTGAGAACTGCTACATTCTACAAAACAATGTTAAATCCATCAATATATTAATTTTCTAGCAAAAAAGTTTTTAGACATTATCTATTATATTATGTTACAGGCAGACTTGGCTTAATAGCACAATTCATTTAGGAACAACTCAATGTGATTATTGTGATTAGTAATTTAATTTTATTCTGCCAATTTTAGAATATAAAATTACTGTTTGTTTAATAATCATTCAAACTTATTAAATAAATGAATTTTAACTTTTTCTATTTTCATTTAGCAAATCCTTAACTAGTTTGTTAAAAGAACCCAGCTTATAACAAACAAATTTCATAAATATAAAGTAAAAGTGAAATCTGCTGATTGAACAAAAATAAACTTTAGAGAGCCGGGCACTTGTAACATTAAAATGTTAAGCATTATATAAAGGAACATTTACACACACCTGTTATAGATAAAAATATTCTTTATTTTCATGTCAAAAAATTCAACATACAGCTGAAGATTACATAAATGTAAATTGGAGCAAAAATTATCACATGGCAAAAATGTCATTAAAAAAACAATCTTTAATGAATCACATTTTCTAGTTTTGCAATGCAATTCCAAAGAAAGTCTAATTTGATACAGTTATAACAGTATAAAATCATCAAAAAGTGAAACATAATATACTATACAAAAAAAAATGTATTTATACTTTTCAATATAACATCAATATTTAAACATTAATAATGACTATATTGCACTTCAATCACAATGATCTGATTATTAAAAAAGTGACCTTTTGAAGAATGAAAATAAAATAAGCATTTTCAGTTTCTCTGATACTGAAAACAAAACAAACAGTAAACAGAATTTCCTGATTAATTCTAGAATAGAACAGCTTCTTCTTGGCATTTCTTTGATTCCCAAATTTGATTGCCACCCTGGTTACTATCATTAAACTGTTATCAGTAAACAAAATAAAGTTTTCTTCTTCTTTTTTTAATTTTATGTATTAGGCTGATAAAAAAATAATGCTGGCTTTGGAATATCAAAATTAAATATGAACTACACAGATCTGAAATCTTAGAAATGTTTATTAATAAAACATACAAAGTTTCAGAATCAAGAATTAAAAAAATATGTATCCAGTTGTTTGAAAAAATGATAGTCAGTGCATGATAAGTCAGGTGAATAGGGAAGACCAAGTTAAGTGTCCCGCACAGTGTTGAATTCAGGGGGTGGCCCGGGGGAACATTCCCCCCAGAGCATTGAAATGTCCCCCCCGGAGCCACAGAAATCCCTCCCAGAGAAAAGTGTCTGAATTCAACACTGGTCACACAAGCAGAGTTACCTAACAAACAGACAGGTGATATAGGTAAAGGGTTGCATGCTCAAATTAAAAGTTTCTGTTCAAATTATAGACACCCACATTACAGGAATTGGTGCAGGAGTTCATTTGGGAGAGAGAATTACTCTCTCCATGGGTGCAAGAAGTCTATCCAAGCCAAGACTTAAAATTTTTATGGATACCAGGAATAGCCAAATGGAAATGGACTAAAAGATTGCTGTGTCATGCATTATGCCTAAAAATGGATCTTTTACAATAAAAGATAGTTATTAAAAATTCCTGGTAGTAAAATTGGTATTATTTAAGTATAAAAATTAGAATTTACTACCAGCCAAAAATTTCTCCAAGACTGAAATCAGTCCTGAGACTGAAGTCTTGCACCCATGACCCCCTCAAGTATACTTTGATTTTCCAGAATGTATCAGTCTCATCACAAGTCAGAATAAAAGTTTTTTTTTTTTTTTTTAACTGTGCAAAAGTTAAAATATTTTGTCAAATTTGACTAAAATTGAAATATTAAATAAAAACTTTAAGCACAGAAATTTAATAATTATCAATAACATTTGCCAAAGCTTCGCTATATTGCAACATTCTCAAAAGGAGACACATTTATCATTATGAGAACCTTGACTTAATTTTTAAAAAATGAAAAAATAAAACTGTATCAATTGTTTTTCAGATGCACACAACAAGATCAAAGATATTTTAACTTCCTTAAAAAAAATCTCTTTTTTAGCCCCCCCCCCCCAAAAAAAAAAAAGTTCTGAAATGGAACCTCGACTTGGTGATACTTCCCCGGACAAGTTAGATATATAAACAAATACTAGCTTGTCGATAGTGGTATACTTGCAAAATTTTTGTTCAAAATCCTATCATGTCCATATATCACCACTCTCTTATAAAGGTATTCTAACACAAGGGGCATTGCGTTGTTACAGAGAATTTGATCTCCTTTGTCGACTAATGTCAATCAGAACAGTTCAAATTCTTTGTGCATCTTTTTGATTTCCAGATAATAACAACAATTGAAATTATTTCATTAAGATTTGAGGAAATGTAATGCATAAAATTTGCTACATACCACCGAACAGTGGTAACTATTTCAAAAAGCATTAGTTTGAGAAAATATATTGCAGCTTCTTCTTTGTCAGACCATCATACTACAGAATACGGTTAGTTATTGTTAAAGTATCTATTTTTTCATCTGACATGAAAATTCATATTTCAGAAATGGATCATACTGTTTCTAGGACCAAATTAAATGAAGCATAACTAAATAACTTGAAAATTTCAAAATTATGGATACAAGAACATCTCTATTTGATTCCTATGATACTGTGAAAAATTTTGCTTGATTTCCAAATGATATAAATTCATCAGTAATGATAGTTGAAGGCATTGATTAAATGTCTGTCTGGCTTGGTGCCTTGTGCTGAGGCACCACTCCATCCTTATCATATTTCTGAGTACTATATATGGCAAGAATATTTTTATTATTATGAAAAGATCATCTCTTATCCAATAAAATATCTTTCACAATAGAACATAATTTTGATTCAAACATTATATATATATATTCGCAGCTATATTAAAAAAAATTGTGATACTAAATTTCTCTTATGGTACCTGAAAATTTCTTTTGATTACACATCAGGAAACAATGTTGAAGCATCTCATTCCAAATTGAAATATTTTAATGCTGTAAAGTTCGCTATAGGTTCCTGCAGAGAACAAATATCAGTGAAAAAATAGTCCTGATTATTACTTCTGTCATACATTAGACTATGCAGCCAGTATGCCTGCAATAAATATACATCTTATAAAAATTTCATATTTAAACATTATTAAGCATAAAAATTATTATACTTGCTATTGTTATGTAATTTCAGAAAGCATTTACTACTATTTTACAGATTTTAATAAAAGGCAAAATTTTATTACAAAACAAACATAAATAATTACATAAAATATTTTAGTAACAATGAAAATACTCTTTATTATTATTATTA
Source organism: Maratus michaelseni (assembly GCA_963931845.1). NCBI lineage: Eukaryota > Metazoa > Arthropoda > Arachnida > Araneae > Salticidae > Maratus > Maratus michaelseni. Next base: position 175,184,865 of record OZ007593.1, read on the forward strand.
CTTACCCATCATACGTAGTATAGGGTAAGTCTTGTAATCGTTTTGAAAATAGAAAAATTTTTTTTGACGGATTTACACGTTTCAGACACCGGAGATTCCGAAAAACATATTTTTAGAAAAAAAATTTTGCCGTCCGTCTGTGTGTCTGTGTGTGTGTCTGTAAACGCTCTATCTCCCGAAAAAATTGAGATAGAGACTTGCAATTTGGTATGTACTTAGTATGTAATAATGGAAAGAAGCCTATTTCATTTATATAACCTCGATTAACCGGAACTATTTTTTTCGGACTCTCGAAATATTCGTTCTGATAAAAGGTATATAAAAATTTTCGAAATTGGTTATTTTAAGAAATGAATATAAAAGACAATAAAAAAACAAATTTTGCATAAAGCATGAAGTCGATCGGATAATTAGTTGCCGAGATATTTGGAATCCTATTTTCCATTTTCTTCTATTTTTCATGACACTGTATTTTATCCAAATTTCACTTTAAAGACATATTTTAATTCGAAATTTGACGCTTAATCAGATGCAATAAACCGCTAGTTAAAAAGATTATTATTTTTGGAGTTATAATGAAAAACCTCTTTCAAGCAATTCAGTAATCGAGCCTTTAAAGTTTGTGACGTCATCAAGCCACGATTTTATTTGAATTGCAATGCATTTTATAAGTAGTTTACACATTTTTAATTTAATATTTCACATTATGCATATCCATGATGGGTAAGTATTACGGTGGCCCCCAACGACTAGTTTTTTAAATAATAAACCTTAAATTATTATGTAGAAATTTGCTTGTTTAATCAAAGCTTAATGTGATTCAAGATAAATGTCAAATCAATTTTAACTGCAGAACTGAAGAATTTAAAAATATAACAAAATTATAGTTTCAAGGAAATTAATAATTTAAACATTTCCTTGAAGATATAACTAACAGTAATGATAATTAGTAAAGCTTTATACACTTTAATATTACAAATTCATTAACATTTCTTTTTTGTCATATCATGGGCACAGGGATAGAGTCTTCAAAATTATTGGGAAGACTCTAACTAGGATATGCTTATTCTTTTACTCACAAACATACACATGTGTGTGTGTAATTTAAATGGAGACCTAATACCCATTTAATATTGCTTTTTTAAAACTTAATTTATTGAAATTAAACACAATCATATATATTTAAAAAATTGCTACATAAACAGGGTTGATCTGGCAAAAACTTGGGGCCCCATCACAAAATTACCATTTTAATATAAAATAATTTTCACAAACTCTTTATAAAAGAGGCTCTTTCACAAAATTACTTTCCGTAAAAGCAAACTATTCAAGTTAAAATAAAGTTAGGATTTAAAATGTATAATTTGCAAACAAAACAAGCTCAACACAAAGGAAAACTTTAGCAGGAGGACATAAAAAAGAAGTAGGATTATTAAACTTATGTAAGTTTGTTAAAAGTTTTAATTTATGTAATTGGATTTGATCTTTCATTACAAAATTTTATTTTTCACAAGTAATAAAATTTGTTGATTTTTTTTTCTTTCAAAATGGGTAAAGAGAAGAAAAAAAAAACACCAACCTTTGATAACATATCTATAACCTTTGATAACATATCAGTGATTAAATATACACGAAAGTAATAGCTAAATCTTAGAAGAATGGTTATATAGAATACCATTCTTTCCAAGTTTTTAAAATATTGTTTTCTGTTTGATGAAAAAAAATGCCAGGGAAAAAGTGCATTAAAACTTTTTTAGAAATTAGTAGATGCTCAAAATCATCATTTTCCTATAAAAAAACAAAAAAAAAAATGTTTTGTGGGTGTGACACTATATTATGATTAAAAAAAAAGTTGATTAAGAATAAAAACATTTAATTTAAAAGTTTTGTCTTAACCTTTTCAGGACGGGTGTTTTAAGTATCAACGAGACATCATTATTTAAATTCTTAAAAAAGACACACACACACCCACAAAATACCTTAAACAGTACTTCTTTTCTTCCCAGTTATTGTTAATCCTGTCATCTCAAAGCACAGGTTAACAATAATTATGGAAAAAGAAACACTTTGTAGATTTTAAGATTACTACTGTTTTTTCTGAAAGGGATATCTTCTGGCCGATATTCAAACCACCTGCCCTGAAAAGGTTAAGTACAATGCTATTTTAAGTGTAAAATTGTCAGACAAACCCATGTGGATTCGGTGTGATCATAGGCCTGGTTATCAATAGCACAGCTAGGATTTTGTCTGGAAAGAGGGAGAGGGGTTGAAAGTGCTTTGCAGAAATTATTTTATGTGGGGATATGGAAATAGCCAGAATATGCCCATGATGAGACAAAACCCACTCATTTTGGGAAAGGACCTATCCTCACCCCCAACTATGCCCCTACATGTTATAAATTATTTTTTGACTGAATTTTTTTTTTTTTTTTTTTTTTTTTTAATAAATTACATATGCAGGTTGCTTTATAGTAACATTTTTGTAAAAGATTAACAATAGGATAACAATGTTTTAAAATTCAAAACAGTGTATTTTATAAAAATAACTCGAAGAATATATCTTCTGTTGTCAAATAAAAAAAAAAGGTTGTGAAAAAAATATGAGTCAGGATACTATTAGGAGTACATTTCTTTTAATAAATTTATGACTTTGACATAGTTTAGTAAAAAAAAGTGCATCATGCAAGACCCTGGACAGTTGCATACTTTGTTCCCACATAAAGTGAACAACTATTATTGAAGTTTGAATCTATAGAATATTCAATAAAAGCTAAAATTAATTACAATTTTTCTATTCTTATTAGTTTTCCCTATGCTTAAAAAGGGGAAGAGTGCTGCTTGTGGAAAAAAAGGCATTTTTTAAATTTTTAAGGGTATTTTTTTAAAGGCACTCATTTTGTTATTTTTAAAAACACTCTTCATATTTAAAAGCAAAAACACTCTTTTTAAGACATGGCAATGAGTTAGTTTTTACGGATGTACTATGGTATTTTTTAATGGAAAAGACAGTAAGGGTGCCATTTTTTTATTGAGGACATTTTTTTTTTTTAAACCAAAGGACAGACAAGGTGCAGCACCCTCTTGAAACTGTAGGGAAATTCTGAATGAAAAAGCAGAACTGCCACATTAAGAAAATTACAACTATCAGAATCTTGTCCAATAAAATAGACAATTCTAAAATAAGGTGAACTGAGCATAATATATTTTCTCATTGATGAAAGAAGCTGGTTCGATGCCAATATCTATTTCTATGATTTCATTTTAAAAAAATGTTAAATTAAGTACCTGGAAAAAATACTACTGGAAATTAGAGAAAACATGCAATAAAAATATATTCTTATGGAAAAGAGAGAGAGAAAAAAGCCTAATACTCCTTACTGCTATTAATTACTTACCATCAAATGAATCTGTTATGACTTCCCTTTCAGAATCCTCTTGCAGTATTTCACAAAACACCTTTAGCTCTCCGGAACGTAGAACTCTGTACAATTCCGATTTTTCAATAAAACGCTGCTGCTCATATAAATGACATACTAGATCATCATCTCTGTGCTCAACAATAAAACTCATGTATTCCTCTCCATCTGGTGCCAGTAAACCTACTCTTACACGATTAAGATAACTTTTAGGTGAAATCCAACATCTAATTCCAATCCATTCATCATATTCAGATGCCTGCAATCCGAGGACACTCTGTTGGCATTGAAAGTGAAATGTTGGACTAGTTATATGAGTATCATTATCTCGTAGAAAAAATAGGAAGTTTGAAACTGTCCATTTAAAGTATTTTTTAAATACTTGGGATTGTGTTATATGCCCAATATCTCCTCTGAAGACCATTTTTTTTTTCAGAAAATGTTTACAGATTACAAAAATAAATTCAGTTTATAACGTTGAAAATGAAATCAGTAAATTAAACTGCTAAAACAAGAACTACTAGTTCAGTTTTGAATGTATCAATCGGTTGTATTTTCGCAGACCGGAAAGTAAATAAGGATTTAAATAAATTTAGGTTGTAACATTTTAAAGTGTGAAACAATCTGTATTAAACACGAATAATGGTATTAAATCTGTCAAATCATCACCCCCAGTAAACAAATCAACAAATGATGTAATCTTAAATGGTTGGTTGATTGGTTAGCAGAACGGATGCGGCTTGTAATCTTATTACAACTTAATGCAATCTCACATTTAAGTTAACAGAAAAAGATGTAATAAACATTTCATATATAAAAGATTTAAAAGCTTCTTAAAAATAAATTTGATTTTTTTTATTAATTTAATAAAATGGATGGAAACTTTATGAAAAAAAAAATATTATGAATAAGATTTCTTTTTAAAGTACACTGTAAATTGTTATAATTTAAAAGAAAACATTTTTAATTTTCAAAGACTATAATGACTTTAATGTTAATTTTTAATATCAGCTTAAGGCTGGGATTACGGTGCCTCGCTCTACCGTATCTTACGCTCGATCGTAGGATAGGCGTTCCTGCGATCAGTCGTAACTTCGTATTACGGTGCCTCAGCGTAAGTCCTCGTGCTTCGGTGTAAGTCCTCCTGCAGTCAGCCAATCAGAGGCCGCAGTTACATTTGTTTCGGTTGCGCGCGCATCCACTTGCGTCTTAACTTACGGCTGCTTCGAAGCTGTCGTAAGATCGCGAGGCACTGTAATGCCGTTTACGTTTTGTTTATATCGTAAGTCTCTAAGTTGATCTTAAGCGAGGCACCGCAATCCCAGCCTAAGCCACAACCAAAGCAACATGAGGGGCGCGTCCAGTAGACCTATCATCATCAACAAGATTCCTCTTTATTTCGTGGTCCGTGGTATGGATTGAATTGAATGTGTATATGTGGTGCTGCCATCTATTGCAGTTTTCTATAAGCACGAAACACATGTACAATCTTTTGTTATATATATATATATATATATATATATATATATATATATATATATATATATATATAAATTCATTATAAATTTATTATAAAGATTATTTGCCGTTTTAAGAAAGACAAAGATAATTATTTTATCTGTGAAAAAATTTTCAGTTACTTTTCACGACGTTTAGCACATTCTAAGTTCTTATTTGCTGGAGATACAAATTAGGAAGCTTTTAAAATTCTATTTGAATGAAAAAGCAAAAATAAAAGAATAAATCCGCCTAATATCAAAGGTGTGCCTGGTTAACTTTTCAATCCATGTTTGTCACATATGTAGGTTATATTGTGCGGTATGTTTTGCATCAACTGTTTAAGAAATACGAATTACAAATTATACTCTTTTACAAATATTTTCTATAAGAACGCTGGTGCTGCTATCTATGGTATATTTGTGTAATGAAAGTTCTCTATTGAAGCCGCACCTCAACTATGGAGAACTGAAAAATCTTTCTCTCTTTTAATAATAATAATATATATTCGGCTTTCTATATACATATATACAGAGCCGAATTTAGGCATGGTTCAGGGCGGGGAAATATGGAGAAACGCAAACTGAAGTTTTGAGAGTACTGTTTTTAATTCTGAAATTACGACATTAAAAAAAAATAATAATTGATATAGAACATTTGTGGTCACAACAGAAAAATAAGATAAGTAATAAAGTAATGGTTCTTAGAAAAGCACCGATCTTTATTAAATAATTATCGTTACACTGTCCCACGAAAAGGAAATGTTTGGCTTCCAAAACATTGGAAACATTATGATTTTGCTTAAAACTTATTTCAAAATTCGACCCTTTTAAAAACGTCTTTTAAATATAAATAGAAACCCTGGCTACGCTAAGCTAGCTTAATTGCTTTCAACTATGTGTCAGAAGCTAACTAATAAAAATCTGTTGTTGATTCAATATTTTAGGTAATGATCTATTAAGTGGTTTTAATTAATTTTAGATTCCCGATATAACATAATAAAGATCATGAGGTTTTCAAGCAAAGTGATGTTAAAAAGATAAAACAACCCCCTGCATTCCTGAAGTACAGTTTTTATAATTTCTGAAACATTGGAAAGAGCTAGTCATATTTCAAAATAAATAAATAAATAATAATAATTTAGATATATATATATATATATAATCGAACCCGATTATAGAAAATTCACCGTTTTTTCCCCCCCACTTCATAGGAAGCTCGAGCTAGTGAATTTATTAAAAATTATTATAATTTTTCCTCTTTCTTTTGTAAGAAATGGCAACAGCAAAAATCATTGTTTAAACTATTTTTTTAGGATAGGATTTCCAAATTGATGTCTCAACATATAATCATAATTTAAATAATATGAAGCTATTAACGGATTAAAGAGTATTTAAAGAATATATATTACACTGTTTATTATTTATTTATTTATTCTACTTTATGGCGTTTAAACTATTTCGTTGTTGCAGCTTCACAGCCTTTTGGCCTTTTACTGCGAGCGTGGTTTGGTGCATAATTATATCCATTGTTATTGTAATTCGTATTCAATTTTAAAGGCATAACGAATTTTTACGCCATTCAAAAAGAATACGCCATAAAGAAATATTTGGCGATTTGTCACCTATGGCGGGATAACGGAAAAATGCCTTAAAATTAATTTATTAATCTATAATTAAGTTCTAAAAATGTTTAAATGTTGTATTGTCATCGGCAAAACACCTGTGTACATAATTTTTTATAATTCTAGCCTATTAGCACAAGAATCGTGAGTTAAAAATCGGATACAAAATTCCATCTTTACATACAAAAACCAGGTTGTTTTACATAAAAGAATGTAAAAATACAATGTTTTTTTTTTTTTTTTTTTTCTTAATTACAGAGAGCAAACACTCCATACGTTAAAAAAAACTATTATTATTTTTTTGTCAAAGTTACAATATTTATCTATTTACCTTTATGTATTGCGTCTAATTCAATTATCTTGTTAACATAAAACAAGAACGAAAAATCATGCGTCAAGCATAGATTATGTAACACTTTCCAACGCTTCCAAAATAATTTTACAAATCATTACCGTTTAATAAGCTGAAAGATAACATCTAAGTAAACAATTTGGCAAACGCATAACATATTTAAAAACGTAATTTCAGGAATTTCCAACATATATTTCCAACATATACAATATTCGGAAAAATATCCGAATACTTTTATTCAGCCCTGTATATGATGATATTTGTATATATGCTACATAGGATGCTAAATTTCAGTTTAGTTAGGAAACTCGTAACACAGTTTAAAATTCTCCTTCTGGAGTTTTTTAAACGGAGTCAATAAACGGAAATGTGTCCACGAACTTTTGTGCTGCCCTGTATATGATCTACAAAATTTATACACACCAAGTAATAGACAAAAAGTGAGTTAAATTTAAAATCGCGTTCAAAAACTTAAACGCACTTCCAGGAATTATTGTTAACAGACAGTAGAGAATTCTTTTGTGTGTGCCTGTAAATGAACGATGACTGCTATACACGCAGTATTCTGTAGTAAGCCTCTTGTAATGCACCTTAGTGATATATATAAATTTCAATGCGTTTAAAATAGTGAAACATCATTTAAATAAACCGCAGACGATTTTTCTCCATAGACGTAATGTAACGGAATTCTTTTGACTGTCCCTGTAAAGTAACTATAAGTGCTATGCACACCCTATTCCATATTAAGCTTCTTGTAATGCACCTTAGTGATATATATCAATTACAATGTGTTTGAAAATGTGTAACATCATTAAAGTAAACCGCAAATGATTTTTCCCTATAGACCGTAATGTAACGGAATTCTTTTGAGTGTCCCTGTAAAAAAACTATAACTGCAACACACTTCAGTTGAAATAGGGAACATGCATATAGATAACGACAATAACATATAAAAATTGCAGGGCAATCCGAGCACATTTACGGGAGTTAGAGCACAGCCAGACGGCCATGCAGCAGACAAACCGAAGTCATAAACACTTTTCAACTAGGTTGGAAAGTGTTAAAAACACACATTTATTAAAATGAATAACTACACATATATCTTGGCTTGGGTACAGCTTGAAATACACAATAATAATTAAAACTAGTCGGATGTGCCAATCCCAAAACTTTCTTCTATCTCAGTCATGTTAATACTTCAAAATTCGCTATCACATCGCCAATAAAATCAATATTTTTCATCATTCTGTTGTACGTCAGCTGCGTGCGAATGGTCGGGTTACAAGGATGCGAACAACCGATGTATACTAAACTATGAAAAGTCCTTCTGGCCTGAACCGACAGGAACACATAGCCTTCCTATTCCTTGGTTTTATGATTTTAGCTAATTAATTTAATCGAAAACACGAAGATAAAACGCGTGGAACCTAAATAAAGAAGATTCAATCCCAGTTCTCGTCAACATTGAATTTGAATGAGAATATCGCCAAATTAGTCCTCTACAGCCAAGTTGGCTTCATTTATGGCAACTTATTTTGGTCGCCAAATTTGGCGATATTCCGCCAACTGTCGCCAAGTTTGGCGAGAATTTGACGTTGGCGAATATAAATATATAGTGATAAGCAAATAATAGGATTAATGGTTACAACAATGAAAGAAAATTTGCCGAAACCCTGTTAACTAAAGCTCATAAATTAAACCCGTTTATGGATGAATTCTGCTGTCTTCTTTGAAAATGTTAGCCACCCTAAAATTTCAAACTGCTATATCTCAGCCATTTTTTAACATAGAGGCAAAGCAAAAATTGTTCCGGATTCTCCGGATCAAGGCCGAACATTTAACGAAAAATAAGTTTTAGGATGTCTAATTTTTTTGAATTTGCACATCTTTTTTGAATTTGAAATCTTTAAATGGCTATCGCAACGCCCCCTTTCGTCGAAATATCCCCAAATTCTAATAGAACCTGCTTGCCATAGTCAAAAACATAGAAAAAAAATGTTGTTCAATTTGAAGCATAACTTCATACATTTTTTGATGATACAATAGTGAAAACGGAACAAAAATATCGATCACAGCGCCCCCTTTCGTCGAAATATCCCCAAATTCTAATAGAACCTGCCTGCCATAGCCAAAAACATAGAAAATAAATGTGGTTGAATTTGAAGCATAACTTCATACAGTTTTCGATGATACAATAGTGAAAATGGAACAAAACTATCGATCACAGCGCCCCCTTTCGTCGAAATATTCCCAAATTCTGATAGAATCTGCTTGCCATAGCCAAAAACCTAGAAAAAAAATATGGTTCAATTTGAAGTATAACTTTATACACTTTTAGATGGTACAATAGTGAAAATGGAACAAAAATATCGATCACAGCGCCCCCTTTCGTCGAAATATCCCCAAATTCTGATAGAATCTGCTTGCCATAGCCAAAAACATAGAAAAAAAATTAGGTTCAATATGAAGCATAACTTCATACACTTTTAGATGGTACAATAGTGAAAATGGAACAAAAATATCGATCACAGCGCCCCCTTTCGTCGAAATATCCCCAAATTCTGATAGAATCTGCTTGCCATAGCCAAAAACATAGAAAAAAAAATTAGGTTCAATTTGAAGCATAACTTCATACACTTTTAGATGGTACAATTAAAAGCCACACAGACGGACAGACGTACAGACGGACAGACAGACATTTTGTAAAAACATGTTTTTCGGAATCTCTGACCCCTAAAACGTGTAAATTCGTCGAAAACCGGAAGTCGAAAAAAATTTCGATTACAATACTTTCTTCTATTATAGATAGAAGAAAGTAAAAATACTTGAGTAGAAATATTTACATATGAATAAATTTAGCATAATATAACAATATTTTAGAACAGCGATTCCCAAACTTTCATCCTTAGCGTACCGCTTGAAGAATTACATGTGCTTGGCGTACCCTTTATTTTTAACACTTTTCAACATAGTTGAAAAGTGTTTATGAATTTGGTTTGTCTGTCTGTCCGTGCTCTAACTCGCGTAAATATATTCGAATTGTGATACAGTTGATATATGTTATTGAGGTTTACTATAGCATGTGCGGTATTAAAAATGAAGTGTGTAGCACTTATACTTCTTACAGGGACACTCAAAAGAATTCTATTACATTACGATCTTATGGGGAAAAATCATTTGCGGTTCATTTTAATGATGTTACACAATTTCAAACATATTGAAATTGATATATATTACTGAGGTTCACTATAAGAGGCTTACTATAGAATATGGTATGCATAGCACTTATACAGGGACACTCAAAATAATTCTGTTACATTACGGTCTATGGAGAAAAATCGTTTGCGTTTTATTTTAATAATGTTTCACTATTTCAAACACATTAAAATTAATATATATCACTAAGGTGCATTACAAGAGGCTTACTACAGAATATTGTGCGTATAGCATTAATCGTTCATTTACAGGGACGCACAAAAGAAAATCAGTACTGTCTGTTAATAATGCTGGAAGTGCGTTTTCAATTGCTGAACGCGTTTTCAAATATAACTCATTTTTTTTGTCTATTACTTATTGTGTATAAATTCTATAGATCATATACAGGGCAGCATAAAAGTTCTCGAGTACATTTCCGTTTATTAACGGAAATTCCAGAAGGAGAATTTTAAACTGTGCTACGCGTTTTCTAACTGAACTAAAATTTAGCATTCTATGTAGTATATATACAAATCTGTAGATAAGATACAGAGCTGCACAAAAGAATTCGGATATTTATGTTGTTGGTAATTTCTGAAATTGCGTTTTAAATATGTTATGCGTTTTCCAAATTACTTAGATATCATCTTTCACACTATTAAACGGTAAAGATTTGTAAAATTATTTTGGAAGTGTTGGAAAATGTTACATAATCTATGCTTGCCGCATGATTTTGTTCATGATTTTATTTTACTTGTGATAAAAAATAGAAACAAAAAAATAGCAACGGATGGATTCATAATTTATTTACTATTGTCTATTGTCTATTTGTATTGTAATGTAGCTTTACATGTTGCAAGTTTTCTAGTTAAACCGTTGCTTTTGTGTACATCTGAATGTTTCATGAAATTTTGTTGTTAATATTTGTTGAGGTACAATCGAAAGTGATCTTTTACATCTAGTCCTAGTGTGTTGTTATATTTTGGTCAAGTCAATGGAAAACCTTTTCAATGATTCAATTGGATTAATGATTCACACCTATGGTATTAGAATATCTATAAGCTCCATGGTTGTACCCTTTCGTATGTTTTCAGTAGCAAAGCAATATCGACCAATATCATAAAGAGTGACTTTGTAATATCGGCCAAAGGTGGGCAAAGTCGGACTGGCCAATACCCAAGTAGCATAGTTTGTCAGTTCATTGTTGGTAAATGGTTGGGAAATGGCTCCTGTAGAAATCCCTCTAACTTGGAGCGTATCTAAGGAGCGAGCGCGCTCGCTGCTCAGATACTAGTTGATGAATCGCAACAGTTATATCAGATCGCAACAGTTACATCACATACTAGTTGCTCAATCGCAACAGTGGTTCAACCACTCGAGCGGTTGAACCACTGTTGGGACTTTGTTGGCAAATGGTTCGTTGTATTTTGGTACAGCAAATATACATTTACTAGGGGGCTCAGCCCCTACTCGCTAACCCCCGTGAATTACGAAGCAATTCACATTAAGACTGCTACGCGGTCCCAGTTCGCTTCGCTCGCTCGCTTCTTTTTATTTTTGCAGCAATTCTAGCCGGAATAAGTACTACCATAAATCCGCCATAAAATTGATAATTTTATTTAGTAAAAAAATAATTGAAAACTTCGTTGAAAACACAATTAAAAATGCATTTAGTTGGTGCTATCAATGGGCATAAATCATTTAAATACTAGGAAAAAAGATCTTGAAAACACAATTGGTTTAAAACTCATTGCACCTCTAATATTGTACAGCATGGCTTAAATTAATTAAAAAAAAACACTACGTGATAGGAAGATAGTTTATATATATCATCAATCATTGTTTAAATTTCGTAAAACTGTTCTAATTGATTATAGATATTCGCAAAAGAAATTATTTTTTACTTCATCAAGACAGCAACAGAAGGCAGCAGGTGCAATCCAGACATTTGATATTTTCATTCTTTCCGATTTACGTGTGAATGAAATTCATAAATAAATTCTAAATAAGAGTTGAGAATTCATTTGAAATTAACGATATGAATCATAATTAAAATGAGGAATCATCTGAAACGCTTTAAATTACACACATGTTATTTGAATAATTGCTAGTTTGAGTTTCACTGCTTTTACACTGGCCGCCATATTGGAGATTTTGGAAACTACGGTTGTTGCCAAACGATAATATAGAAATTCAGCCCTTTTTCCGCGCCACGTAAAAGATATATATATATATATAGATTTTTAATAGTTGCTAGTGTGAGTTTCACTGCTCTTACACTGACCACCATAATGGAGATTTCGGAAACTACGTTTGTGACCAAACGATAATCTAGAAATTCAGTCCTTTTTCCACGCCACGTAAGAGAAATATATATATAGATTACTGTGGGCTAACGTAGAGCAACAATTAGCCAAAGCTGAGCCAACCATTTTGTGCTACTTGGAATTGCACGGCTAGCTCCCCCCCCCCCTCCCAATATTGAGCAATATCGGTTATCTGCATTGGACAAGGTGTTTTGCAGAGTTTCGTTGAGGGAGGAAAATTAGGAAAAGTTTTCTCTCTTCATTCCCATTCCATTCCTTGTTAGCTAAAGGATTCGTTTATAAAACAAAAGTCTCCGGTACATTAACTACAGTTTTTCGAAATGTTTAAGTTGTATCAAGCGTGTATTTTAATACATAAAGCACTCTGACGTACATATCAACAATGTATTGTTGAAATATTTTTTTTCAGATTGGTGAAGGTGTGAAAACTGTCCTATGACTGCCAATCTACAGCATGCTAATTGTAACATAGTTTCACGGTAACGATTAATTTGTCTTCGTAAGCCAAAGTGGGTTATTTTGGGTCCCACTCTGACTTACCACTTGGCAACAGTAAAAGGTAAACCATTGGATCACAGTGAGAACCGAGAACGGACAGTAACTTTGGGTCATTTTGCTTGTAGTGAGCAACAACGTGGGTATGAGCCGGTGGCGCACAGTGGAGTATTTGAGGTAAAATCCTGGCCAAATTCAATTTTCATGTGTTTTAAAGATAAAACCATTGTTGTTGACTTAATATTAGTAAATACACTTAATTAATGTTATATAGTGGACGCTCGTTAATTCGAATTCGGTTAATTCGAACTAATCCAAAAGCCCCCCCCCCCCCTAACTAGTATTTTAATTAATGTTAAAAATATCTCATTAATTCGAACTAATTTTTATCACTTCGGTTAATTCGAACTAAAAATTTGACAAAAATATTTTTTTTTCTCGTTTAACGGAGAAAAAAGCACGCTGTATTTATTATTTTGTGTGTGAAAATCATTTGTATTTTTTTTTCTAAGCGCGCCACTCGCGGTAGTTAGAAACTTAAACTAAAAACACTCCACCGTACTTTTCCTCCCCCCCCCCCCCGACAAGCGGAATCCACCTGCGTGAGTAGAAACAGAACGGGCGGGAAATAGAAACACGAGGGGGGGGGGGGCAAGCGCTATCATTTAGAGACAAAGGTAGAAATTTTAAAGAAAGTAGCGAATGGCGAATGTAAAGCAAAGTTAGCAGCTGACTATGGAATTAAAAAAAATACCTTGTCAACTTATTTGAAAAACAAGGAATCAATTTCAGATTCATAGGAAAAATTAAAATTTTCTAGAGGAAGGAAACGCATGAGAAATGCGTCCAAGAAAATTTGGATAAAGCTCTACTGTTATGGTTCCAGGATGCGAGATCTCGAAACTTTCCGATAAATGGACCCCTAGTGCAGACGAAGGCTGATGAATTAGCAAGTCGAATGGGTATTGCAGATTTTAAATTTAGTGATGGATGGCTTTCTCGATTTAAGTCAAGGCATAATATTTCTTATCAAACTGTATGTGGCCAAAGCTTTGATGTAAACGAAGACGTGTGCACTAATTTCGGTAGGAAACTGCCAGGGCTTTTATCTACTTACCTGCCGAAAGATATTTTTAATGCGAACGAAACTGCACTTTTTTTTATAAACTCTTGCGCCAAACAAGACATTACATTTTAAAGGGGGAACTTTCGTAGGAGGTAAAAGCAGTAAAGAGAAGATTACAACTTTAGTTTGTGCTAATATGGATGGGAGCGAAAAGCTTAAATTATTAGTGATTAGAAAGTCCAAAAATCCGTGGTGTTTTAAAGGAATTAAAACACTGCCAGTTGATTATGTATCCCAATGCAAAAGCATGGATGACACTAGACATCTTCAGTAGTTAGTTAAAAGGAATAGATAAGCAGTTTTCGATACAAAAGCGGAAAATTCTCTTATCTGTGGATAACGCAAGCTGCCACAATAACCTTCCAGAACTGAATTCCAGAACTGAATTCCATACAGGTTGAATATTTGCCTCCAAACACAACTGCGAAGCTACAACCAATGGATCAAGGAATCATCCAGAATCTTAAAAAAAATTATCGTAAGAAACTCTTAACCCTTTAACGTTCATTGGTTTCCCTTGGAAACGACAAAATTTTAATTACGAAATTCCACAATGACAGCAGAATTTTAATAGAAATGTTTTCCATTTATTATATAAGTGAAATATCGCTTTTTCATATATAGAAATAAATTTGTTCATAATTTCCGGTGTCAATCATTTATTTCAACATTTTAGCAATTGAAATGCTTTATCCGTTACAGGGTTAAAACAAATAATTTTTTCTTTAGATTGTGGTGAAAATTACGACATTACTCTGCTGACAGCTATAAATGATCTATATGCCGCATGGGACGCTGTTAAAGAAAGCAAAATTAGTCTTCTGCATTCGTCATGCTAAATTCATGCACGCCGAAAAGAACAATCATATCGAAGAATGTGACGATATTGATACCGATTTTCCTGAATTCAAAAAAGTTAAATGTGATAACGTTACTTTTTCTGATTATCTAATGGTAGATGAAGACGTAGAAGTCTGTGGAAAACTGGGCGACGATGACATAATAAAAACTACGCGAGAAGATGAAAAAGCAGAGACCTTATCGGATTCAGAAGAGAATGCAGAGACTGTTAACCGTCCTAATGACCAAGCCATAATGGACTCTATAAAAACTCTGAAAGCATTTATTCTGATGGAACCCTCCTCTGAAAATGAATCGAAATGTTTACTTCAAATCGGGAAGTTGGCTGAAAAATGTAGGCATAATAAACAAAACAAAACATCCATTTTATAGTTTTTCCCAAAAGTGTAATTTATATTTTTAATTAAAGTTTTCTTTCTACTGCGTACCTACAGCTTCATTTTATGATTAAGGTAAGTCTTTATTGCTTTTTAATGTGTTTAATTTTAAATAGCATAGTATAATATATTTTCTGGGGTTATACATACTAGGGGATTTTCTTCTTCAGTGATACACTTTTTAAGTTATATTTTCTCTTAACATCGGATAATTCGAACTTATTTCTGAGAACCTTTGAGTTCGAATTAACGAGCGTCCACTGTATATGCATCAATGTATGTATTTATTTAAAAAATAAATATATAATACAATATTTACTTAATTGTTTACTGTTTATAAGAGGAAATGAATTGTTTATAGGTTTATTTTTTTTACAAGTAATGTTTAATTAAATGTGGTTAATTTTACTATACATAAATGTTTAATTATTTATAAAAACCAATGCATATATATATTACTTGCATTTAGTACGTATTTACCAAAGTTGAGTCTCAATAGTATAGAGATGCTGGTTTTTGGGTGTTTTTAATAGACTTGCAGTCCTCCCAAAAAACATTGTTATTTAAAAATGGCAACAATATGCGGTCCATTAAAAAAATGTCTTCAAAACTATAACCAATACGATTATAATTATAACCAGTCGTTGGGGGCCATCGTAATATTTACCCATCATGGATATGCATAATATAAAATATGAAAATAAAACATGTGTAAACTATTTATAAAATGCATTGCAACGCGAATAAAATCGAGGCTTGATGACGTCATAAACTTTAAATGCTGTATTAGTCCAAAATTGATAATCATATTAATTAACGGTTAACTGCTCCGGATTAAGCGTCTCATTTCCAATTAAAATATATCTTTGAATTGAAATTTGAATGAAATACAGGGTCAGGAAAAATCGAAGAGTGTGGAAAATAGGATTACAAATATCTCGGCAACTCATTATCCGATCGACTTCATTCTTTATGCAAAATTTATGTTTTTTTATTGTCTTTTATATTCTCCCCTTAAAATAAACAGTTTCGAAAATTTTTATGTACCTTTTATCAGAATGAATATTTCGGGAGTCCGAAAAAAAAATAGTTCCGGATAATCGAGGTTATTGAAATTCATTAAGCTTCTTCCCATTATTACATGCTAAGTACACACCAAATTTCAAGTCTCTATCTAGATTTGTTCGGGTGATAGAGCGTTTACAGACAGACGGACGGCAAAATTTTTTTTCTAAAAATATGTTTTTCGGAATCTTTAGTGTCTGAAACGTGTAAATCAGTCAATTTTGTTTTCGATTTCAAAACGATTACAAGATTTACCCTATACTACGTATGATGAATAAGTAAAATGCTCCCACAAACCCCGACAAAGCTTTAAAACACTTTGAATACATTATTAGATAATATACACTGCTCAAAACAATTAAAGGATATTGCAGTTTTAGGTGGATTTTGTATATGGGAAACTTTTTAGCTGATTGATACATGGTCGACAGACATAGTAGGTTATATGAGAATAAATTACACATGTTTGGAAGAAAAAAATGCATTTTATTGCGCATTTGTGTACAAAAGGAAGAAAACACAATTTGTGCATATGAGAAAAAAAGAATAAGAAAAGGTGTTTTCTTCAAAGAAAATCATTTTCAGTAGGGGGTATGGTTTCCACGGGCGGCCAGCAACGTTGAACACCTTTGAGGCATGGACTCAATGAGGCTATTAATGACGAGTTGTGGTATTCTGCCCCACTCTTCCAGAAGAGCTCTTTCCAGTTCTTGGAGAGTTTGTGGGGGTTGTTGGCGGCCAGAAACTCGTCTTCCTAGAGCGTCCCAAACGTGCTCGATTGGATTCATGTCTGGAGAACACGCTGGCCATTCCATTCGAACGATTCCTTCCTCGAAAAGGAAATCCTCCACCAGGTTTGCACGATGTGGCCTGCAGTTATCGTCCATTAAAATGAAGTTATCTCCGATTGCTGCAGCGTAAGGGACTACAATAGGTCTGAGGATCTCATCCCTATATCGGCGACCAGTCAGAGCTCCATCTCGAATGATGTAGAGGTCAGTGCGCCCGTCAATGGAGATGCCACCATACACCAACACTCCTCCACCGCCAAATCTGACACTTTCGTGCACGAACGCAGGATTATTCCTACTGTCACGGTCCCTCCAGATGGAAATACGCCTATTATCCGGATGCACAGAAAAACGGGACTCGTCAGAAAACAGAATATTGCTCCATTCATTTCTCCTCCAGTTGACATGCTCGGTTGCCCACTCCCTGCGGTCGCGACGATGCCTTGATGTTAATCTAACACATACCATCGGTCGGCGAGCATACAGACCTACAGCATGGAGCCGGTTTCGGACAGTCTGAGTTGAAATCGTGGTGCCTGTAGCCGAGCGAAGGTGTTGTTGGAGAAGAGTAGCGTTCATGTTTCGGTGTCTCCGAGCTGTTAACGCTAAATACCGATCTTCATTGGGCGTTGTTGCCCGTCTACGACCTTGCCCTGGTCTTCGGCCTGCACATCCACTCTCCAAAAAACGGTTCCAGATCCTGGAAATGACACTTTGTGACACTCCAATGGCTTGCGCTACTTCGGCTTGAGTTTGGCCCCCTTCTAACCTACCAACAATTCTCCAAGCTTCTGAATCTGTCAAATGACTTCGCTGAGACATCGTACTCATCGAAACAAAGCAATCACTGAATGCCGATCATCCTTGTCTTCATTCTCTTTTATCCAGTTGAAAGTCAAATTTCATTCGCTGTCGCTGAAGCGACGTTTTTGACGTCGAACTCAAAATTTGCATACTCCACAGTTTGAAAACCAGAAAAATTTGCATTTGTGATTCTCTTCTTCTATTTTCGGCAAAAAAAATTTCGTTTATATCTTTATTTTATATAAAACTTCAAATATCCTTTAATTGTTTTGAGCAGTGTATTTCAATAAATATATTTTAATAAATTAGATCCAAAAAGGTTTAATATTAATCCCTTTTCAATTTTAATTATTTTTCTTATGTGGAAAGAAATTTTTTTTAAATATACATGTCAAAGTGTACATTTAAACACAATAAAATAGCTGAAACATAAAAAAGCACGTCTTCTCACAAAGAAATTTTCACTTCGAAAGAGACTAAGTGCCGCCGGATGTGATTCAAACACCTGAAATAGACATAGATCGATGCACCAGTTAGTCTGCTATTATAAAATATGCTTTTTACAATTGTTGAACAAATTATAAGTTCTGCCTTTTTGGCCAGGATTTTGCCTCAAATACTCCACTGTGTGGCGTCCCATAAACAGATATGAAAACTCCGGCAATTTCTTCAACTGTGGTATTGTTATACAAGCGCTTGTCAATTGACACGTTGTCAGGCGATCGCAGGTCCATGCATGTCTTCCAGGCATGAGATTCTTTCGCGGATCCACGGATTTTCGCTTTTTTGTCATTTTCCTCTTTTCCGATTTTTGCCATTTTTCTCTTTTCTGAAAAACTCGAAATTCGCCTAAAGATCGCGAAAAAATGCGAATTTCACCAAAGAATCGCAGAAAAAATGCGTATTTCGTCAAAGAATCGTGTGAAAAGCGCGAAATTCGCTAAGAGATCGCAGGAAAGAACGCGAAATTCATCTAAAGACCGCGAATTTCGTCAAAAGATTGCGGAAAAACGCGAATTTTGGCAAAAAACGCGGAAAAACGCGAATTTCGTAAAAATATCGTGTGAAAAACGCGAAATTCACCAAAAGATCGCAAAAAATCCAAAATTCGCCGAAATATAGCGAAAAAACGCGAATTTTGTCAAATGATCGCGAAAAAATCGCTAATTTCGTCAAAATATCGCGAAAAACGCTGATTTCGTCAAAAGATCGCGAAAAAATGCTGATTTCGTCAAAAGATCGCGAAAATAACGCTCATTTCGTCAAAATATAGCGAAAAAAATGTGCATTTCGTCAAAAGGTTGCGTGTAAAACACGAATTTCTTCAAAAGCATCGCTGAAAAAACCGTATTTTGTCCGAATTTCGACAAAAAATAGCGAAAAAAACGCAAAATTGAACAAAAGATCGCAGAGTAAACGCAAATTTCGTCAAAGGATTCTGAAAAAACTCCAACTTTCTCAAAGGATTGCTGGAAAAGCGCGAAATTCTTCAAAATTTACTGCATTGGATTAAAAGATTGGAACCATATTTCTTTTAGTAATATAGAAAATTCGCCACAAAATTCCAAAACAAATTAAATTATAAAAAATTATGCAAAAAATCCAAAAACTGGCTTTCAAGCTGACTGGAAAAAATGTCCTGGAATCGGGAATAACCATGTACTGATTAGTTGGTGCCACTGATAATGTGTTTAGAAAAACTGTTTAATTCCTCAAAAACTTATTTTCATTTAAACAAAGAGTGGGAACTCTGGTCTATCATTTATTTAAGGTGGTTGCAATTATTAGCATATACTTGATTTGCTGTTTCAAGAAAAGTGCCTGACTTGTTTTCAAAATTTTAATTAAAAAATGTTAAAGTCAATGAAAGGTCTTATTGATGTGCTGTATCTTGGTAAAATAGACTTTTTATTAGAGTCAGTAAATAATTTCTTTTTAATTTACTCAAAAAGCTAAATTTATGTATTATATATATATTGTATGTAATATATATATATGTAATATATATATATATATACATATATATATATTAATGTCAATTATAATATTTGTTGCGCTTGAAATTCATAACTATTATTGCTGAAATGTCGTTCGCGCAGTTTTCAGCTTTTTTGTCAATCTCATTCCTGAGTCTTCTCTCACTGATAAGCAGCTCTTATTTTTCGGTTGCAGATTGATAGGTTCATGCATAGAGGTTTTGAGCCAAAATAGTCTGCAATGCCAATTTTGTGGATTGAAATAATAAAAAAATAATCAACATTACGTAAAAAATAAAATAACGTTTGGTCTTCAAACCGGATCCGAACGGAAAAATAAAAACCTTTATTTCTGATGGAATGAAAACTGGAATTGAATATAAATTGTTTTTCGGTTTTGGAACTGAATCAAAATTCTCTTTTAGCTCTGATTTTTTTTATTTAACCTATTTAAAAACATTGTTATTTGTAAATGTTCAATTAATAAGATTTCAGTTATTTAAAAGATAAAATACAAACAATCCACATAATTTACTGCTGATCTGTAACTTTTTTATATAATGCATGTCGAAAGTTAAATCAGAAATTATGTATATTGAAGCTAAGTTAAATTGCCAAAAATGAACTTTTGGGAATGGTCAATGCTTAACGCATTTCACCAAAAACAAAGAATGGATTCAATAGAAATAAGACTAGATATTTTTTAGATTAGATGGAGGGTGGTGCTTTAACCTTTTACATTAAAGGCAGATTTATTTATTTATTTTAATTTTAGAAAACTAAGAGCGAAAAGAAAAGCTAGATAATTCAGCATGATGATATTTTGTGCTCGCTTAAATGTACATTATTTGAAGATTTATCGAAATTCTTTTTATTAATTGACTTATTTATTTCAAGTTTTAACAATGTTATTTGTAAATGTTCAATCAATAAGATTTCAGTTATTTAAAAGATAAAATACAAACAATCCACATAATTTACTTCTGATCTGTAACTTTTTTATATAATGTATGTCGAAAGTTAAATCAGAAATTATGTATACTGAAGCTAAGTTAAATTGCCAAAAATGAATGTTTCGGAATGGTCAATGCTTAACGCATTTCACCAAAAACGAAGAATGAATTCAATAGAAATAAGACTAGCGATGTTTTTAGATTAGATGGAGGGTTGTCCTTTAACCTTTTACATTAAAGGCATATTTATTTATTTGTTTTAATTTTAGAAAACTAAGAGCGAAAAGAAAAGCTATATAATTCAGCATGATGATATTTTGTGCTCGCTTAAATGTACATCATTTGAAGATTTATGCAAATTCATTTTATTAATTGACTTATTTATTTTAAGTTTTAATACTGTTATTTGTAAATGTTCAATTAATAAGATTTCAGTTATTTAAAAGATAAAATACAAACAATCCACATAATTTACTTCTGATCTGTAATTGTTTTATATAATGCATGCCGAAAGTTAAATCAGAAATTATGTATTACTGAAGCTAAGTTAAATTGCCAAAAATGAACGTTTGGTAATGGTCATTGTTTAACGTATTTCACCAAAAACGAAGAATGGATTCAATAGAAACAAGACTAGCGATGTTTTTAGATTAGATGGAGGGTTTTCCTTTAAATTAAGAAGAAAGTTAACTCAATTCGAATGTTTAAACTTTTACATTAAAGGCAGATTTATTTATTTATTTTAATTTTAGAAAACTAAGAGCGAAAAGAAAAGCTAGATAATTTAGCATGATGTTATTTTGTGCTCGTTCAAATGTACATCATGTGAAGATTTATCGAAATTCTTTTTATTAATTAACTTATTTATTTTAAGTTTTAACGTTAAGAGAAAGTTTTCATGGAGAGCATTTTGAAACAATATAAAGTGCAGTTTCACAAAAAGATTTTAAGAAGCCTAAGTATCCTTGTATCCTTGTTTGTAAAAATTAATAATTTATCTAGGATTATTAAAAAAAATTCTTTCTTCATATGCCTAGGATCACATGATCAATTAAAAGAGTTTGTCCTTAACAGCCCAAATTTCGTCTGACATATTAAAAATGTAATAACGCAATGGTTTTCGTATCGTTTTCAGAAATGCAGAAGGACATTCCAAGTAAAATTCCATATGGTTTTAAAACACAAGGTCAAATTCAAGGTCAATATTTGGTTTGATTAAAGGTGCGTTAAGAGAAATTGACCAGCGTAGCTTGCTAGTTCTACATAGGCAGGTTAGATTCCTCATAGGAAAAATATTACGATTTCCAAGGAATTTTAAAATATGCGATTTTTTCGATAAATTAATTTAACTCGGCTCATCTATTCCGGGTTCTTCGGTATTTTATGACAGTTTTAATAAAGAACATTTGTTGCCAAAAAATACCTCAGTTTATTTTTTAACAGTTTCATGTTACTGCATACTTTCTGCTTCTCCATCCCAAACAATTTTGAAAGAATAACAAGTATTTCAATAAATCGATTTTTCATCTGACGTCTTTTATTAATGATGTAAGGGGAATATTTTGAAAATACTTTTCATGTGCCAGAAATTTTTTCACCCATAATTCATTGTTCAAACTGTTTTATAAACTAGCATAAATGTTTTAATTAAAACAACACATATAAAAAATATACAGGAATCGAGCTGAAATTGTATTTCATAATCAAATCGATGATTTTTAATAAATTTCAAATAGGGAAAGTTATACAGTTCGAATATGTACACAGTGTCTCAAAAGTCTGTTCACATATCATAAATGGTACTTTTCCGTTATACCAACACCATTGTCGCCAAGCGTTAATAGTTTACAGACTATCACGAACTATTTTATTATATCAATACAAATATATACTTAAAATAAAAGAACAAATAAATATCTATTTATATAGTATGCAAGTGAGGTGATGTTTCCGGGCAGAACCCATCCATCTAACAACAATTTCTTAACAAATTTAAACATTTTTCGTTATAGCAGCTGCCAATAATTAAAAATCCAGAATAAAATTCTTTCCACAACAATTAATTTTCTATTGAAAAATTTCCACGTGAAAAATGAAAATGAAATAAAACGTTTCAAGAATTAAAAAGAAGATGAATATGACGTCATATTGGAAGTATAACAGAGATTTTCAAAGAGTTCTCAATAATGCAAGGAGCATAAATATAAGTAAGTACAGAAAGCAGGTGAATATGACGTCAGCAGGTGAATATGACGTCAGAAGGTGAATATATAACGTCATATGAGTTTGAGGAACGTATTGAATCGCGACCTACGTTATACACGGCCGATGCATGACGTTTAAAACGTCACATGGAGTGGATCATTTTTTCACGGCGATTGGTGCAAAACGGGGGGTGCGTCGCTTTGCACCAATCGCCGTGTTAAAATGATCCACTCCATGTGACGTTTTAAACGTCATGCACCGGCCGTGTATAACGTAGGTCGCGATTGAATCATGATAAAAACCCAATTGTGAAAATATTGGCATATTTTAAGATTTTGAGGTTCTCTGAAATCATTTTTGCTATTTTAAAATCTATTCCACATACGTATATGCGTGTTTGTATGCATGTATATTAGAATTTCCACAAATGTTCAAGTCCCCATTCTTAGTGAAAAACTGAAATAAGGAGTTCAGATTTTTTTTTTTTATAAAATCCACATGTTTAAGTTTCTTGCCATACAAGTCAGTAAAAGCTATATGTATTGATATTGAATTCAATCTATATCTGTTTTTCTTTATTAATTAAGATAGATCTGTAATTTCTCCTCTGTTTTGTCATATTATATACATCAGTTAGCAAATTTATTGTTAGAGGCGCATGCATTAATCAGACCCTGAACTTAAGGAAAACTGACATGAAACGTTATTTCAATTTTTAAGTGAAAACCATGATTTCTACCCACCGTCCTTTACACTAGTTAATACAATAAGATAATAAAATAAAACTTAATTTAAACTGCAGACATGAAATTTTAAATGTCTCTTAGCATTGCAATGAATATTTCATTTTTTAAAAATAAGACGTCAACACCTCTATGAGATAGGACTGGTAAATACTGACGAACAGTGTCGCACTGTCTTTTATTACGCCCTTTTGAGATGCCCCATAATCTATCAACAGATTGGGTACACCCAGAAAAAATTTTTGTTGAATCAACAAAAATTTGGTTGACTTAACAAAACTTTTTGTTTAAATATAGGTCAATGGAAATTTTGTTTGAATCAACAAATTTTTTTTTTTTTTTTTTTTTTTTTTTGCAATTCCAAAAAAAAAATTTTGTATCGTCAGCAAAAAATGTTTTGTTAATTCAAGTAAAATGGTTCAATTTTACTTGAATTTTGCTAAAACAACCAAAATGTACTCAACAAAACATGTTTTGTAGTTTTAATCAATTCCTTTTTCTGGGTGTATGGCATCCAATGTTAGGATCAACAAAATTATATTTGGGATTTACTGTGAAATGTGTTTGTCCGTAGACGGCATTTCGTAAAAAAAACTTTCTTTGTGTATAATTCCATAGCACTGAAACAATTTTATTGCAGCTATGTAACTGCCAAATCGATCTCAGTGTCAGCGATAAATGTAAAATATAACCCAATACAAAATATTTTTGAATCGAAAAATAGCAAATTAAGATGTTTCTGCTTGGATACGATTAAATAATAATAATAATAATAATAATAAAAATATTCACATTCAATAAATAGCGAGCCACACGGTTTGCAATAAAAATCCTTTGCACGGTCAGTGTTAAAATAAATGACGTATTGGCATACATTTTGGCATGGTATGCCAATGTATAATGTCATGGTATGCCATTTAACATAATTCCATGGTATGCCAACTGGCCATGGTATAATGGAAAAGCACCGAAAAGGTTTTAATATATACATTCAATTCCCTTTAACTTTTCTAATTTTTTAGGAATACTTGCATCATTGACATTAAAAAAATGTTTCATTTCTCATTTTCACTCTTAAAACAAACTTAAAAAAAAAAATGTATTTTTATTAAAAAAAATCTTTTTTCCTTCCTTAACTTTTGTAAGTGTACATGTAAACAGCGTATATTTCTGAAATTAGTGCTTTATTATTAAATAAAAACATTTCATTACAAAAACAAACACAATCTTTCTGTAAAACTATGCTACGTAAATCGGTAAATATGATAGGTTTTGTTTGACAAAAAGAAAAGTTTAAAAAAGTTTTTTTGCAAGTTTTCTCTACAAATTCTGATATTTTCTCCCTTAATATTGTTTCTACTTTTGTCAAATGACATCTTTTAAAGTTTCGATTTATGTTTATTTTACTCGTAAGTCAGTCTTCAATGCATTAAAATCATTGATAATTTTAATCTAAAAATTACAAATAAAATAACCATAAATCAAAATCTTTCATACACTGTCATTTGACACCGGTAGAAATAATACTAAAGGTAATTCGTATTTAAATATAAAATAATACATTTTTCTCATATTTTACAGAATTTTTTCTGTAAAATCACAATATCTTTTCTGTTATAATGACAACTATACAGATATTTTTATTTCTGTAAAAATACAGTATTTGACTTTTAAAAAGCAGAAAAAGTTTGTAAAAAATACAGGATTTCCTCGTAAGATTTGTAATTTTCTCTGTAAAATCACAAAATATTTCTCTTAAAATAGCGGTTCAGTATTTAACTATTAAAACAAGAACGAAAAATCATGCGTTAAGCATAGATTATGTAACACTTTCCAACAATTCCAAAATAATTTTACAAATCATTACCGTTTAATAAGCTGAAAGATAACATCTAAGTAAACAATTTGGCAAACGCATAACATATTTAAAAACGTAATTTCAGGAATTTTCAACATATATTTCCAACATATACAATATTCGGAAAAATATCCGAATACTTTTATTCAGCCCTGTATATGATGATATTTGTATATATGCTACATAGGATGCTAAATTTCAGTTTAGTTAGGAAACGCGTAACACAGTTTAAAATTCTCCTTCTGGAGTATTTTAAACGGAGTCAATAAACGGAAATGTGTCCACGAACTTTTGTGCTGTCCGTAATGTTACGGAATTCTTTTGAGTGTCTCTGTAGAAAAACTATAAGTGCTACACACTTCAGCTGAAATAAGGAACATGCTATAGATAACGACAATAATATATAAAAATTTCAGGGCAATCCGAGCATATTTACAGGAGTTAGAGCACGGACAGACGGCCATACGGCCAGACAAACCGAAGTCATAAGCACTTTTCAACTTGGTTGGGAAGTGTTAAAAAGGAAAAAGTCTTTAAAAAATACAGATTATCCTTCTATATAATATGAAAAATGGATATTATAATAAACGAGATAGATATATTTCGATCTGGAGCAGAATGAAAGCTTAGGCAACATACTGAACTCCCTTTAGCGCGAACTTTCAATTGAGGCCATTTTTTGTACGCATTAAGCAAAGTCAGCATTGAGCTATGTAAACATTTGAATGTTATAAAATACCACTTTTCGTTGAATAAATTGAATTCAGTTTTTGTTTGACAGAAATTAAATAGGTTACGAAAAGGTTAATGCTAAAATAAACAACTTTTTCTTTAATTTCGTCATTTTAAATTAAAGTGCAATTATTGTTTAGTGATAAAAAACATAACACAAAAGGTTTAAAAATACCTTTTAATATAGAGGCCACATCTTGTCCGCATTTTAAAACCTTTTGTGTTATGATTTTTATCGCTTTAAGCAATAATTACACTTTAATTTAAAGTTAACAAGTGATTTTATTATACAGGGTAAGTCAAAATGCGATTACAAACGGCTATAACTATTTAATGGAAAATAATTTATCGATAAGATTAACACAGAATGTGGACGGAACTTCAAAATTTTGTATACATACGTCATAGATGTTCTATGTGAGTTCCCTTGGTCACACGGACAGCATCTAGGCGGTACTCCATTTCACGCCATACATTCTGAAGCATTTCTTCAGTCACCGACGCAAGCGCATTACAAATGCGTACTTTGAGTTCATCAATTGTTTTGGCCATGGGAGGCACGTATGTCTTTCACATAACCCCATAGATCGGTCGAAGTGGAGCCGACGATGTCTTCTGCTCTTGGCCACCGAGATCTCCGGACTTGACATCCTGCGATTTTTTTCTATGTGGTTATGTGAAAGACAGGTTGTATGTGCCTCCCATGCCCAAAACAATTGAAGAACTCAAAGTACGCATCTGTAATGCGCTTGCGTCGGTGATTGAACAAATGCTTCAGAATGTATGACGTGAAATATACTATTGCCTAGATGTTGTCCGTGTGACCAAGGGAAGTCACATAGAACATCTATGACGTATCTATACAAAATTTTGAAGTTCCGTCTACATTCTGTGTTAATCTTATCGATAAATTCTATTACATTAAATAGTTATAGCCGTTTGTAATTGCTATCTTCATTTTGACTTACCCTGTATTATTCGTCATTTCAGTTAAAAAGCAAATTGGTGACAATTTGTTAATACGGAAGTAAAAAAATTACTGAGGAAAAAGAAAATATGGCAAGAAATTGCCGCCCTTACATAATTTAACTTTAATTAAAATAATATCTCACTTTTCTTTGCGTTAATTCAACAAATGACCTTTTAACCAGATCACATTCCAATTTTGCGGCACACTCGAAAATTTGGTATGTTATATCAAATTTTGATTGGTAATATCATAATTTAGTATTTGATATATTAGTTGGCGAGTATTAGCAATTTTGAAACTCTCGCCTTTTTGGTGAAGAAAGTTTTCTTTCTCTTCATTGTCACTGACATTTTCTCGATCTCCCACTAACCAAAGTTTCATCAAAGTTGCTTTTGAATAAATAATGTGCAAAAGCAGCTTCGTTTCTGCTCGGTCAGTTTCTGAAAAGATTGTCCAATATATGCGATGAATAGAACGCTTTAAGCGATCTCTTTAACATTAATTGCAAATAGGAAATGAAGGGGAAAACGAAATTGTTTTAAGCGGAGACGTATTATTGTCCACTGTATTAAATTTATTTTATATCTGCTGACGTATCAGACCTTTACTCAGGGCCGGCCGAGCGTGTGTGTCACAGCATGGGGCGCCTAGCCGAAGAGGGCGTTAAAACATTTTCTATATCTGGGCACGGGTCTGCTGAAGAATGAGTTCTTCTTTGTGGTTAAAATAAAAATTCAAGGGTTCCTAATTTTCGCCTCCAGACAGCGGCTTCTGTATTCTTTATCTGAGGAAAACATAAATGCTTTTAACTATTAAGGGTGTATTCAAAACCAAACTGCTTATTTTGAGACACATTTGTAAATTCATTTTTGCTCTAAAATGCATCCAATGGGCAGGTTCTCTTATTCAGAAACTTTATAATGTCCTTATTGTCTCTATTTTTTGATAAAGGCAGAATATATTTTAAAAAATGCTATCAAAGTGGACATTTAGAACCGAATTTCCCGAAGCGATAGCGCTGGAAACAAAAAAAAAAAAATGATTGTGCTGTGAAAATAATTGTCTGAAAATCAATTTCTAATTAATTGAAAGAAAAATAAAAACATGGGGCCCTTATAAATCTCTTCATAAATCACGCCGCCAAGTTTCATGTTTTTACTTTTAAAAATGAGTCTGAGAATGTGTCTCAAAATTTTGAGTTGTTGAGCGTGGAAAAATATATTTTTGAATACCGCCTTAATGCTCAAATTTTGTCTTGGAAAGCAAAACAGAAGCACCCCTATTCAACTCTATCCCCCTTCTATTGCGGAAAGATAATTAATTAAGACTTTGCCAAGTTTACGGTTCTTTTCTAGTGAACTCTTTCCCTTCCAGCCCAGCCAAGCCACGAAAATCCAAGGCTGAACCCAAGTCCCACGTTTACAGGTTATTTTACCAAAATGCTTGAAAAGATAAATTATTAGGAGTTTTTTATATTAAGAAAAATAAACATTACGAATATAAGTCAAGCAGTTTTCTTTGTTGTTGGGGGTTGGGGGGGGGGGGGGCAGATTGATACTCACGTGGGCTAAAAATGCCCTTGTCTCTACATGCTAAACAGATACAAATCTATAGCATTTATTCAATGATAATAAAACACAAAAAGAAGCATTTAAAAAAATAAATTATGTAAAGATATTTTATTACTTTAAAATGTAGTTCACAATTATTTTATTCATACATGTAATTTATTTTATTACCGTGATTACAGTACTTGATACCAAAAGCGACTTGCACAATTTCTGATTTACGAGTCCATTTAGAATAATCCTCGTCAGCATATCTTTCAAAGCCTCCAACATAAATACGTTGCAAAGACTGACAATATTTCATTAGTGATTCAATATTTCTGCTTTCAACATGACAATTACGAAGGCAGATTACTTTTAATCGTTGCAAGGCATTCCCAGTTTCATCGATAATTGCGCCAATGCCGCATAAAGGTGTATTGCACATGTATAATTCTGTCAAATGAAAACCACACATCCGTATCGTATCAGATGTAATGGCAGAAGCCATTGTGTCTTCCAAGTCAAGTACTTCTATTTTGCTCACAGCTGCATAGGCGTAACCAGGGGGGGGTGCCCTGGGTGCCCGGGCACCCCCCTCCCCGCTCACGCAGATACACACAGGTTTTTTAAATCGAATTTAAATAATCAAAATTCATAAAAAAAAATGAAAGCAAGGTTACAAAAGAAAAAGATATTATTTTTATTTTTCATATATTATCACTTCTGTAGAACACAATCATTTCTCAAGTATCATGATACGATAACTGATAATTAATATTTTTAGCATTACATTTGTGCTCATTCAGCAGTATTTTATAAAGTATATTATATTTTAGGATGTGAAATATTCCGTACGCAGGCGCCAGACACAACTGGCGCGTCCTTTTGGTAACGTTTGCAAGGCGTCTGTCGCATTAGATGTTCACACTGACAATAGACTGTTTTTTTTCACTTAGAGTATTTGCGGAAAACAGAAACATTTCCATTTACGTATGGAAGCTATGCTTAATTATTTTTTTATCTTTTAAGTAAAAGAAAAGAAAAAAAAAAGACGCAACAAAGTGGTAAATTATAAAGCCACTCATTTGAAGGTTTTCGAGAAGAGAAAATTCTGTTGTTTTGTTCAGTTTTGGTTTTTCATTCTCTTGTGCTTGTATCATTCCGAAATAGGCCAAATGAAAATTACATTTAATTTATAAATATACTTCATACTTTATCATGTGTATTTAAAAAACATGGGACGGCCTGAAAAGAGAAAACAAACGTTAGAAAAATCTGCAAAAAAGTGCAAGACAATTGAGAATGTTTTAAAACAGAAAATAATTGTCCAACATGGCGTCAAATCTTCAAAAGCCACGCAGTCACCAAAGAAAGTAAGAATAGTTTATGCTCATACGAGTTGTAATTTTCCAACTGGATGAAAAATGTCCGGGCCAGGATTTTCGTCCTGTTGGAAAATTACAACTCGTATGATTTCTTTACCAATTTCATTAATTGTGTTAAAATTAATCTAGTTTAGTTTATACTCTCTTAAAGCTGTTGTCAAATTCCCTGCTCAACAAATGCGAAAATTTCTGACACATTTTATGACTTATTTTTAAACGTAAAGGCACAAAATTGGCAGGCATGTCTATTGAAGCGATTTGGAATCAATTACGTTTTCCATTATTTGATAAATAAAATACTTTTCGAGTTATAGGTGACTTTAGTCATGTGACGGCAGGTTTGACTCCTTTCTCTCGCTGTCACGTCCGGAAATTTGGTTCAAAACACCAACTTTGACAGTATTTTCTGAAAATTGCGTTTACCAGTCAATGGAAAACGTCTTTCGATTACAACATTTCTGAATAACAACACCTACCAGTTTCATGCATTTTCGAACAAAAAAGAAATAAAAAATGCGTCAATACATTTTCCAATAAAAAATAAGTAATAAAATATGCCAGAAAGTGTCCCTTTGGATTTGTTTTGGATTTATGAACAAATAGCCTATGAATTCTGGAAAAAAAATGAAATTTTTTTAATTCAATAATTTTTTGTTAAGGTGGTCTGGGATAAATTTGTATATATGTATATGTTATTTATAAGTATGTTTCATTATTTTTTTAATCTACATATTCAAATCCTTTCCGAATGTAAATTTAAAAATGTAAAATTTAATTTTTAAAAACGAATTTATACCGTATTTAAAATTGATGTAGAGTAGGTGTGCAGTAATGAACGCCCTTCTAGTAATGGACACTCCCGAATGTTTTTGGATTATAAAAAAATAACCAATAAAAATTTTACTTTTATTTATTTTTTTCATAACTCCCCCTTGTATGTTTTATAAACTGGGTTATTGTTGAAACTCAATCAAACCAATCAGGAAGCAGAAAATAATGTTTCACAGTTCCACTGTTTTTCTGTGAAAGTCTTAATGAACATGCTAAGAGCTCACTTCACTTAATTCACTTCCTTATTTTCTTGCAAAAATTGCATGTTTTTGTTTGGATAGTAATATAAAACTTTGAATTTCATATATCAATGGCTATTTACAAAATTTCATTTAATGTTACGATTTTAGGACTGGTGTCCATTACTGGAATGCTTAATTGGTCTCTTTCTAATAACAGACACCCCATGTGGCCAATGCTAAAAGTTTAATTTCAGTAGTGCATAAAATCTTTTTATTTAACTGAAAAGCTAATTAATCAAATTCAATTTTTTTAATTTTACTTAGTAGAATGTAGCACTTAGTAGAATGTAGAATAAACACCTTAAAAATAAGTGTCATTTCATGCCAAATCAACCAAAAATATTCAATATTCAACCTGACCATTTCGGATTTTAATGATACCGTCAGGAATCATTCTCCGTGATGATATATAAATGAGAATATATCTTTAATTTTTTTTTATATCATTAGATTTAAAAACAATTTTTTTAATTTCGAAAAATCGTCATTTTTTGGCTTGCATAAACGTTTTCAATTTTGATTTTCTCAGATTGAATCAGGCGTAGGATGTTGTTTGACCACTCATTTTAAAGCGAATTTCACAAGGTTTCATTTGATATGCAACACTGTTAAAAATCTGTAGCAAACTGCTCAGGCATTTGACCGTTTTTGTAGAAAACGGTTACATAATCGTAATTTAACTATATTCTGACCATAAAATGAGCAATAATACGGTCAGAGTATAGTTAAATTACGCTTTTGTAACCGTTTTGTACAAAAACGGTTAAATGACTGGACAGTTTGCTGCAAATTTTTAACAATGAAATTGCTTGATTAAAAAAAAAAATTACATTTTTAAAACTTAAAGTTTTTGCATTGTGTTATTATTATTATTATTATTATTTTAATATTATAAACTCGAAATCTTGAAATCTTTAGAGTGGTATCTCAATGGGATCAGGAGTTATGAAATAAAAGCTAAAGATTATCATACAGACACATACGCACACACATGTGTGTTAGAGATGAGACGGGCTCAGACCGGTCCCAAAAGGCCGAGCTGACAATATTATTTATTCTCGAATATATAAAAGATAACTTTTATTTATTTTTTCTTTTAAAATTATTTATTGCAGTTGCATTCACTTAATGCTATTTTGACCAAAATAAAGAGAAACAGACATCTTGTTTTTTTTTTTTTTTTTTTTTTTTTTTTTTGTAGCATTAGGATGTTATTTCAAAAGAAAATTTTTCATATTGTCTGGCATTGACGGTGACTGTTGATATGACGCCAATCCGAAGAGCGGCAATAGTTTGTTTTTCGATTTTCGTTTGTGACAGTAGGAAATGTTTTAATTGAAACGTTTATTTATTATTGCAAAATGAATATTTTATTTGGTCTTTAGTCAGCCAGCATTATTTTAAGGTTTGCAAATATTTTAGTCTTTTATAGTGGGCGAGTCATAATCGCTCTTCATATGAAAATAACTTTAGTGATTCTTATATCGATTTTTCATCATGAACTCTGCTCATGCTGCGGCTCTGCTATGCACATTGTCGAAGTCACTTTCATTCGTAAGTAGATATAATTATTAGCATGTATTGTTATTCCGATAGAAAGCAATCGAGCAGTGTTTCCTCTTTTCCTAGTAAAGCATCGGACTATTCAGATAACGTGCCAATTACAGTGTTAATATTTAACCTGATTTTCGGGGGCACTAGAATCACAAAAGATTGTTTTGAGGATGGAATCTATTAAAATTTAAAATCTACACATTTTATAGGAAATAGAAAAACACTGTTCGATTCTTCGGCATATAAATGGTAATTTCTACAAATATCATGAATTTATTCATAAAACGCACTTTGTTAATATGTCCTTCAGATTTGTTTGTTGGGGGAGGGGGGTGAAAATATGAGAATCTTTTTACGGAAGTAAAATTTCATTTGGTACCAAACTTCTCTTTTTATAAGATTGAATGTAAATTTCCAAAAAAGTAATTATGTTCTTGAGTTTAACAGTTATTTTCATGTAAGGAGATGTTTAAAAATGAGATACTATTACCTTTAAAACAAATTTTAATTATTATGCATTTTTTTTTCTATTGCATATTTTCAGTATCGGGCTCGGGCTCGGTCTCTGGCTCTAGGGACACAAAATATTTCGGGCTTGGGTGGGCTTAGATTTAAAATCGTCGGGCTCGGGCGGGACCGTGCTCCGAAAAGAGGGCCCGAACTCATCTCTAATGTATGTATGTGTCTGCTTTTAGTTCCGTTATCTGTTTCAAATAAAAATCTGGGCACCCCCCCCCCACGTAATACGCTGGTTACGCCTATGAGCTGGAAGTAAAATTGATGCCAGTTGTTCATCCCTCATGGCACTTTGAGCAAGTCGTAACTTTTTCAAGTGCGGTAAATGCGAACGAAAAAATTGATGCCAGTTGTTCATCCCTCATGGCACTTTGAGCAAGCCGTAACTTTTTCAAGTGCGGTAAATGCGAACGAAAAAATTGATGCCAGTTGTTCATCCTTCATGGCACTTTGAGCAAGCCGTAACTTTTTCAAGTGCGGTAAATGCGAACGAAAAAATGGGCGAATGAACATCTATGTGCAGCGACGGAGATGTAAAACGTCCATCTTGGAAATATCTGAATATGAGAAATGTAACGCCAGATTTTCCATTAATCCATTATTGTGTATTAGGAACACGCGAATATTTTCGGGCAACTGGTTAGACAAATTCATAGTTGCTGGATGGGGGTAAAATAATCTAATATGCCGTAAAATTATCGTTTCGAGATTAGAACACCTTGCTCCAAATAGAGATGAAAATTTTCTAAATTCGAAGAGTCTTCCTTCAGGAGTGTCATCAAAATTTAACTCGACGTAGCCGACACACGGTGTAAGTATCTCAGCGAGTTTTAAAGCTGCCGCAGGCACCGATGAATGATGGTTTCGTGACATATCAGTGACAATTCTTTTCCAATACATAGGCTAGTTTTGATTCGATTTTCATAAATTTTTAAAGCATTCGACAAAATTCTGCAACTATTATACGTATATATTAAATTTCAAACAATTCGGTTAAGTAGTTTTTGTGCTGTGTTATATGCGGACAGACGGACGGACCAGACAACGACGATAGGTGCTATGTATTTACATAATTACGAACGCACCTTAAAATATTGAAAAATATTGGCTTAGACCAGCGGTTCTCAACCTTTTTGACTCGCGGAGTCCTTTTTATAATAAATTTCTATGACGAAGCTCCATTAGCCGGCCAAACTCCATGTTTTACAAATTAATGGTATTTAGATGTAGATCTGCAGAAGAGAAGAGGTACATAGTAATTTATACGACGGTGCAATGAATTTATATATTTCGAAAATTTTATAATAATAGTCAATTTATTTTCAATTATCATTAAACATAATATTGTCAAACTTGATCCTACATAAAAGTTCTTCAAAATTTGATAAATGAAAACATTTGTATTACAATAGATTTTATGTTGATAGCGTGACGGTTTAATGTGAAACTTGTGATGGCATTATTTTGGAAAGTTTTCTGATATCATATTTGGTTCAATTGTTCATATTTGCAGACGAATGTCTGGTTCTGCATTAAAAAAGTTTCTGTATTTCGTTCTGGTAGCTAAAAACTGAATATTGTAATATATCAAGTTAATATTGATATTTCTGATATGCGATATGAATTTAAAGAAGGTTGGGGGTGGGGGAGGAAAGTAGAGACATTTTCTATTTTCGAAAGACAAATGATATAGTATCCCAAATTTAAACACAAATCAGAGTAGAAAGCAACGAATCAAAGTTTTTATATTTATTTGTTCATACAACATAATTTCCATTTTTTTTTTGTTTTTTTAATAAAATATTAAAAAAAAAAAAAATAACTATTCGTTCAATAGCTATTTGCATTTATACCATTACTTTCATAAAGCTTTTCTTTAAACATAGTATTTTCCCTATTCTTCTCAATTTATTACATTAATCTTTTTAAAAAAAGTCTCATCTTCACCACCATAGTATGATTAAATATATATTAAAAAAAACACATTTGATATAATAAAACTTAAAATTATTCACATAAAAATGTACAAAAATATTTTTTCATATAGAATTTTATTGTAGGTTGAACGTTGGTTAAAATTAGCAAACTTTTTTGGGCCCGGAACGAACCATCGGTGCATCTCGATTCCTTTGGATTTTGATATGTCTTTCGTGTAAGCTTGGCATAAAAATATCACCCCATTCTGAAAAACTTCATTTTATCAATTGAGCCATAGGCGTAACCAGGGGGGGGGGGGGTGCCCTGGGTGCCCGGGCACCCCCCCCCCCCGCTCATGCAGATACACGCAGGTTTTTTTAATCGAATTTAAATAATCAAAATTCATTTTAAAAAAATTAAAGCAAGGTTACAAAAAAAAATAGCTATTATTATTTTTTTCATATATTATCACTCCTGTAGAACACAATCATTTCTCAAGTATCATGATACTATAACTGATAATTAATATTTTTAGCATTACATTTGTACTGATTCAGCAGTATTTTATAAAGTAAAATATTTTAGGATGCGAAATATTCTGCACGCAGGCGCCAGACACTACTGGCGTGGCGCGTCCTTTTGGTAACGTTTGCAAGGCGTCTGTCGCATTAGATGTCCACACTGACAATAGACTTTTTTTTTTTCACTGAGAGTATTTGCGGAAAACAGAAGCATTTCCCTTTACATATGGAAGCTATGCTTGATTATTTTTTTTATCTTTAAGTAAAAAAAAAGAAGACGCAACAAAGTAGTAAATTATAAGGTCAATCATTTGAGGGTTTTCGAGAAGAGAAAATTCTGTTGTTTTGTTCAGTTTTAGTTTTTCATTCTGTTGTGCTTGTATCATTCCGAAATAAGCCAAATAAGAGTTATATTTAATTTATAAATATACTTCACACTTTATTATGTGTATTTAAAACACATGGGACGGCCTGAAAAGAGAAAACAAACGTTAGAAAAATCTGCAAAAAAGTGCAAGACAATTGAGAATGTTTTAAAACAGAAAATAATTGTCCAACATGGCGTCAAATCTTCAAAAGCCACGCAGTCACCAAAGAAAGTAAGAATAGTTTATGCTCTCTTAAAGCTGTTGTCAAATTCCCTGCTCAACAAATGCAAAACTTTCTGACACATTTTATTACTTATTTTTAAACGTAAAGGCACAAAGTTGGCAGGCCTGTCTATTGAAGCGATTTGGTTGTTGGTTGATTTATGACGGCCAATTATCTACACGAGGGATATAGGCCCTGGGGGGGGGGGGATGTGCCCTCCGTCGGGGGTCTTTCTAAGGGATCAACTTTCGAAGAAAACCACGGAAAACTCCGAACGGTTAGATCGACGAGCGCGGCAGGGGTTTGAACCCAGCACCTCCCGTCTACCAGTTTTGAGAGCAGAACCTCTCAGCCATTGGTGGGGCTCGAAGCGATTTGGAATCAAATTATGTTTTTCATTTTTTGATAAATAAAATACTTATCGAGTTATAAGTGGCTGTAGTCATGTGACGACAGGTTTTTCTCCTTTCTCTCGCAGTCATGTTCGGAAATTTGGTTCAAAACACCAACTTTGACAGTATTTTCTGGAAATTGCGTTTACCAATCAATGGAAAACGTCTTTCTATTGCAACATTTCTGAATAGCATTCATTTCATGAGTTTCATACATTTTCCAACAAAAAAGAATTAAAAAAAGCGTCAATGCATTTTCCAATAAAAAATAATTAAAAAAATATGTCAGAAAGTGTCCCTTTGGATTTGTTTTGGATTTATGAACAAATAGCCTATGAATTCTGGGAAAAAAACGAATTTTTTTTTTAATTCAATAATTTTTGTTAAGGTGGTCTGGGATAAATCTATATATATGTATATGTTATTTATAAGTATGTTTCATTATTATTATTTTTAAATCTACATATTCAAATCCTTCCCGAATGTATATTAAAAAAATTAAAATTTAATTTTTAAAAACGAATTTATGCCGTATTTAAAAGCCCCACCAGTGGCCGAGAGGTTCTGCTCTCAAAGCTGGTAGATGGGAGGTGCTGGATTCAAACCCCTGCCGCGCTAGTCGACCTAACCGTTCGGAGTTTTCCGTGGTTTTCTTCGAACCTTGCCGTAAATACGGGTTAGGATCCTTTAAAAGGAACCCCCACGGAGAGCACTCCCCCCCCCCTAGGGCCTATATCCCTCGTGTTGATAATTGACCGTCATAAATCAACCCAACCCGTATTTAAAATTGATGTAGGGTAGATGTGCCAGTAATGAACGCCCTTCCAGTAATGGACACCTCCGAATGTTTTTGGATTATAAAAAAATAACCAATAAAAAATTTGCTTTTATTTATTTTTTCATAACTTCCCCTTGTATGTTTTATAATCTGGATTATTGTTGACACTCTTAACCCGGGAGCAGTCGCATGGGGTATGACATACCCCAGGTTACGTACGGTTTTTACAACTGTCACCACTATTTTTTTAAAAGTAATCTACAATTTTCATTATCATAGAATTTGTAACAATTGTCTCAGACGGAATAAGGTGACGATTATTAGTTGTATTTATTGGTGACAATGTAAAAACCATTCATTTTCTGGGTATGCGCG
Source organism: Maratus michaelseni (assembly GCA_963931845.1). Classification (NCBI taxonomy): domain Eukaryota; kingdom Metazoa; phylum Arthropoda; class Arachnida; order Araneae; family Salticidae; genus Maratus; species Maratus michaelseni. Next base: position 175,222,884 of record OZ007593.1, read on the forward strand.
ACTTCTCCCGAGTTAATCAAACAATCAGGAAGCAGAAAATAATGTTTCACAGTTCCACTGTTTTTCTGTGAAAATCTTAATGAACATGCACTTCACTTAATTAATTTATATCTTCCTTATTTTCTTGCAAAAATTGCATGTTTTTGTTTGGACAGTAATATAAAACTTTGAATTTCATATATCAATGGCCATTTACAAAATTTCATTTATTGTTAAGATTTTAGGACTGGTGTCCATTACTGGAATGCTTAATTAGTCTCTTTCCAATAATAGACACCCCATGTGGCTAATACTAAAAGTGTAATTTCAGTAGTGCATAAAATATTTTTATTTAACTGAAAAGCTAATTAATCAAATTTAATTTTTAAATTTTACTTAGTAGAATGTAATAAGCACCTTTAAAAAAATAATAATAATAAAATAAAAAAATAGGGTCATCCCATGCCAAATCAACCAAAAAATTTCAATATTCAACCTGACCATTTCGGATTTTAATGACACCACCAGGAATCATTCTCCTTGATGATATAAATCAGAAAATATCTTTATTTTTTTTTTCATTTCATTAGATTTACAAACCATTTTTTAAATTGCGAAAAATCGTCATTTTTTGGCTTGCATAAACGTTTTCAATTTTGATTTTCTCAGATTGTATCAGGCGTAGGGTGTTGTTTGACCACTCATTTTAAAGAGAATTTCATAAGGTTTCATTTGATATGAAAGTTGTTTGATTAAAAAAAAATTACATTTTTAAAACTTAAAAATTTTTAGATTGTGTTATTATTTTTTTTATGTTACCTTTTTTTTTGTAATATTATAAGCTCAAAATCTTGAAATCTTTAGAGTGGTATCTCAATGGTATCAGGAGTTATGAAATAAAAGCTGAAGATTATCGTACAGACACATACGCACGCACATGCATGTTAGAGATGAGACGGGCTCAGCCCGGTCCCGAAAGCCCGAGCCCGACATGGGCTCGGGCTTGATTTTTAAACTAGTCTTCGGGCTCGGGCTCACTTTCTGAAACTGACAATATTATTTACTCTCGTATATATAAAAAATAACTTTTTTTTTTCTTTAAAAATTACTTATTGCAGTTGCAGTCACTTTAATGCTATTTTGATCAGAATGAAGGGAAACAGACATCTTGTTTTTTTTGTTATTTTTTTTTTTTATGTAGCATTAGATTGCTATTTCAAAAGAAAATTTTTCATATTGTCTGACATTGACGGCGACTGTTGATATGACGCCAATCCGAAAAGTGGGAATAATTTGTTTTTCGATTTTCGTTTGTGACAGTAGGAAATGTTTTAACTTTCGTTCATTTATTTTTTTTTTCTTTTAGAGATCTATTGCAAAATGAATATTTTATTTCGTCTTTAGTAGCCAGCATTAGTTTAAAGTTTGTAAATTTTTTAGTCTTTTATAGTGGACGAGTCATACTCGCTCTTTATATGAAAATAACTTAAGGGATTCTTATATCGATTTTTCATCATGTACTCTGCTCATGCTGTGGCTCTGCTATACACATTGTCAAAGTCACTTTCATTCGTAAGTAGATGTGATTATTAGCATGTATTGTTATTCCGATAGAAAGCAATCGAGCAGTGTTTCCTCTTTTCCTAATAAAAGCATCGGATTATTCAAATAACGTGTCAATTACAATGTTAATATTTAATCTGATGTTCGGGGGCACTAGAATCACAAAAGATTGTTTTGAGGAAGGAATCTATTAAAATTTAAAATCTACACATTTTATAGGAAATAGAAAAACACTGTTCGATTCTTCGGCATATAAATGGTAATTTCTACAAATATCATGAATTTATTCATAAAACGCACTTTGTTAATGTGTCCTTCATATTTGTTTGTTGGGGGGAGGGGGGTGAAAATATGAGAATCTTTTTACGGAAGTAAAATTTCATTTGGTACCAAACTTCTCTTTTTATAAGATTGAATGTAAATTTCCAAAAAAGTAATTATGTTCTTGAGATTAACAGTTATTTTCATGTAAGAAGTTGTTTAAAAATGAGATACTATTACTTTAAAACAAATTTTAAATATAATGCATTTTTTTTTCTATTGCATATTTTCAGTATCGGGGTCGGGCTCTAGGGACAAAAAATATTTCGGGCTCTGATTTAAAATCGTCGGGCTCGGCCGGGACCGGGCTTCGAAAAGAGGGCCCGAACTCATCTCTAATGTATGTATGTGTCTGTTTTCAGTTCCGTTATCTGTTTCAAATAAAAATCTGGGCACCCCCCCCACGTAATAAGCTGGTTACGCCTATGTGAGCATTACCGTTCTTATTTTTTATTTAGCAAAAAAGGATTGCGCTGGATGGCTAAAAATATGAGTTTAAGATATTTTTAAAATATCGCATATTTTAAGAAGTTCACCATTTGTTTCAAAAATTAATTAAAGATACCATGTAATTGAAAAATTTTCAACTTTTTGTGTTAATTATTATCCAACTTTGCTTAAATTATTTAATGTATCTCTTATTGAAAAAAAAAACAAAAAGAAAACATTTTGTTCACTGAATAACTGATGACATTCGCCGTACAGAAATTTAATTTTGTAATAAAATCCTTGAGAAGAAGCGATAAGTTAGTTTCGATAATCTATTGAAATACACCATAAAATTTTTTTAATGTATTTAATTCAATGTATACCCTTTTTTAAGACCGGGGCAACCAAAAAACACCGAATCTGACAAATTCTGGTCACTTATTTTTATCTCAGGTATAAATTCATTCACAGAAACCACGCTCTAGTATGCAATATTAATACTATCGGTAATAACCAACACATATTCAAGCTCATCTTATTGGACATGATATATCAATGTCTTGATATATCGCAACACATATGGACCAATAGCAGCAGCGAAAGAAGAAACGGGCAATGAGTGTTATTCAGTATATTTATCTCTAATGAACAATGGAATTTGTGGTTTGTAGAGATAGGAATGAACGTAGCATTAGAATGTATTGGGATATATTGAGATATTCGTTACTTGGAGATTTAAGAAGAAAAGAAAGATTATCAGTGGAGGCAGATTGTCTGTTTTTAATGAAGCAATCCAGTGAATAAATACATGGATTGAGCGAAAGAAGGGATTGGAGAAGATATTGGTACCGGATATTCGGCGCTGTTTTTCGGGTCTCGAAATCGTAGTCAGTTTTCTAGTCAGAGTTTAGATATCGTTATTGCGACATTTAAAAAATATCAATATTTAACCGATATATTGATAAATAGTCTAGCCCTACTGGTAGCTGTGTAAGCGGGGAATCCCGTTTCACAGAGAAAAGTTGTCCAGTAAAAAAGTAAAGCTATTTCTGTTTTCTCAGAGAAGATTTAGAATTCATCTGCCAAATGAGACCAAAACTCAGGCAAACTTTCGTTTTGAAATGCAAATTGTAGTTCGCCGTATGATGTCAAGTAAATGAGGGCCTCGTATTTCACTGAGTTTCAGCTGCTTAATTTTCTATTAAAGCTGAACTCATTCAGTTCACATTTAAAGTTTTCAACACTTCTAATGAAGTATTACAAAATAGTGTTCAAAATAGTCTTTCAAAGTTTCGAGCTACCCTTGATTTTTTTTCTGTATTTTATCTTGAAACTGGATGTTATTTTCATTCATCAACATTTTTTAACATTTTCCAACATAGTTGAAAAGTGTTTATGAATTCGGTTTGTCTGTCTGCCTGCGCTCTAAATCGTGTAAATACAGTCGGATTGCCATGTAATTGATATATGTTATTGAGGTTGACCATAAATGAAATACGTAACATTTACAGGGGCAATCAATAGTATTCCGATGCATCACGGTCGATGGGTAGAAATTGTTTTCAGTGCATTTTAATAATGTTGCACTATTTCAATCATAACAAAATTAATATGCGTCATTGAGGTAGACGAAAACATATTTTCTATAGAGTATAGAATAAGTAGCAATTATAATTTGTTTACAGGGACACTCAAAGTATTCTGTTACATTACGGTCAATGAGGAAACATCGTTTACAGTACATTTTAATGATGTTACACTGTTTCAAATATGAGGAAATTTATATGCGTCACTGAGGTGGCTGGTAACATAATTTAAATAGAGTATAGAGTAAGTAGCATTTATAGTTTTTTACAGGAACGCACAAAAGTATTCCATTGCATTAATATCTATGGTGGAAAATCGTTTACAGTGTATTTTAACGAAATTGATATACATTATTGAGTTGCACTAGAGCATGTTTTCTGTAGATTTATTGAATGCGTAGAATATTTCATTTATTAACTAAGACACTCAAAAGGTTTTGGTTACAGAACTGACTATGAGCCATAACTGCTGAATTTAACTTTTAAGCTGTGATATGCATTTTAAATGTTTATTTTTAGAGTATTACGAGGTGTGTATTTCATATACAGGGTTGCACGACATAGAATTCGCATACATTACTGGCTATAGACAGCAATTCCTGAAAATGAATTTTTACTGCGTTGTGGTTATTTTTTAATTTTTATTGAGATATTTCACTTCATTGTATGAACAAAAATGACTTTTCTTAACAATATTCCGATAGTGTTGGAAAGTATTTCATAATCTATGCCGTGGTGCATGATTTCTCGTTCTTGTTAGTAATAGGAAAGAAATTGATATCTTCCTTTACCGCACACTCGAACCAATACACCAGTTTTCTTTTAAAAGTAGCAGGGGTGCCCAGAGAGGGGTTTGGTGACGCAAAGTGCGTCATACAATTTATTTTTGGGGGGGAATTTAGAGAAAAAGTACATTTTGGGGGGGGATTTTTAAATTCTTAATATTTCACCTTTCTTCACTATTAAAAAAATTCTTGATTTTTTTAATATCACTTTTAACTTTTTTTCAACATTCAATTTCCAGAAATGTTCCTGTTTTTGTAATTCTTTAAATTCTAGATAAGAGCAATAAGAACCCATTCTGCATCTTGCTATCTTTGAGGGTGCAGTAATAAAAAAAAATACTTGGAATACAGGTGGGAAAATGTTTCATACATGCTGAAAGGCAATTAGAACCACCAGATGTGATAAAAGAAGATGAAGAAACATCAGCAATAAAGGTTAAAGACATATGGATTACAAAGGGATTTTTAAAACCCTATCATTGTTTGAACAATTTCTCTGGATTCAATAATTTGAATATATTTTACAGAATCCTGCTATCCCTCGCAGTTACAAGCTGTTCTGCAGAAAGAGCTATGAGTCGTGTAAAAATAGTAAAATATGGGCTACGATCTTACTTAGGGGATGCTTGGCTTTCTAACTTGATGCTTCTTTCTACTGAAAGTGATGTTTTTTCCAAAATCATAAATGAGGAAATCATAAATTCTTTTTCCACAACTACAACTGTCAGAAGAAAGACAATTGACAAAAATTTAAAAACTTTGTCTAAATGAAAATTTAACATCTTGATTTTTTACTTCAACTCATAACAGTTTCCAAAAAGTATTATCCCAGATATTTAAGTTCTGTTTGTTGATAATTTGAATTCTAATATATCGTTCTTTTTTAATTTCGGGTTATATTAACAATATTTTTTGACGTTTTTACATCTTTTGGCTTTTTTATATTTGATCGAGATGAAACAAACATAAGATTTTTTTCCCCTCAATTTATTAAAATAATTTCAATAATACTAATAATAATTTATTAAAATTTATTTCAAATTTAAATTTAGATTTTTTTCTTAATTTCCTGTTTTATGCTTTTTTTTTTCAGACGATGGTTGAGACAAGGTCTTTTCTTTAAAAAAATCTTCTTAGAATCTCTAAAACAATTCTTTCCATATTTAAAAATTTATAAAGCATAATTCATATTTAGGCAAAATATTATAACTTAGTTTTGCATTCATGCAACCAAATGTGTGAAAAAAAATGTTTTAAATTTTGTCAGATAATTCTAAAGACATCTAGTCTTCTCTCTCAAAGAGAGGGAAAAAAAGTTTAATCAAGAGTTTAATCATTTTTCTTAATGTATGACAAGTAGCTTAAAAATTGCATTTTTTAAACTTGTAGCTCGCATTTCTGAAAATACATTTTCCAACATAATAATGTATTTCAGATTGGTGTATTATTTTACGCAAAATAATGAAAAAATATGTTTTTCATATGTTAAAGCGCATAGTCTGCGGAAAGGGAAAAAATGAAGTTTATTGTTACTTTAATTTACTTCTACATGTTTTCAAACGTTTATCAAATTTGTTTAATAGAATTGTTCTCCTTTCCATTTTTTCCAGAATATGTTTTCTATATTTGTTAAAATACAGTGTGTTTTTTCCAAACGTCGACCAATGAATAATTTCTTAATCTTTAGACTTATATTAGGCATATAATTCCAATTGCAAAAGTATTTAAAATTAGCTAAATAATTATGTTGGACACAATTTGGATTAAAAAAAATGCAATTCTGATGAATAAGTTATAAAAATTAACTTTTTATACAGCTTACGGGTCCTATAAGTTACATTTGGTAAAACAATCCTGAAGCTCTGATATATCAAATGAAAAAAAATCATTTTTGTACGACCAAAACTCACCGTGTTATGCGAGTTAAAAATTTGGAAATTTTTCGCTTTTAACATGGTGCCCGAAGTGATGTGTGATTAGATCGAAATCGTACATTATTTCAAGCACTGTGTTAAGTGCCAAATTTTTCCAAATTTGAAACTCGGTAACTTTTGGTCGTACTAAAATGATTTTTTCCCCCGCATGTCAGAGCATGAGGACAGTTTCACTAAATATAACTTATATGATCCAAGAACGTATAAAAAGTTAACTTTGTAACGTCTTCAAAAATGCATTTTTTGACCCAAACGGCGTATAACATAATCCTTCAGCTAATTTTAAACATTTTTGAAATAAAAACTGTTTATCAAAGACAATGTTCAGAAATCATCTATTAGTCAATGCTTAGAAAGGACATATTTTACATTTTTATAATATGTGTAGATTAAAAATTTTTTATTAAAAAAAATTCTTTAATTTTTTATTGTATTTATTTGTCATTCAATTATTTAAAAATGAACCATTACGTGTAGTATATCAAGCTATCATATTGATCTCGAGAAACAAATACTGCCTTGCAAGAGTGATCCTTATGTCCCGCGGAAAGCAAGGCACAAGCACTGATGTTGGGACGAATTTAAATCTTTATATCCTCCCGCTAACGAGCAAATGGGTAAAATTGTAATGTTGTTTTCTCTGTATTTTATCTTAAATGCTAAAAAGAATTGATTTTTCTAACATTTAAAAAAATTGATTACGTATATGAATGTAATCATTAAGAGTATTAATCATTACTTCAATCATTAATATTGCATTATAGCTTTAGAATGATATTAATTGAAATAATGCTTGTATTGCAGTGAAAACTGGACCTTACTAAACGCATTAACGCGGGCTTGTCAGTCAGAACTTATAAATGTGGAAAAAATCAGATTGCTAATAATCCTAATAATATTATAAATCTGATTGTGTGCAAATGTTAGGCTGAAGCCAGCGTCAAAATGGAGCATTTAATGATCCTGTATCTTTGCATATACGTTGATTATAACCCTCAGATGAACATAGGCTGGGTTTTTTTCATTTTATTCAAATATTTTTCTTAATAATTCAAAATTTCGTTATTTTCATAGAGAATAAATGGACATTTTCCCATAAAATTTAACCATTTTACTTTATCGTTGCTAGGGCTTTGATCGTTGCCAACAAATAAAAACACGGAAAAATAATTTTTCCTCAAAAATTAATTTTCAATTGAAAGATTTTCACGTGAAAAATGAAAATGAAAAAGAATTCAAAAGAAGATGAATTTTCGTGATATTTGAAACAAAAATATGGAGTATTTGTTATTATACATGAAGTATGAATATCGGTTACATTAAAAAAGATCTTTTTCTGTCAAAAAACTGCATTATAATTAGAAGGAAAAGTGAACAATAATTATATTCTTAAAAATAGATTTAGCTTGGACCATGGAACTATGAAAAGGATCCTCCTCGGCTTTGACAAATATGACGTCATAAATAAAACATGTATTTTCAAATAGTCGTAATAATGCAAGGAGCATGAATATCAATGTATAATGAAAGTAGATAGATAATGGACGTAATATTTAACATGAAAAACTGAAATATTTTTTATCGTACTGATTAATAATTAGCTTGAGTACCAGTTACATACAAATGTGAGTTTTCCGCTAAAATTTACGTCCTGATTGCCAGAAAAAGAAAATTAACAAGAATTATGGCATTAAAAAGAGATTTCTCTGAGGAAAACGTGACGTCATATTTGAAATAAAACGGGAATTTTCAAATGTGTTTTACAAGGAACGGGAATTATTTCCGTTCATTAATAATACAAGGATCAGTAAGTATAGAAAGTAGATTAGTTTCACGACATTTTTTGAATTTTTTTTTATCTATACCGATTATTAAGCATGAATATCAGTTACATACAGATGAGAGTTTATTGCCAAAAACCACACCACGATTATTAGAAAAAGAAAAAGAAATACGAATCTATTATATTAAAATCTGACCGCCTGTTTGTATTTCGCAACTACTCTTTTCAGATTGCCGAACGCAACGTGATTTACTTAACACCGGTTATCATTCATCCGAGGATGTCATAAACTCTCAGAATTTAAAAAAAGGATTTAAATTCCGAGATATTATTATTATTATTATTATTTTGTAAATTTTAACGAAGTTTCTCTAAAAAAGGCAACTAAATTATTCCATTTTTCACAGAGTAAGGAAATTTAAACAGAGTCCCAACTTTGCCTGAAAAGACCGACTGCAGCGGATGACTTAAAAACTAAATCATCGCTTTGGCGATTTTTATCTTCGTGATTTATCTTTAATTGTAACCCTATTCTGCTTGGCGCTTTTTGCTGTTGTCATTTGCAAATGTGCACATTTTCGGCATTCGCTATTTGATTTTTGAATCTTGATTAATATTCATTATTAAAATTATTCTTATCTGAATTACTCTTAACTTATTCTGAAGATCAAATAGGTCATTATAATTCTTCAAAATGCTACGAAGATATACGTTTATTGTTTGTAAGAACAAGACTGAAAAGTTATTTTTTAGTCCCAAGGATCGGTAAGTTGTGATTTCTTTTCATGTGTTATTTTTGTTCTTTTTTAGGTCATAATGCTTTCCTATGGGGATGCAGACGAATTTCCAAATTTCATTTTTATGTATAATGGATTTAGAGGTAAAATTATGAATGCTAAATTTTCGATATGGATTTCCAATAGTTTTAAAATTTTACCGATAAATTTAATATAATTTAGAAATTAATTGCTTAAAATATTTGAAAATGTTTTTGCATCTGTTCGGGAAATATAAACGTCTTATTTTCATATTTTTAAAAATTTTTAAAAGTGTTTATTTTTACTTTCCACTTTAATTTCTTCGCTGCTTAGTAACCGTATTTCAAAGAGTATATAAAATAATAAAATTCAAGGAACTCGCATTGGTGAAATATCTTTTTATTTATTTATTTTTAAAATCAAAACGAATGTAAACTTAATGAGACTACGGTGGGGTGAATACCTGTTTATTTAAAAAAATTAAAAGAATAAGCAATTCATGAGAATTTCAGAATATCATTGTATAACACTGTGTTTAATTTAATGATTCTAATTTCTGGAATATTTTATATGCTTATAAATATGCATGCAGTTGAAAAAATAATAATTGCGGATTGTACTATGTTAAATGATATGAAAATGAGGTTTAAAAAACAAGCAGCAACAAGCAATCGCCGTTTTTTTTCCCTTCCCTCATTTGTCGCCAATAAAGCGATATATCGCCGTATTAGCAACCATGCTTCTGTTATGGCCATAGTTTCCGCGACATCCGCAGATATCCGAGGCTCGCGAAAAAGAAAGGCTACCGCGGTGCTTTACGCGTATCTTTTTTTACAGACCGCGGGAATCACGTGAGGCTCGAATCCACCAATGCAGGTGTACGAAAAGAGCATCACGTCACTCTAGCGGTCTGTAAAAAAAGATAAGTGGAACGCACCGCGGTAGCCTGTCTTTTTCGTTAGCCTCGCAGATATCGCTACTGCCTATGTGTAATCCCATGTTAAAGAAGTTTCCATCGCAGTGTATGAGAGTTGATTCTCTGTTTAAATCTTCTTACTCTGTGCCATTTTTGTGGATAAAAAAGAAGAAATAAAACGGATTAATATATTTTTTCTCATTAAAACTGAAAAAAAAAAAAGAATTTATTTTCAATTTGAATAGATGGTAAAAGAAAAAAAAATCTGGAATACAGTAAAATTTTTGAAAAATAAAAACATATTTTCACATATTCAAACTTCATGAATCAATTTTTTCTGGAGAACAAAAATAGTCTGTCAACATATTTTCATTTAGAAATAAAGATTTTTTTTCAGTTATAGATTAAATCAAGGAGGCAAATTTAAGCTCCTTGCATTTAGGTTTACAATAATGGCTCCCTATTCACAAGAATTGAATTTAATGAAAAAGAATATACTATTTCCATTATCTTTGAAGGATTGCTATTAAAACGTTTCACAAAGGCGTTAAAAGTAAAATGGTTTACCAGGTAAACTTGACATATGTTTTTACATAATTCGCCGATTTCCTCGATTTTATTTGGCCCGCCTTTTTTTATTGGTTGCAGTTTCCTTTTCGTGATTATTTGTCACAAAATTTCACTTTTTTCAAACGTAATTATGTCAAGTCCTCTATAACCGAAATGCTGTATTGTCTCCTATGGAATGTGATTAAAAGTTAGTTAATTATTTACGTTTCTAATTATTGGGAATGAAATATTTTGCTTAATTAATGCATTTATTCTTCTTTTAATGATACGTGAACGAAGTCACGGGTAACAGCTAGTAAAATATATATCTTCATTATTTATTACGCTGTTAAAATTTTTATTTCATGTTTGTGTGATAGTACGTAAGAATACTATAATTAAATTATCAATAGAATATATTTTACAATTGATGTTCTGTTTAGGGGAGGAGGGGGGGGGGGGGAGGGGGGTCAATGTTAATGTATGAAGATTTTTTTTTTTTGGGGGGGGGGGAATTTGCGTCATTGTGTTTGGGGGGGATGGTCACCACTGAAAAGTAGACACTCTGTGGTTGCTTTAAAATTTGTGACAGTATCTCTTTGCAACGATAAACTCATTTCGTTAATTTTGCTTATGTCAATTTGCACACACACCCTCTCTACTTCTAATGTTTAATATTTAAAATTTTAAAGAAACAAAATTTTACTTTGGTAGCTAAGAACAATAAAATGAGTAAATTCTCCTTCGGCTATATGATTTAAAGTTGAAAATATTCTTTAATATCCTGCTATTTATGAGTACAAATATGAAATTAAATCATGTGAAATAAATATATTTTGAAGAGCTGTTCCATTGTGCCCTGTGTTTTCCTGTGATTAGAAGAAAAATTTTCAGGATTATGATTTTTTACAGTAAAATATGAAAATACTCAATTTTTGGGTACTCACCCCAGGCTTGCATAAATACCCGGACATATACCTGAAAAATAAATACCTACCCGCCGAGTATTTACCCACCCCACATCACAGAAATGCACTTAATAATATTTAAAGCCTAATTCCACTGTAAAATATTTTTCGATAAAAGACTTATTTAGAATTATTTTGATTGAAAGAAATACTCTTTTTTACTTCAAAATCTTCAACACCGTTTATGGGCTACTGCAATCTTTGTTCCGGACAAGAATTAAGTTTACACATTTTATACGGCACTAAAAATCCCTCTTCTTAAAACATTTTGGATTTATATGTAAAAGGAAAATTGAAATAAATAAAATAGATTTGTCATATCTACTTGTGAGATTTTTTTCATTTTTAAAGAATGCCCATCTTTTAGTTCTATAACGAAAATGTCATAACGTTAAAAGTATATTTGATGTATTAACTGACAATAAAAATGACGTAAAAGTTACATTTAAAAATCTCTGTAACCATTTTATACTAGTAAACCAAACTATTTCGTATAAAGAGCTTTTTTCTTATAATTTAGTATTAATACAATTTGATAAAACAGTACTTAGTCATCTAATGTACTGTGATTGGATTTATTAGCTTTTTTTGAATAGAGAGATATAACTTCACTTTTGTAAATACTTTTAATCACATGTGAGTAATGTAAACAACACGAGGCATATGCAGTCACATAAGAATTTGACACATCCGCTACTATAAGATTAAGTTAATTAAGTTTGAAATGTTCAACTTTTTTTCTTCAAATTTTTCGGACAAAGTATTCCCAAATTTTAGATGCACATTAAATAAAATATTTCACTTGAAAGCTATAATATTTGAAATAAAGTTAATATGGTATTATAGTTATATTTATAGACGAGAATATTTTAAGTACTTATGGTAACTTATAATTGAGCTTTTCATGCTACCAACTTGAGCAAACCAACCTAATGATTTGTAATAAACTTTTATTCAACTTTTAGAAATAATTACTTCCAACCACAGATAAATCAAGACGCAAATTAACTTTCTGAATCTTTAGAAATCTTCTTATGGGACGTCCTATATTCGATCCAATAATAATAATTAAAACTTAAGTCTGCTTTGAAATTTTATTCCATCAAAATGATATGAAAGATTATTTTGAGTAAAAGAGACGTTACAGTTTCGTTCAAAAGTTTTTAGACTATTTTAAGAGTTATAGTAACCCCTGATCTCGTCAAGAATAAAAACGGCGATTTTCTTCGACACTAAAAAACCCTATTTTTAAAATTGAAATTAATAACATAATTTCGCCATAATTATTTGTCATTTTTTTAAAGAATGCCTCACTTTTAGTTTCATAACAAAAATGTCATGGATAACGTTAAAAGTATATTTGATTCTTAACTGACAATAAAAATGCCGTAAAAGTTACATTTTAAAATCTCTGTAACCATTTTACACTAGTAAACCAAACTATTTACTATAAAGAGATTTTTTTCTGATAATTTAGCATTAATAAAATTTGATAAAACAAAACACTACATAGTCATCTAATGTACTGTGACTAGTTTATTAGCTTTTTTTAAAATAGAAAGATTTAACTTCGCTTTTTTAAATACTTTTAAGATAAATCACTGTTCGACAAAACATGTAAATAATATGAGGCACCATACAGTCACATACGAATTAGATACATTTGCTTTAATATTAAGTTAATTAAGTTTGAAGTATTCAACTTTTTTTCCTTCAAATTATTTGGACAAAATATTCCCTAATTTTACATGCCCATTAAATAAAATATTTAACTTAAAGTCTATAATATTTAAAATAAAGTTAATATGGGATTATAGTTATATTTATAGACAAGGTTATTTTAAGTATTTGTGGTTACTTATAATTGAGCTTGTCATGTTACCAACTTGAGCAACCAACTAATGGTTAATAATAAACTTTTATTCAACTTTTAGAAATAATTACTTCTAACCGAACATGAATCAAGACGCAAATTAACTTTCTGCATCTTTACAAAATTTTTTATGACATGTCCTATATTCGATGTAATAATAATAATTAAAACACAATTTCGCTTTGAAATTTTATTCGATCAAAATGATATTAAAGATTATTTTGAGTAACAGAGATGTTATATTTTCGTTCAAAAGTTTTGAGACTATTTAAGGTGGTTCTCAACTGCCCTGCTCACCAATGCCAAATTTTATGACACAATTTCAGACTCATTTTTAAACGCAAAGGTTTAAAATTGGCAGGCCTGACTATTGAAGCGATTTGGAATCGAAATGAGTTTTCCATTTTTTCATGAATAAATTACTTATCCAGTTATTAAGCGATGCGAGTCACGTAACTACCGGTTTTTCTCCTGTCTCTTGCTATCGCGTCCGGAAATTCGGTCCAAAATACCAACTTTGACAGCATTTTCTGAAAGATCTACTGCCTTTACTAAAAAATGGAAAACATTTTTCGATTACCAAGTTTCTTAACAAGAGCAACTGCCAATTTCATGCATTTTCAAATAAAAATGAATTAAAAAATATGTCATAAAGTAGCCAGTTTGGATTTGAGAAAGAGCCTTAAGAGTTTTCGTAACCTGTGATCAGGTTGATACATTTTATTCGACACTAAAAAACCCTATCTTAAAACATTTTGGATTTATATGTAAAAAGAGATTGGAACAAATAATATAGTTTCCTCATATCTACTTGTCGAATTTTTTAAAGTTTAGAAAATGCTGCTCTTTTAGTTCCGTAAATAAAATGTCACGGATAACATTAAAAGTACATTCGATTTATTAACTGTCAATAAAAGTGCCGTAAAAGTTACATTTTAAAATCTGTGTCACCATTTTATTCTAGAAAACCAAAACTACTTTCTATAAAGCTCTTAGGTTGTCATGATTTAACAGTAATGCAGTTCGGAAAAGAAACTAACAGACAAGTAGTAACATTGTGACTGTTTCTGTACTTTAGGTTTCACATTAAATGGAAAATAAAACCTGATAGTTTGTAGAAATCATAAAAATTTTAAATGAAGCAAATCAAATAAATGAATGACAAATAAGATATTCAACATTAATTTAATGTACTTTTTGACATACAGAAAAATAAAATAAATTTAATAACAAAAGTGTAAATTTATTTACACTGTTAAAAGTAGGTTAAAAAAAAAAAAAGAAAACTGTTCTAATTTTTGAGCATGAAAGCTAAACAGAAAGGAACCAAATAGACATAGGTTATTGTTAAATATGGTAATATTAGGTTATTGTTAAATATGTTCTCTTAATTTATAAAAAATATATTGTGACTTTCACTGCTGCTGCCGTAATTGAATCTATTGTGACCTTTTCAGTTTCTCGATTTATATTGCAAAAACTATTGCATATAAAAATATGAAAACAAGTAGTTTTATTAAAAAAAAAAATCTATAATAAAAACGTTGAAGCAGATACTTTTTAAATCGAACAATTATTTTAAGAACTATTTAATGTTGAAATTGTTTAAGATAATCTAGATAAATAAGGTTTATAGGATAAAAAACAATGCATAGCAATTTAACTATATACAGGCTAAAACTTAACTAAATTGTGGTGTGCAGTGTCCAATTATTTTTTTAATGTATACAATTTTTGAAATAAAAAAAATATTCAAAATTTAATTTTCTGAATAGAGGTTTAATTCTTAATAAATTGAAAAAAGCCTTTTATATCTATTATTGCTGGATTATTAAAAACCGAAATACTAATATGCTATCCTAACACCTTTCAATTGAAAATTTATTTACACATGCATATTATAAAAGAAAGAAATTTTTAAAATAATTAAATAATTAGGAGCGAAAAGCATTTAATGGTGACAATTACGTCACATTTAAAACAATACATTTAAAATGTTTTTCTTATAGCGTCTAAAATAAATATTTTCTTCTAAAGATTAGGAGATAAGGGATGAATGGGACATTTTCACAAAATATTTATTTTAAATATTTTATTGAAGTTATTATTAATATTATATATCGCAATTCATACATTAGTTGTTTGCTTACATTTTATGCAAATCTACATTTGTCTACATTTTATTAAAAATTTTCAGTATCCTCTAGGGATGAATGAAGCAGTCCCATTCATCCCCATTTGAAATGTTCCAATCATCCCCATGATGCATATATTCAATTGTCAGCCATTTTGTCTCAGAAATTATTTTGTCACAATGGTTAATACTCATTCATTTTAATTACCAATATTGAGCCTTGAAATAAATAAGTATAACATATCTTAATTGTTTATAATGCATAAAATATGTAAACAACTTCAAAAAAAAAAAAAAAAAATACTTTTAAGCAAAGTTTTCCAGAAATGCAACTAAGAAGGAAATTGAAAACAGCCATGTGGTCTTTCTTTTGGTTCTGAAGTACACTATGATAGTGTCATCTATGAGGATAGGAAACAACTAAAAAAAGTTTATTACCTGAAATATTGAGAATGTCCCATCCATTTCTTGTCCCATTCATCCCCCAGTTCCCCTATAGCAGTGAGGCAGCAAGATTTTTTTCTTAACTATTTTATACAAACTTATTTTCGAATGTATAATTGATCTTAATCAATCACAAAAATAGCCGTCAGCTGTTACAACAGCTGTGAATGCGGCCTCGGGAACCGAAAATTCACCCAGTCAAAGAGAAATGAATGGCAATCTGATTACAGAAGATTGCCACTGGTCGTGATAATATTAGTCTTACGTAATCGGGTAATCTTTCTAAAACAGAGCAAACTAGTGTGTTTTTAGAGCCTGTGGCATCTGTACTGGAGGTTATCGAACGTAGCTCGTAGGGGGGCAATGCCCCCTAGTTGTTATTTAAATTTGAGCGTGTCATGCACTTGTTTATGATACAATTGTTATTAAATTAAAAGGGAATTTAGTTAAATTAGGGCACCCAACCCGGGCTATCCGAGTTACAGAATATAGGTGAAAATCATTTTTTAATTAAAAACTGTTAATAGCTTTTTTTTTGTATTAATATATCGTTCACTGATCACCACCAAAAAGAATTTTGTAAATTTATTAAAAGAGATACTTTCTTATTAGCCGCATGTCTGGAGTTAATAGCCGAAGAAATCGCCAAAAATGTTGTTACTCACAGCAACATTTTTTATTCTGACAATTTCAGAGGTTTAAGCACGCAGTTTGATTACATGTCTGTTAAATTTGTGTTTTATTTATAATATTTTTCGATTTGCTTTATTGATGGAATTTTCACTTCGTTATGAACTATTAGCCAGAAACAAATTCTATTGATATTACTTTAAGTGCAAACTTGATAGAGATAGATTTTTTAAAATGCATGCTTTGAGAATTATTTTAAAACTATAAAAAAAATCAGTAAACAGAGATACAGTTTTCAGACAAATTGCGTTTGAAAGAATTTTTTTTTTTCAATTCGACGGTGTAAAAATGAAATTGTGGGATGTTTAGAAGTCAAAAGAATTACAATAAAAACTAAATCTATTGGTCAGGTAATGCCACTGTCAAAATGACACCAGCGTTACTAGATACGTGTTTTTGCTTTATAATATAATAATGAATTAAAAAAAAAGTTATTTGTACCACATATTAATCAATAACGTAAAAGAATATTTTACATTCTTGTAATTTTTCTTATGGAACGCTTTTTATGGATACCAATTTAAAACATCATTCCGCATAATATATTTATTCGATCAAAAGGGTATTAAATATTATTTTGAGCGAAAAAGTATTTTTTTCCTTCAAAAGTTTGGCAACCTTTGTTCAGATCAAGAATAAAATTTACGCATTTTTCTTCAGCGCTAAAAATGTCTCTTTTTAAAACATTTCAGATTTATATGTAAAAGGAAATTGAAATAAATAAAATAGTTTCGTCATATCTACTTGTCAATTTTTATTTTTAAAATGCTTTTCTGTTAGTTCCATAAAGAAAATGTCATAGATAACTTTAAAGGTATACTTGATGTATTAACTGTCAATAAAAGTGCTTTAGAAGTTGCCTTTTAAAAATTGTGTAGCCATTTTATTCTAGAAAATCAAAACTAGATGCTGTAAGGCGCTTTGGCTCTTATGATTTACCAGGAATACAATTCAGTAAAGAACCAAATAGGTCACGTAAAATTATGACTGTTTCTTTATTTTAAGTTTTACATTAAGTGGTAATAATAATATGATAAAGTATAGAGGCCATAAAAATTTTAAATGAAAAAACACAAACAAACAATCAATTGAGTGACGAATACGATATCAAATGAATTCTAAATTTGAACTTCAGTTTGCTTGTATTGAAGTTTAAGATCACGATGCTTAAATATAACATAAAACAATTTGTTTAACAATTGAAAACATATTATACGTCCAATCAACCATGTTCCAATACGAGATTTAATTATTCGTTATCATGAGTACACCATGAAACGTCAATTAGATGAGATAGAGTTCATTTCATGTACTAATAGTGAGCTAATCTTGTTTCTATGAGCAGATGTAGATGAAGATTTTAAAATATTTATTTTACCCTTTAACTGTTGCGCAAAATTATGTCTCAGTAAACTGAAGATGAGATTTCATAACGCATTTCAGCTCGCAGTGTGAGAGAAACACCATATACAGAAAGTCGTTTACACTTTATGGGAACTATTTTCACAATTAAATTCTGAACATTATATGCCATATTCTTTGCGACAATTTTACTCGACTGTATAGCTCTGACTCTTGATTATAACTCTGGATTGAAATTTCCATCATAGTCGGTTTTTCCCTTAGTACAATCATATCAATTTTTTCCCACATCACTTAGAAAACTTTCGAAAGTCTTCCAATGTGCTGTGTATAGCGCTTTCTAACGCTCGCTTTAACAAACATATAGGTGGTAATAAAAAAAAAAAACTTTTATCGTAACACTGGATGAAACATGGCTTTATTTAAGTTATAGTATCAAAAGATGAGCAATTTTTATCAATTAATAGAAAAAAAAGAAAGAAATGGGTTTGTTAATCTAAAGAAAAAATTCCAAAAGAATTCATGATTGTTGCTGGATTTTGTTATGAAATTAAATGAAAGGTAAAAATATAGTAAAGCTAAGGTGATTTCACTTTATTATCAGTAAAATATTTTAGAACCCATTTTTGAAGAAGAAATTCCAGCTTAACATGAAAAAGACCCAGCCGCTCTTCCATAACTCAACTGACGCATATTTAGTAAAGAAAGAATCCCAAACGGAAATAAATTGTGTCTCAATTGAAGAAATACATGTAAAATCACCTGACGCACAACCTTTTTCCTCATCAAAGGCCCTTTTCTTCATTTGGATTGTTTAAATGAATTCCCATACATTGAAAAGACTTTGGAAAGTTTTGCAAGACGTATCGGGAAAAATTGGACATGACTGTAACAAGGAAATTCTATTATCATTTCAAACCAGAGTTATAGCCAAAAGTCAAGACTATCCAAAAAAGTCAAATTGTTGCAAAGAATATGTCATTTATGCGTAGAAATTAACTTTGAAAATCGTTTCCATAAAGTGTGAACGACCTTCTGTACCATACTCAAAGAACTGCAAGTAAGGTTCTACTACAATTGATATTCCGTGAGCTTTCAAATGAACTTTTAAAAAGACTTTTACTGTACACGAAGCGTTCTACTTACCCGTTTCCTTGTGGGTGGAATAATGCTATACGAATTTGGTTCGCCCCAGAAAATCTTATTAATTCTTTGTAAATGGTGATTCAAATTGACATCCAATCGTGTGACTTTAACTCAAGCATACCATACGTATCTTTGAAACTAGCGGGTAAAATAGTTAAACTATGAACGAGCATTACATTTGCATGGTACTGCCACCTATGAGCAGGATGGAAATGCAAATACTGATTACAATACCATCAACAAGAATGAAAAATCATGCGTCGAGCATAGATTATGTAACACTTTCCAACGCTTCCAAAATAATTTTACAAATCATTACCGTTTAATAAGCTGAAAGATAACATCTAAGTAAACAATTTAGAAAACGCATAACATATTTAAAAACATAATTTCAGGAATTTCCAAAATATAGAATATTCGGAAAAATATCCGAATACTTTTATTCAGCCCTGTATATGATCTATAGATTTGTATATTTGTATATATACTACATAGGATGCTAAATTTTAGTTTAGTTAGGAAACGCGTAGCACAGTTTAAAATTCTCCTTCTGGAGTTTCTGTCAATAAACAGAAATGTGTTCGCGAACATTTGTGCTGCCCTGTATAGGATCTACAGAATTTATACACATCAAGTAATAGACAAAAAGTGAGTTATATTTGAAAACGCGTTTAGTGATTGAAAATGCACTTCCAGCATTATTAACAGACAGTACTTTTGTGCGTCCCTGTAACTGAACGATTAATGCTATACGCACAATATTCTGTAGTAAGCTACTTGTAATGCACCTTAGTGATATATATAAATTTCAATGCGTTTAAAATAGCGAAACCTTATTTAATTAAACCGCAAACGATTTTTCCCGATAGACCGTAATGCACCGGAATTCTTTTGAGTGTCCCTGTAGAAAAACTATAAGTGATACACACTTCAGTTGAAATAGGGAACATGCTATAGATAACGACAATAACATATAAAAATTCCAGGGCAATCCGAGCATATTTACGGGAGTTAGACCACGGACAGACGGCAGATGGCCATACGGAAGACGGCTAGACAAACCGAAGTCATAAACACCTTTCAACTAGGCTGGAAAGTGTTAAAAATGGGTACTTAAGGACACTTACGACCCTTATAAGAATCAATGTAACTTAAGTATTTTACGATAACATTTTGGTGTATTATTAAATGATTTTATGACGGAAAAGGATTTTATTAATAAAATAAACAAATCTGTATTTTTAAATAAAATTAAAAACTTTTATGACATTTTTATTCTTTTAAATATAAATATTTTTCAGTAGTTTTTCTATACTGATTTTAGAGGCATACCCTATAACTTTAAGGATAATATTACTGAAAAGTTAAATAATTTAAAAGGAAAAATAAATAAAATGTCATGACATATGTAAAAAAAAAAAAAAAAAAAAAAAAAAAAGGAAAAATGACTTTTATTTAATATTTTTATTTTTTAAACGTAAACTATAGACCGTAATGTACCGGAATTCTTTTGAGTGTCCCTGTAGAAAACTATAAGTGCTACATACTTCAGTTGAAATAGGGAACATGCTATAGATAACGACAATAACATATAAAAATTGCAGGGCAATCCGAGCATATTTACGGGAGTTAGAGCACGGCCAGACGGCCAGACAAACCGAAGTCATAAACACTTTTCAACTAGGTTGGAAAGTGTTAAAAATGGGTACTTAAGGACACTTACGACCTTTATAAGAATCAATGTAACTTAAGCAATGACGGAAAAGGGTTTTATTAATAAAATAAATAATTCTGTTTTTTAAATAAAATTAAAAAACTTTTATGACATTTTTATTTTAAATATAAATATTTTTCAGTAGTTTTTCTATACTGATCTTAGAGGCATACTCTATAACTTTAAGGATAATATTACTGAAAAGTTAAATAATTTAAAAGGAAAAACAAATAAAATGTCATGACATATGTAAAAAAAGGAAAAATGACTTTTATTTAATATATTGTTATGAATTTTGTATATATCTGTAAATATTCCATTTGTTTAAATTTATTTTATTTTATTATTGTGAAAATTGCAGTATTATTAATGTATTTCCTATTGAGCATCATGTAACTCAATGCTAAAGGCCTCAGATGTTTTGCAAGGAAAACAACCTTACACCCTCATCTTTATAATGGAAGTCTATTGAAATATCGCCAAGGAATGGGTTTATCGCCAAGTTGGCGATGGTTTTGGCGACTTATTTTTGTCGCCAAATTTGGCGATATATCGCCAAATGTCGCCAAGTTGGCGACGGATTTGGCGACTTTTTGTGCAACCACACCCCCCTTATACCTATACATTGGGATCCTTTCTTGCTTGGGTTCTCTATCGAAAGTTAAAGCACTTTCTGGTAATTTCTAGCATCTGAAGGCTCTGGAATAATCTGGAAAGATCTCTGAAACCTATATAAGGACCTCCATCAGTTCAGTTAGTTAGTTGTCTGTCAACTGCGATTGAATTCATACGAGAGGCTTTGCATTGAGAACTGTGTTACTCGGATCGATTTTGTCGTTGATACGTCGTATTGAACGCATTGTTTCTGTGAGAAATTTTGCTGCGCTTTTATTGGATTTGAAGATTACTGAATATCTTGTAATCTTCAGAAGATATTTGTGATCGTATTGCACTGTTTATAGTGAATAAAGCCTTTTTATTGTTCTTTATTGGCATCAGTCCTTTCGAACCCCGAGCTCACAACATTTGGTGTCAGGAGTGGGGTTGAATGCCGATCACCAGAGCAATGGAGGCTGAACTGAAACAATTATTGGAGAAATTAGCTGCGAATCAGGCTGAGATGTCAACCAACCTTGGCGAGATGAAAGAAGAAATGAAGAAGGATATGTCAGCGATAGATGAGAAAATGACTGAGAACCAGGCTGAAATGAAGGAAATGTCGGAAGAAATGAAGAAGGAAATGTCAGCGATAGATGAGAAAATGACTGCCAACCTTGGCGACTTAAAAGATGAAATGAAGAAGGATATGTCAACCAACCTTGGAGAGTTGAAAGACTTAATAGAGGATAAAATAACATCTTTAAATGACAGAATTGACGGTGTGGAAAACAAAGTTGAAGGAAGATTTCAAGAAATAGAAGGAAAGGTAGAAGAAATTCAAAGGACAGCCAGTACCGTAGAAGAAAGAGTAGAAGAAAAAGTTCAAAAGATCGCCGAGACCGTTGAAGAAAGAGTAGAAGAAAAAGTTCAAAAGATCGCCAAGACCGTCGAAGAAAGCATAGAGAATGTAAAAAAAGATTTGGAAAAAGTCAAGAAACAGAAGATAACTGCCGGAAGCTATACCGAAGATGTCAAGTATCAATCTATGCTTCCTCGTTCCTGTATTAAACTCTCGACCTATGACGGAAAATCCTCATGGCCAGTTTTTAAGACACAATTTGGGATCGTAGCGGACGCCAATGGATGGGATTCCCAGACAAAGGCTTGCCAGTTAGCTGCTTCTCTACGAGCTGATGCTGCCGACGTCCTACAGACTTTGCCTGCAAATGAACCGCTGGATTTTGAAACGCTCGTCAGTGCCTTAGAATTACGCTTTGGCGAGAAATGCATGAAGGAATATAGCAGACTCCAGCTCAAATCTCGACAGCAGAAATCCACTGAATCCCTGCAAGAGCTTGCTACGGATGTCGAGAGACTTTCACATCTTGCTTATCCTGACTGTCCGACTGAAATTAGAGAAAGCTTGGCTCTGCAGCATTTTATTGATGGTGTGCGTGACCCTGAGATCCAGACAGCACTCCGGATTGCAGATCTCAATGATTTAAAAGGGGCTTTGGTTTACGCTCTGAAATTCGAGGCAGCCCAGCAAGCTACTAGGAAAGATCGACACTTTGTGCGAGCAGCCAACCTGCCTGAGACGTCGGATAGAGCTGTGGAGCGCTTACAGCAGCAGATGAATGACATAATGAGAAAGATGAACTCCTTAATGGCCAACAAACCTTACAGGCAGATCAAGTGCTGGAAATGCGGTGGAGAAGGCCATATACAAATCGACTGCCCAAGACGACCCAGCACCGAAGGTAATATCTCTCCCGCTAACGGAGGAGCAGGAAAACTGATTAATGGCCATCTTGCGGGGCGGAGGTTGCCAGATTTTGAGAAGCCCCATTTTCAAGTATGTGAAATTTCTGCAAGAAGTTACGGCGAGAACGGAGTTTTTATAGTCGGGCGTGTGAATGATTTTCCCTGTAATATGATCATCGATACAGGAGCCAATGTGACCATCGTTCGGAAAGATCTAGCTCAGCGGCTGAAAGAAAAGCTCTTCTGGACCCCGCCGCGTGTTATTCTTCAAACTGCGACCGGAGATAAGATCGATATACATGGAAGAATGACACTGAAAATAAAGTTTGGGAACGCCGCTTACCACCATACAGTCTATGTGGCCGATATTTCAGACCCTTTCATACTCGGACTGGACTTTTTAAAAGAGCATGGATTTACACTGGATTTTAAGAATAATGAGTTACGCTCTGCTCAAGAAGATGTCACTATTTTCAAACTTGGAAATGAGTCCGGGTCTATTCAACGGATCACAGCCAAGGCAGATGTTATCATCCCTCCTCGGACCGAAATGATGATACCTGGATTAACTGGAAACGAAAGAATTTTCCAGTATGGCTTGACTGGATATCCTGAGAAGAGCCCAAAGGGAGTGCTAATAGCATCAGCGCTGGTAGATCTGTCGAGAGATGTGATACCCGTGAGAATTGCAAACGTAAGTGAAAAGTCTAGAATTATCCAGAAGGGTGAAGTGCTTGCAACCTGTGCTCCAGTCACCTGTGTATGCAAAGACCCGAGCTTGATGTTGTCGGAGCCGCCTACAACACCTGAAATTGGACGAAATGAAAATTTATCTCCTGAACAGAGACATGCCGCAGAAAGACTGTTCCAGGAATTTAAGGATGTGTTTTCTCAAAACGAGAGTGATATTGGTCGCACTTCACTGACACGTCATAGAATTGATACTGCCGACCATCCACCAATTAAACAGCATCCCAGACGTTTGCCGTTCGCTAAACAAGAAGAGGTGTCTAAGCTCTTACAACAGATGCAGGATAGTGACATCATCGAACCGTCATCAAGTCCGTGGGCCTCTCCCATCGTGTTGGTCCGAAAGAAAGATGGCTCCACAAGATTTTGTGTGGATTATCGTAAACTTAACGACATCACGAAGAAGGACAGCTATCCACTACCAAGAATAGACGACACACTAGATACTCTTTCAGGACATAAATGGTTTTCCACGCTGGATTTGAAGAGTGGATATTGGCAAGTAGAGATCCATCCTGATGACAAAGAGAAGACCGCATTTACTACTGGACAAGGACTTTGGCAATTTAAAGTTATGCCGTTCGGGCTCTGCAATGCTCCAGCAACGTTCGAGCGCCTCATGGAGACAGTGTTAAAAGGTCTGACTTTTGAAGCTTGTCTCATCTACCTAGATGACGTCATCATTGGTGGCCGCACGTTTGAAGAACATCTAGAGAATATTCGAAAAGTGTTAACGAAACTAAGAGCGGCGAATTTAAAGTTGAACCCTTTGAAATGCAAGTTCTTCCAACGAGAAGTAAACTATTTAGGACACATCATCTCAGCTGAAGGTGTTCGAACAGATCCTGAAAAAGTGTCTGCAGTAAAGCACTGGAAACGTCCGGAAAATGTCCATCAGTTGCGAAGCTTTCTGGGACTATGCACTTATTACAGAAAGTTTGTACAGGGGTTCTCCAACATCGCAAGACCCTTGCATAGGCTCACTGAAAGCAAACAGAAGTTTCTATGGACACAAGAATGCGACAATTCATTCCAGCGGCTGAAAGAAGCTCTCACATCCTCTCCAGTCCTTACCTATCCAGACCCCGACAAACAATTCATTGTGGACACGGATGCCAGTCAGGAAAGTGTCGGCGCTGTACTTTCCCAAGAAATAGATGGCCAAGAACGAGTCGTAGCATACTGGAGCAAATGTTTATCGAAACCAGAGCGGAATTATTGCGTCACTCGTAAGGAGTTATTAGCTATAGTGAAAGCCATAGAACACTTCCATCACTATCTCTATGGCAGGAAATTTCTCCTTCGTACTGACCACGCATCCCTAACATGGCTGATGAATTTTAAGAATCCAGAGGGCCAAGTAGCCAGATGGATACAACGACTCCAGGAATACGACTTTGACATCAGGCATCGCAAAGGCTCATCGCATGGAAACGCCGATGCACTATCAAGAAGACCGTGTCCCGAGAGCTGTCGCTATTGTTCCAGAGCGGAGAGCAACTATAATCCCGAATATGTCATACGCCAGACGAAGACTTCACTATTGACGCCACCAGATCCCTGGAGTGATGAGAAGATTCGAGAAGATCAAATGGCAGACCCTGAGATCAAACCAATCTTGGAGTTATTAGAATCTTCTAGCACGAAGCCCAGTTGGAAAGACATCTCGACTTACAGTCCTACGACGAAGCAATATTGGGCTTTGGAACTCTCTCCACGTCAGGAATGGTGTCCTGTTCCGAAAATTCGAATCGGAAGATGGGAAGACATCTCGGTGGCAGTTGGTACTTCCTCGATCTCGAATCCCAGAGGTCCTCGAAGAATTACATGGCAGTCCCACTGGTGGCCATTTTGGAGTCATGAAAACATTACACAGAGTCCGAGAGCGCTTCTTCTGCGGAAAAGCGAGAGCTGACGTCGAACAATGGTGCAAATCTTGCGATGCATGTGCAGCTCGAAAAGGACCAAAGAAACGTAGCCGAGGAAGACTACATCTCTACAATGTAGGAGCACCTTTCGAACGCATCGCCCTTGACATCCTAGGCCCTCTGCCAAGAAGTGCTGATGGCAACAAATACCTCCTTGTTGTCATGGATTACTTCACGAAATGGCCTGAAGTTTATGCCATCCCTGATCAAGAAGCTTCTACGGTTGCGGATGCCTTGGTACACCAGTGGATATCAAGGTATGGAGTCCCCCTTCAAATGCATTCTGACCAGGGGAGAAATTTCATCTCTGCTGTGATTGAGGGTCTCTGTCAACTTCTCGGAATGGACAAAACTAGGACGACGCCTTTACATCCACAATCGGATGGCATGGTTGAGAGATTTAATCGTACCATCCTCAACAATCTCTCACTGCTAGTCTCAAGAAATCAACAAGACTGGGACCAAAAACTTCCCTTGTTTCTTCTCGCCTATCGCAGCGCCGTCCATGAAACAACCGGCTATTCCCCGTCTCAGATGCTTTTCGGTCGTGATCTTCGTCTACCTTGTGATCTGATTTTTGGTCGCCCTCCAGATGCGCCTTCATCGCCAGAGGGATACGTGCAGAATCTCCAGGCACGATTTGAAGACGTCCACAACTTGGCTCGAGAGCAGATCAATATACAGACGGAGAAGATGAAGACCAGGTACGACACGAAAGCCACAGGACATCAATTCAAAGAAGGTGACAAGGTTTGGTTTTATAATCCGACTCGACGTAAAGGACTTTCTCCCAAACTGCAATCGCACTGGGACGGTCCTTATACAGTCCTAAACAGACTGAACGATGTCGTAATTCGGATCCGAAAGTCACCAAATTCGAAGCCTAGAGTCGTTCATTACGACAGGCTAGCTCCATACTATGGCCATAGTACATAGTTCCCATAGTACATAGTTCCCATAGTACATAGTTCCCATAGTACTTAGTTCATTGATTGTAAATAGTGTAATGTAAATAATGTAAATTAGTATGACCATGGTCTTGTATATAAATTAATGTAATTATTTATTTTGCTTAGCATTATCATTATTATTGTTATTATTATTTAAATACTTGTATGTAATAATGTCTATGCTTTAATTTTATTTTATTTTTAAATAAGTGTATATTTTGTATAATTCAGCATTATGAATGTGTTTTGAATAGTATAGCATTTGTTGGTAACGGGTTTGCTTTCCGATCAAAGGTTGAACTGCCCGGGACGTGCAGTCCTTGAGAGGGGGGCAATGTTATGAATTTTGTATATATCTGTAAATATTCCATTTGTTTAAATTTATTTTATTTTATTATTGTGAAAATTGCAGTATTATTAATGTATTTCCTATTGAGCATCATGTAACTCAATGCTAAAGGCCTCAGATGTTTTGCAAGGAAAACAACCTTACACCCTCATCTTTATAATGGAAGTCTATTGAAATATCGCCAAGGAATGGGTTTATCGCCAAGCTGGCGATGGTTTTGGCGACTTATTTTTGTCGCCAAATTTGGCGATATATCGCCAAATGTCGCCAAGTTGGCGACGGATTTGGCGACTTTTTGTGCAACCACACCCCCCTTATACCTATACATTGGGATCCTTTCTTGCTTGGGTTCTCTATCGAAAGTTAAAGCACTTTCTGGTAATTTCTAGCATCTGAAGGCTCTGGAATAATCTGGAAAGATCTCTGAAACCTATATAAGGACCTCCATCAGTTCAGTTAGTTAGTTGTCTGTCAACTGCGATTGAATTCATACGAGAGGCTTTGCATTGAGAACTGTGTTACTCGGATCGATTTTGTCGTTGATACGTCGTATTGAACGCATTGTTTCTGTGAGAAATTTTGCTGCGCTTTTATTGGATTTGAAGATTACTGAATATCTTGTAATCTTCAGAAGATATTTGTGATCGTATTGCACTGTTTATAGTGAATAAAGCCTTTTTATTGTTCTTTATTGGCATCAGTCCTTTCGAACCCCGAGCTCACAACAATATTTATTTTTTAAACGTAAACTATTTATCTATTAGTTGAAATCTGTTCATTAATTTTATAAAACATACCATAAAGGTACTTCAGAAGAAAAAAAAATCAGGCAAATTACGAAATGTATATTGCAGTTTTAGTATTTTGAACATACTGATATATTAAAAAAACACAAACTGAGAAAAAATAATATTAAGATCGTAACTCCGAATTATTTAAGATGAAATGAATGCAATAAAGCGCCTTTTTCACATATTTACAATTTATCGGATCTTTGCGTAACTTCGACAGAATATACTAAGGATGTCAATGCATTTAAAACAAAAACCAAAAAAATTGATGTTTTCGTCCTTTTTCGCGAAATTTGGGGGAGGGGGGGGGAGAGTCCCTTTAGTACTTGGCAAAATTTACTCATTTTTGAGTGTTTTCTTCGCTTAAAGAATCTCCGAGTATTTATTCCGAGTATTATTAATCAATTTTGAAAAATGCACGTACTCAATTTTTAGCATATTCATTACTTTTACATTATGTAACTTTATATTTGTGAATGCTGTTTAGAAAAATCACTGTGGACAAAAGATGCAAAAAATGTGAGAATGTGAGAAAAATGTCACATACGGATTGGATGCATCCGCTATGAGCATGAGTGAGCTCAAAATCGAGCGGTCGTCCGATGTAATAAATGCCCAAACCCTCGCGAACCCGCTGGCCGATGCATTTAGCCTAACGAAAACAGCTTTTGATTTTTCCCAGTGAGATCTTCCGTGATCGAGGCTATCTCCTTTTAAAGAGTCTTGAAGGGGGCGGCGGTTCACGAGTAGCGGCGGTTACTCGCGGAACAGGCGGAATCGGCGGCTATTTCCTTCAAGACTGCCGCAATGGTAATAGACCCAACCACGAAAGATCCACCAAGAAAAGCTTAAAAAATAAATTCAATAAGTTTAAGACATCAGCCAGTCGGGAAGGTTGGAGCGTTTAATACATTGGACAACCTCGGCGGTTTCGAGCTTACTCATAGCTGTTCGTAGCGACCGCCTCCATTCTTGGAACGGGTGGAATTGCGGCCTCCTTTCAAGACTGTTAGGAAAGAGATAACCCCGAACATGGAGGATCCCACCGGAAAAAAACTTAAAACGATTTTCGTTACATATACTAATTGAAGCAATGCAGTTTTTGCGATTTCGTTGTGTTAACGACACCGACCAGCAGGTTCGGGATTTCTGGAGCGTTTAATACGTTGGACACTCACGGAGCTCACTCATTGCTCTTCTCTATTATTCCCAAACTTTGTATGCGCATTAAACGAAATATTTCTTTTGAATCTATAATATGTAAAATGAAGTTAATATGGGATTATAGTTATATATAGACAAGGTTATTTTTATGTACTTATGTTTACTTAATAATTGAGCTTGCCTTGCGGTCGTTTATAATAAACTTTTAAATAGTAACTCAATAGTAACTCAATATGATACTTGTTTCTTAAAGGGGCCTTGGTGTCTTTTAGAAAAGCTTGGTGCAATTCGGGCTTAAGAAAGTGATATCTGTTGACAAATGATATAAATAGCTATGGAAGCAAACCTGATGAACTTTCATGCTTGTTTATATATACTATATATTATTTATATGAGTCTTATTAGTGTCCTTACTTCTGTTTGTGTATAAAAATAGACAGATGACTTTTTTATATTAAATAAAGTACAAATATTGAAACAAATTGCTTGTGTGTATGAAACAGTGAATACACAGAAGAATCTTTCGACTCAAATTGGGTTTTATTTTTCTCTGTGTAAGTTGCCAGAAAATGTTTGTGGAAATTTTCCTTCTTTTCCCAAGGTCATTTTCTCTATTTCGCCAAAGCCCCTATATCAGATAAGTACCCTAATTATAATTACTTGCTTCACACATAAATTAAGATGCAAATTTATTTTCTAAATCTTCCCAAATCTTCTGATGGAACGCCCTGTATTCGAGTAAATAATAATATTTAAAACATAATTCTGCTTTGAACTTTTATTCGATCAAAATCAAAATCAAAATTAAATCCAAATTAATGATTATTCTGATTGGAAAATATGTTATATTTCCGCTCAAAAGTTTTGAGACTATTTTAAGAGCTATCGTAACCTATGTCCTGGTCTAGAATAAAATTGACGCGTTTACTTCAACATTAAATTCTCTTTTTTAACATTTTCGATTTATATGTAAAAGGAAATTGAAATAAATAAAATAGATTCGTCATATCTATTTGACAATTTTTTTTCGTTTTAGAATGAAAGGCTCTCGAAAGAAAATGACACGGATAACCTTAAAAGTATATTTGATGCATTAACTGTCAATACAGAATTCCCTAAAAGTTATATTTTAAAAACTTTGTAGCCATTACATACTACAAAACCAAAAAATCTCACTCTATAATTCTTTTTTTAATCTTATGATTTAGCATTAAAACAATTCAGCAAAACAATAAACAGACATCTATTACTAATACTGCTTCTTTATTTTATATTTTATTTTAAATAGTAAATAATGACTGTCGAAATAGAGGCCATAAAAACTTTAAATGAAACAAATTTATTTAACCAATGAAAAAACAATTACTGGTGTATTAAACTAAAGATGTAATTAATGCTGTTTAAAAATACATTTAAGTATAAGGATGACATGTTTCATACGCTCCACCGGCGACTTCTTCAAGATCAAAAATGATTTTAGTTTAACGTTAATAAGTGATTTTATTATATTATTTGTACTGGTGTATTGTTAGATTTCATTCACGCTCAAGTGTAAGCAGGTTAATAAATATTTTTTTATCTTTTAAATTTAAGGAATTTCAATTGGGAACATCAATAAAATATGTATATTGAGCAGAAAGATTTTTCTTATCATTCGTATTACAATATCATGTATGAGCATTATTTTTACCTACAAGTACTTAAAATTAGTGATCCAGATTAGTATTTTTGCTCCTACAATTTTATCTCACCTGCTAAAAATTTTTTGTAACGAATAACGGCATGACAGCTAGTGTAAGATACCTCACGATGAAATTGAAAAGTTATCATACTACCTTTGCTGTTTTCAACAGCACGATATGCAAGATTTTTATTGAAATATTGTGAATTTTATGTAGCTTCCATTAGAAAAAGTTAAAAAGCTATCTATAGCAGCCGTCCAGAGGAAAACAGTGCCGGAAAACTTCGGTATATTTTCAACGATCAGACCTCCCAAAGCCAAACTCCGTCCAAATGTTGATATATATATATATATGATTTTTATCATGTGATAGCACTCGTATTTATCAATCGATTTGGATGGGACTGAGCATGTGTACAGGACTTATCAAGGTCCCGACCGAATTCATTGGCAGCTTCATCCTCCATTTTGTTTAAAAATGACGACCACTTAAAAATTTCTAATTCAAGCAGATGTACAAAAAAACTAGAATTCTAAAAAATTTTTTCCTTAAGTGTTCGGCATTGATACAAGATCTTCTCTATCTTAAAAAATGGTTGAGATATAGCAGTTTGAAATTCTAGGGTGGCTGACATTTTGAAACAAGGCAACAGATTAAAAAAAATCCCTAACGGCTCGGTCTACAGGCACGGGTAGATTTAGAAGACGCAGACCGCGGGGCGCCAGTTTGTTTGGGAATTGAAGAAAAAATGACCTTTTTGCCACGATGCTGCAGTTGGGACCGCCCACTTCGAAATATAACTGTGTGTGTAGGCAGAGACGGCAGGGATTTTTTTTCTTTTTTTTTCTTTTTTTTCCCTATAAGGGTTGGTCTTATAAAAAACTTGTCAATATAAAAGTTGTAGATAATATTAAAAGGATTTATAAGAAATTTAAGTGGATTTGATATCTTGTGAATTGACGAAGTTGTGAATTATTTTCTTTTGAAACTCCCTTTTTTAATGAATGGGCCATTTTTAATGATATCAAAAATTTGTCATACATAAATTTTCGGCTCTATTTCTAGAAGTAATAATAACTTTATACGTATCATAATTAAGAAATAATGTTTTTTTTCTGTTTTCACAAAAGCCCCCCTATTCTCCCCCCCCCCTTGGTTCGATTTTACCCATTAACGAACTTGAACGAGATTTTATGCCCCTTGATCTTCTGTATGAGTTTGGAAGAGATTTGTGCAGAATTATTGAAGTTGTCGTGTCCATAAAAAAAGTGATTATATATATAAAGTTTTGAACTGGGGGTGGTTTTGGGTTCTGGGAGTCATAATCCGCGTAGATCTGAAATTTTTTTTCAAAAATTCCAACTTAGGAGATAATGTAATAGGTAGTATTTCTTACGAAATCTACCTAATAAAGGATTCTTCCATAAATGGGATTAATTTATGAGTTTTATTGAATGTGGTTGCAAATTTTCTTTCATTCTTGTAACCATTGTTCCAACTTTCATACGCATAAAACAACATCGTCATATCCATTTGCAACAAATTACCGCCAAGCTTGGTGCTACGTGGCGAAATATCGTCAAATTTGGCGAGAAAAATGGGTCACCGTAAATGAAGCCAACTTGGCGATTACTGACAATGTTTTTAAAATTCTCATCCAAATTCAATATTGACGAAAACTGGCAATCTTTTATAATTGGTTTCCACGCATTTTAGCTTAATGTATTTCAATAAAATTAGTCGAATTTTTAAAAACATGGAATAGGGAAGCCACCCTTTCCTCCCAGTACAGGCCGGAAGGACTTTTTTTATTGTTTGAGTCACAATAAACCCCAAGTATCGGGAGACATTTGATTTTAATCAAATCACTTAATTCATTAACCTTAATTTTATAGCAAAACATCTAAACTGAATTAAAAAAGTTTTCCATTCTCAAGTTAAAGTAATATACAGCAACATGACAAATTGTTTTAGCTATTTTCTAAATTTGCTGCATAATAATTGAGAAAGCTGAGAAATTGCGATTGATTAGTTATCTTCAGGAGTATTCTCAGACAAATTTTATATTAATTCCAGGCAAATTTTCCTGTAAGTTTTAAGACAGTGAATTAGCAAAAAAAAATTCCCAAAGAATTAAGGCTTTGCTTTTATGTCAAAGATGTTGAATCAGAATCAGAAAATCAGAAAAGAGGCGTTCACTTTTCTTGGTTATAAATATTATGGCTTAAAAAGCACATACAGGACTGTATTTAAACAGTAATTAAAAAAAAAATCCATTTAGTAATTTAAAATGGCATACCCACGTACCTGAAAACCCGTCTCAAAATTAAGTTTCAACCTATTATTGAAAGTATACATAAACAAAGAAGTCTTAATATTGTTTTTGGCTTTCCTAGTTTCTAGGCTCTGTGACGAAGTATTAGAAAACTGCAATTTATCCGAAAGTACATCGCCCTTCCCACAAATATTTTTTGTATGGTGAGGTATTTCAAATCGTCAAAAAATGACGAAAATATAGATTTTTTTATTTTTTGCTAAAAATAAACTTTGGCAGATCTAGTACATTTGAGCGAAGTTTTGAAACAATATGACAATTATATGTATAGTTAAAAAAACAAAACAAAAAAACACGGTACTTTTCCAG
This sequence comes from Maratus michaelseni, assembly GCA_963931845.1. Taxonomy (NCBI): domain Eukaryota; kingdom Metazoa; phylum Arthropoda; class Arachnida; order Araneae; family Salticidae; genus Maratus; species Maratus michaelseni. The sequence goes on from OZ007593.1 coordinate 175,256,440, forward strand.
TATAGAGGCCTTGGCTAAATAGAGAATATGACCTTGGCGAGAGATGTAAATTTGGCAACATATTTTCTGCCAACACATTCACTGTTTGTTTCATATACACCAGCAAGTTTTTCAATATTTATACAATTTATTTAAAATAAAGAAGTCATTTATCTATTTTTATGTACAAACAGAAGTAATTTGTATATGAAAAACAACAACAACAATAATAATTATATATATATATATATATATATATATATATATATATATATATATATATATCCCCCCAAAATGATAAAATCAAAATGCTATTACGGAGGGTTGAGGCGGGACTGCTAAAAAAATCTATAATATATATATATATATATAAATGCGGGTTTCATGCATTTTACACAATTTCTCAAACATTCCATCATTCACAATCTTATCTACATTATGTTTCCTCATACAAGGCTAAATTTTATTTACTACTATCTTCCCATTTACTCTCTATAACTATTTAAATATTATTTACATCCTTTAGTTTTCATTACTTTCTAAATTTTATTTACATCAATTACCACATTGTCTGTAATTTATTTTAAGCAAACTCTTTTTATAGTTCCAGCTTCTTCTTTAATCTGATATATATCAGCACCAGAGTTTTTAATTCCAATACTGTTTATAGATTCAGCTATTCTTTTTTTTAGTAATAAACGGCAGCCCAAACTATTTCCTCTTCTTTTATTATAAATTTTTACAGTTTGCAATGCGTCAGCTTTTCAGTTCTACAGTGTCCATGGTAATTTGAAGAGCTCCTGAGTTTAATAAGCATTTTCCATCAAGTTCCATCACAGACATACTTTGCTTTTATAATGAGCTATATCCATTTCTTTATTATATTTTATATATCACTGTTTGATCATGGTTTATTTATTTATTTATTTGTTTAATTTTTGGGTTTTATATTTTTATACATATCTATCTTATACTGGTTTCTCTATGTGTTATAAGGATCATAGTATTGTTATTTTTAGGCTTAATGCCGACAATATTTGAGGAAATAACACATATTTACTATGAATTATTTTTATGATGCTCCTCTGAGTAATCCATAAGATATTTATAGTATTTCATTCTTCATTTTTCTTTTTATTAATTTAAGACTTGCAGTATCCTCTCCATTGCTTTTTATAATACCTCTTGCTTTGTTTTCCACACATGTGATTTCCTTATATGTATATATATATATATATATATAATGATACACACACACACACACACACACACACACACACACATATATATATATATATATATATATATATATATATATATATATATATATATATAGATATGATACATATATGGTACATATAAAACACATACATACATATATGATACATACACACACACACATATATATATATATATATATATGTGTGTGTGTGTAAAGTATGGCATTTCATAATAAAGAGATCGAATTTAGCACTCCAGCATTCCGTAAAAAACATAGCAGCATGATTCCAAAGGCAAGACGATTGTTTATGAAAACATGGAGTTTTTCCGTGGAAATAAAAAGATGAGGAGTTAGTATCAATTATTTTATTGACACGATACTAAATTAAAGTCAATTCCACTAATTAAAATTTTCAGAGTTCATATCTGAGGGTATTAAGCCACAAGAACAGCATGCAGATGTTAAAATGATTAAAGATATTACACCAATTTGACAGAATTTCTCCTCCAGGTGACGTGCTTTTTATTGGCAGTTGGAAAAACGTACAAATTCTGCTCTCCAAGCCTGTGTAACGGTGTTTTAAAGGTACCGAGCGTACGAATATTTTCACTAATGCAGGTGAAATATATGAAATATATATGAGGGCTAGCCAAAAAGCGGCTTGCAAAGCCGTGGAACTTATTACTATATACGGCATAATTTTGAGGTGAACAGGTAGATGCGCAAGCCAAAAGGATTTATGGGATATCGAATGATAATATTAATAAAAATAAAAATGATACTAAGAGACGGTCTAAAGAAATAAAAATTGAATGTTTCAAAAGAAGGAATAAATTAAGGGTTTTTACAAATACGTGTAGCTTTTAGCAGATTAAGATTTTTAGAATAATAATTAAAAGAATATATTGATTAAAGCTATGGAATAAAAATATAATTTAGATTTCAGAGATATTTTAAAAAACAGGGAAAAATTAGAATTGTAAGAATTTGGAATAAATTAATTAAGGAAAAATGGCGCAATATTTTTATTATTACATATATATATAACCATAAATGAAACATTACCATAACACCAACTTAAACTATGAAATAATGATTAAGTATGTAATAATTAGTTGTCAATGAAAGTATTCCCCAACACACTGAATATGGATACCAAAAACTTATTTAAAAGAATAAGAAATTAAATTAAAAATTGAATAAATGAAATTGAATGAATGAAATGAAATTTGTGGAATTTAGACAGAATTTTCAAGTCCCAAATGCCTAAATATCACAAATAAAATGAACGGTTTCATCATCATATTAGCCATAACATTTCTAAAGAATATGATTTTGGGACTACCTACTCATAAACATTGAATCAAACCTGTGAAAAATTAAAAACTAAATACAATATTAAAAAGGAAAGAAGCCATACCTATAATATACAGATAAAACATGACATAGAGTCAGAAAGTCTGTAATCCATTTGGTTTAAAATAGATACCTGTGCACCACATGAACCACACATGAACACAACCAAAACGAGGGAATGAATTGCAAAAAATCATTACATGTTGCTAAATTTAGATTTAGAAAATGATTTACTATGTTGCCAGAAAAGATTTTAGAATAATATGAATATTATTGTAAAGCAACAGGAACATTGGTGCTGCCATCTATAATGGTAAAAAGTGAATATACGCTGAATAAAAATAGTATTGAATGAAAATTAATATTTAAAAATTAAACCACATACTATCTAAAGATGATAGCAATTAGTTAAATAATAAATAAATGAAATCAATTAATAAATAGAATATCCAATTACATTAAAGTAATGGATGTATTAATGAATAATTCTATGTTAAAAATAAGATGTAAGATGTATATATATATATATATATATATATATATATATATATATATATATATATATATATATATATATATATAATGATACACACACACACACATATATATATGTACATATAAATTTGGATAAATATTTTTTCGAAACCTATTCACTGTTTCATATACACCATCAATTTTTCCAACATTTATACAATTTATTGAAAATAAAGATGTCATTTATCAATATATATATATATATATATATAGACAAGCATAAAAGTTCATCAGGTTTGTTTTCATAGTTGTTTATATCATTTGGCAACAAATCTCACTTTCTGAAGCCCAAATTGCGTCAAGCTTTTTTTTTTTTTTTAAAAAAAAAAAAAAAAAAACGCCAAGGCTCCTATACTGGAAAAGTACCAAAAACATTTTTTATTAGTTTGCCTTTTAAATGTGACGCCCACTAAATGTTGACCAATACAACTGTAACATCTGTAACTTAGAGGTATATAAGCAGTAAACATAATAAGTTAGTATTAAGAAAGATAGAACATTTTTAGATAATTTTTTCCGCGCATAAATTCTTTAAATTGATTTTTCGCAGTTTGCTCTTTTTTGAGAACTTGCTGTATTTAAAACATTAAAACTTCGGCATTTTTTTTTCAAATGTTTTGATAATTTTTTTTTATATATATTCAGTATGATCTATTTAATAAAATTATACATGGATTTTTCAATATAATGAGAAAAAAAGAATAAAAATGTAAGAGAATCCGTGTTTTTTTCAGCATTGCAATATATGCGTTTTATTTGTTTTTTTCTCAAAAATCGATTAATTAATTGCAAAATCGGTCCTTAAAGTTATAGAATATACTCTTATAATAATTATAATAATAATAAAAAACAGTTTTTATTATTGTAAATTGAAGGAGAAGAAAGGATTTAAAAATCGTTAAATAAAAAAAAAATAATTAAAAAAAAAAAAAAAAAAATTTTACCAACAAAATAATTTTTTTGTCAGTTGAAAGTTTAGTTAGTAATAACTTCTAATAATATGCATAAAAGATAAGTGAAAATGTTTTAGTTAGAAAAAAGTTCAAAGAGTCCTCCCCTAAATATCGTAAGGTCACGTGCATTGAATGTCTAAACACACTCTTCAGAGCAAGTGAAGTATATTGAGGTTCTAGATAGATAATGTAGATAGATGAAGAGTTTTTACAGCAAAAAAGTATCCAAAAAAGTAGTAAGTCAATAGAAAAACTCAAAGAATTTGAAGTGGAATGACACATTCACCTTGTTCTTAAAATAGATAAAACACTTTTTACAATTATTTAAAGGTGCAAAAATTTATTGAAAATAAGAGATATGTAAAATATGTTATTACATGCTTAAATCCCGAGATCGTTCGATCACACACGTGATCATTTACAAGGGGAAAGGTTGACTGAACTGAATTGTTGCTTCTACTGTGCTGTTACATAACGGTTTTGAACAAGGACTAGTCTATTAATTAACAGAAGATTAACAGATTAATTAACAGATTAACCCATTAACGCCGACTTATTTTACACTTCTTTTAATACTTTGATACCAGTTGACACCAGTTTTCCCATACTGTTATTTTAACTGATTGAATCTCTGAGAGTTTCACAATAGATAACATGAATTTTTTTTTTACTAAGATACTGGTGTTCATATTTAAAACTTTCGTATCACTTAAATGGCTAGTTTTCGTATCAACTAGCATTAATGAGTTAATAGACTAGCCCTTGTTCAAAACCGTTATGTTACAAACAGCACAGTGGAAGCGACAATTCAGTTCAGTCAACGTTTCCCCTTGAAAATGAGAGGCATGGTTTCTCCTCAAGGACATCACGGTGAACACCTGTGAGGCATCAGGATATAAAGCATTTTCAAGGGACCCTACCCAAAAGGTACACCCTGATTTCGATCAAATTTTTATCATTGGGAGTACTCATGATATGATGAAGAATGATACCAATTTTATCAGCAATAGTAAAGGTTTAGTATTTTTAAAATATTTGTAAAGTATCTATGATGCAACTATTGAAAATCGCTAAATCTTTTATTCAAAAATATTCCATTAATTCCAAACAACGTAATCGTCACAGAAATGATAATTAGTATAGAAATGAATAAAACACAATGAATTTTTGCACGATCCACAAATTGTAAAATAAAATTCTTCACATTCATGACATTCGGTTCCCATTACTTGTGAAGAAAAAATCAACTGCATTCTGGAAAATCGCGGGCTTTTCTTCAAGATAAGATATTCCCATTTAAATCATGCATATTTACTAAATAAATAATACTTAAAAATAACACTTAAAGATAATAATTGAATATAATACTTAAAAAAATAATAATAAATAATACTTAATAATACTAAAGCTTGAAGATGACAGATAAAATTGGTATCATTCTTCATCATATCATACTCCCTTGTTAGTGTATATTTTTTCCAAATGTAATTAACATCTACTATACAGAAAAAAACAACATAAAAAAACTTGACAGTACCGTCAAAACTTGACGATAAACAACTTAGACGTTCCACAGAAAAAGGTTCATAACATCATTAAAATATCAATTACTAGTAGGCTATGTCCGCTGCGCTGGTCCATTTTCCAAATGAATCTTGAATCAAACGAAATGGTGAATTCGACCATGTATTTTCAAATAATATGGATCTTCACCTGGAAAATCCTTCCGCATTGCTAAATACGTTGCGAATGCCATTGCGTTATTATATTATTTTATGCGTTATACAAAATTCGGGCTATTAAAAAGCAAATCTTTAATTTGAGGATTTATATTACCGTTTGTTAGAGAAATGTGACCGTTTTGACCAACAGAATTTAAAATGTTTTCTGAGTCGCCACACTACTAAAAAAGAGAGCATTACAACGATTGCAGAGATTCACCGTTGAACTTAAATAATGTTCGGGTTATTCATTTTCGTTTGTTAGTTCTTGAACTCCGGGCCTCTCAGTTTGGTGCTATGTGTGGATCTGGTAGCTTAAATACAATCTCACTCTATGTTACGTTATATTTCGGAATATACTGATCTTCTGGCAGGTCTGCTACAGTTTTCTATCTTTGGATTCCAGCAGATAAATACAGTGAAAAACGTATTAAATTATTTGGACACAAAGAACCGTGTTTAACTTTCATATTTAAAAGAAATGTGAATCATAAAAAAGTGGGTTTTTAAAGTTGAATTGTTTGAATAAAATTCAAATAACGTTATTTTCACTGCCTTTTCATTTTATATATCAATTGGAATCATATTACCATTAATCTGAAATAAAACCCCGATAACTGATTCTGGTAAATAAAAATAATTCTCTAATATGCAACAAATAAATTATTCTTAATCTTGCTTAATGGAGTCCACAGCCAAGTTTGAAGTCAAGCATTAGAATTTTTTGCAACGATATAGTTACAAATGTACCAGAGTTAGCTATAAAACGATGTTAATTACACGCCAAACTAAGTTCCATTAAATAATGTCAAATTGCTTTCTACTGAATTATAAATCTTTCACCAATAAAAATCCTTGGAAATAATAAATAAAGCTAGTTAAGCAAAATATTTAGTAATTATCTTTTTTGCGAAGTCTTAAACCGAAGATTTTTGTGCCTTTCTCTAATGAGCATAATGACTCGGAGAAATAAATAGGCTTGCTATTTCTTTCATTTACAAGATTACATTATTCTCCAGTCTGTTGTCTAAATAAATCCCATAATGTACATAATCCGTTACTTTGTCACTAAGTTTAGCGGCTAGGTCTGTGCGGGAGGCGAAATTGCTTTATTTAATAATCAAAATTTTATCTAATCTGAAAGCCCTTGTTCCAGGTACTTTTTGTCTTATCTAGGTTAAAATGATAAATCAGAAAATATTGTTCCTTGGTCACCATTGGCATTTCAAAGTATTTTTCGTACATTGCAAGTATTGCTTTTGCTTTTTTTGGTGATAGTAAAATAACTGTACATGGAAAATATGTAATAGCAAATATTCTTTTGTCCGTTTGCTTCATAATGAAAAACCATAAATATTGTTCCTTGGTCACCATTGGCATTTCAAAGTATTTTTCGTACATTGCAAGTATTGCTTTTTTGGTGATAGTAAAATAACTGTAGATGGAAAATATGTAATAGTAAATTTTTTTTTTCCGTTTGCTTCATAATGAAAAGCCATAAATTTACTAACCGCTGATTACAAGTTCGCTGTAATCGGATTCACCACCAACAACCCCTTTCAAATGTAAAAGAAATTTCCAACAATATAGTAAAAACTCCAATTGGCGGATGATCCGATTACAGAAAATTAGTGCAATATGTTTAAAAATCTTCAAAAAGAAGAAAAGATATGAAAAAAAAAATGAATAGTGAAATTTTTTTTTAAATATGTGATAATAATTAGTGTGTTGCAGACATTTACTTTAAAATTAAAAATCTGTTACTTATATAATTTACATTTGAATATAAAAAATTAATCCAAAAAAATTGTCGTACACTTGAAAAAACACCATTATTATGGACATGAATTAAAGTGCCAATATTGTGACCGATGTCATGCTTATGCCGTTTTTAGTTTAAAATCAAGTTGTTTGGCGACAAAAGTAAAATCAAAATCGTAAATAAACAAATAACATGTGACTCAAAATTACAGACATTTTTACAATTACATCTGATAGTTTCTTCTGTAAGTCACATGACGCAAGAGTTAGATAAAAATAAAAATAAAATTAAAAAATAAAGAACAACTCAAAAATAAAATTGTTACTGAGATTTTATCTAAAAAAATTTTCAGATGCACTTGTCTTAACCTGACGCAAACGATAAATTGCCAAATATGGTTTAAATTGCAATATTTCACATTGAATAATTTTTTAAGCATTGCGAACATTCCCTTTCATGTATAAATTAAATATTTTCGTTTTATAATATTATTTTCCATCAAAACTGTTTTGCTTATTTTATTTTAAATTAAATAAGTAAGTTTTTCTTTTATTTTTGAGGTGTTTGTATTATTTTTTCTAAATGATATAGCCGTTTCAATTCCAACAATAACGGTCCTCAAACAATAACCAGTGGTAACCTTTTCGTCCAAAATAACGAAACTTTCCATCATAATTCTATAACTAATGTACGTAGAACAATATGTTATATACTAAAACCTTCCCTGAAAAATTATTTATCGAACAGCGTAAGTTCCATCAAAATCCATTCAGCGGAACTCGATTTATAAAGAAACGGAACGAAATTTCCGTTTGTGTTTTATATATATAGTAGATAGATAAGGGCCAATTTTATTTTATGCCAAATAATTTGTTTATAGAATATTTGTTAGCAACAGTTAAAAGAAAGAAAAATCTCTCTTTTTATAAACGGGACATATTAGCTCTCTTTACACAGATAAAGACATCAGAAAATTTCCGAGATAATTCAATTTTCAGATCTCAAAAAGTTTTTTTCTTAAAAAAAATTGACCGATTTTATGCCTCTTGATTTTATGTATCAGTTTCGAAAAGATGCGGGAGTTGGAACCGCCTACTTCGAAAAATAACTTGTTTGCAGGCGAAACCGGCAGGGATTTTTTTGTTTTTAATTTGTTTTGCTATAAGGGTTGGTTCTATAAAAAACTTGTCAATATAAAAGTTTTAGATAATATTAAGAGGATTTATAATAAATTTAAACGGATTTGATATCTTGTGAATTGACGAAGTTATGATTTTTTTTCTTCTAACACACCCCCTTTCCCCCCTCCCCTTTGGGGCCATTTTTAATTATATCAAAAATCTGTCATACATACATTTTCGGCCCTTCTCCTAGAAGTAATAATAACTTTAAACGGATTTAATACGTATCATAATTAAGAAATTATGGGGTTTTTTCTGTTTTCACAAAAAGCCCCCCCCCCATCCTCCCCCCCTTGGTTCGATTTTGCCCATTAACGAACTTGACTGAAATCTTATGCCCCTTGATTTTATGTATCAGTTTCGAAGAGATCTGTGCAGAATTATTGCAGTTATCGTGTCCATAAAAAAGTGGCATAGATAGATAGATAGAGAGATATATGTATAAAGTTTTGAACTGGGGGTGGTTTTGGGTTCTGGGAGTCATGATCGGCGTAGATTTGCAAAAATTTTTCAAAAATTCCAACTTAGGTGAGAATGTTACGTAAGAAATAGGTAGTATTTCTTACGAAATCTACCTAAAAACAACAACTCCAATCCGTTTTCTTAAATATTTTACAAATTAAGAATTTTTTGAAGTAAAAATTTTATTAGTTTTCTCATATATATAAACATTTAACTGCACTACAATACCAATAGATGGTACCGAGGTGTGATACAAATCATACATTTTTAATTTAAAGTAATCTTAAATTATATAACCCTCGTTATTTCATGTAAATAAAAGAAAATCACCTTTCTAATTTAACGTATAAAGCTAAATAATTTTTCCTTTTATCATATCCTATATTCTAATACGGCAACATCTTGTGTGTGTGTGTGTGTGTGTGTGTGTGGTTATATATGAAAATTTTATCTTACAAACGGCTCTAACGATTTTGACGAAATTTTGTATCCTACCGTTTTGGGGCACCAGAACACCATTGGGCTTGGTCACATGTTCGAGAAAATTCGAGTAGTGGGTCATTTTGGGTCATCATGGGTCCGGGGCAAGCTAATTGTATTTAAAAAACGGTTCAAACGATTTTGACTACATTTTATATCCTACCATTTTCGGGAACGAGAAGGCTATTGGTCTGGTCATATGTTCGAGAACTTTTGATTAGTGGGTCATTTTGGGGTCAACGCGGGTCAAGTTAATTTTATCTAAAAACCGGCTCTAACAATTTTGATTAAATTTTGTATTCTACGAGTTTCGGGCACGAGAAAATCACTGGGTTAAGTCACATGTCCAAGAAAATTCGATTAGTGGGTCATTTTTGGGTCACTGTGGGTCAAGCTAATTTTATCTAAAAAAGAGTTCAGACTATTTCGACTAAATTTTGCATCCTATGGTTTTCGGGCACGAGAAGACTGTTAGGCTAGGTCACATGTTCGAGAAAATTCGATTAGTGGGTCATTTTGGTCATGGGTCAATTATGGGTCAAGCTATTTTTATCTTAAAAATGGATCTGGGGATTTGAACTAAATTTAGTATCCTACAGTTTTAGGGAACGAGAAGACTATTGGGCTAGGTCACATGTTCGAGAAATTTCGATCAGTGGGTCATTTTGGTCATGGGTCCTGATAGTTGAACTCAAAGCTTATTTTGTCCGAGCATAGCTTGGTCTTCCCTACTCATTATAAATAAATCGTTTTTCTATTTATTAGGTTTTTTCATCATTACTTCATGATATAATCAAAATACAAAAAAGTAAAATAAATATTAATATCGGCACTTTCATTTTTATCTTATTATTAAAGGAAGTATTGTATTGCACTACAATTGAACTTTATTATTACTTTAAATTTTCGTAACATCTTCAATTCATTTCTAAAATATATACTATAACTGTCAGATGCCACTATATAACTCATATTAATGATTTGGTTTTATTTCACATTTTCGTTGCAATTGTAAACATTTGATGAGTTAATGTAATACCCTTAAATAGAGTTTAGCATAATATAAAAGTGTAGTGAATCTTTCAAAATATATATTTTATTAATATTATTAGGATTAATGTTATTATTATTAATTAATATTATTACGATCTTCATTTTATAACGGTCACATTTATTTCATTTTATGCAATCCTTCGATAATCAAATATTACAGAATAACACATTTTGATATACATGTAATTATTATTTCGTATCTAAATGGTAATTATGTATTAGGTTTACCATAGGATAAATTCTGCCATGTTACAAAGCTGCTTTTTGTTTAAAATACTATTGAGTTTATCGTAACGGTCATGTAACGATTATTTTGATTGGCGTTATTTTATTCCATCATGGCTCAATATAAAATATTATGTTGGCGTTAAGAATTAATGTTGTTTGATTATTTGGATGTTAAAACTCTCTAAAAAAAGTAAGGATGTAACTCTCGGGTCACCCCATTTCATCCTCTGTGTCAGCGGTTTCTAATAAAGACGTTGTATGCTGGAATTCTTCATCTGTTCCTTTTATTTATGTTAGCTCTTTCCTACAGGAAACGAATTAAAGTATTGCATCTTTAAACAACTATCAATGTACTTCACTGAAAATACTTATCCTACAAAGTTATACGGCGTTTACAACACCTGAGAAATAACAACAGTATACGTAGCTTTCTATATAAATATTTTTCCTTTTACATAAAAGCTTTATATATTGATTTATATTTGATATAACATAAACGAATTAATTAATTTCTGTTTAAAGTTGCTATTTCAAAAAAAATGTGTAAAAAAAAAATACTTGTTTTCAGAGTCTTATATCAGAATTCGATTATAAATCGATTTATTTTCTTAATGTATTGATTTTAGTTGACATAATATAAAATAAATAAAAAGACAACTGCCCAGTTAAACTGAGGGCATTGAGCTCACAGGCTATTCACACTAATTGCACATTATACTCTTATTTAAAAAAAAATTGAAATAAGCCCCTCGAAAAATAAAGAAATTGACAATATATTAAGGGGAGGGTCATCCCCCGCGTTACCCCCCCTCATAGTTAACTAATGAAACGCTTAAACTAATCAGGGAATCCTCTAATTACAATGAATATATATACAAAATTTGAAGAAAATCGGATAATTTTGCATGAAAAACCCATTTATGAAAATAAGAGGGGGGTATTATCACCCCCTTTCCCCCTTTATACTTAACCAATGAACCCCAAAAACTATTCAGAGAAGCACATTATCACAATGAACCTATATACAAAATTTGAAGAAAATCGGATAATTCTGCATGAAAAACTCATTTATCTAAATTAAGGGGGGGGGAATTATCACCCCCTTTTCCCTTTTATACTTAACCAATGAGCCTCAAAACTATTCACAGAAGCGCATTATGAAAATAAACCTATATACAAAATTTGAAGAAAATGGGATAATTCTGCATGAAAAATCCATTTATCTAAATTAAGGGGGGTTAGCCCCCCGTTACCTCGTTTATACTTAACCAATGAACCCCCAAAGCTAATCAGGGAAGCGCCTTATCACAATGAACCTATAAACAAAGTTTGAAGCAAAACGGTTTCTTATATGAAGAGTTTTCTCGTTACGTACATACGTACATACACACAGAACGGGCGGGCACATTAGCTCTCAGGCTTTGATAGCCTGTGAGCTAAAAAACCAGTGGACCCGTACGAAGATTTCGCACTGCATTTTAATATTTTTTAGACGCAAATTTAAATTTATATAAAAAAATAAGGACTAAAAATATCTGCAAACAACAGTAGTCAAGCCAGAATATCGTCTCATGTATGCCATCAAAGTTACAGTAAAAACTGATCGCTGATAACTAAGGCAAAAAAAAAAAATATATATATATATATATATATGTATATATATATATTAATCGTATTTTAACTGCATCAGAAGATAACATCAACTGTTTCGAGAAAAAAAAAACATGGGACAAAGAAAAATAAATTGAGCATTTGAATTTAAATTTTGCTCTTTAATCATAAATATAAAATAAACCCGTGCAGCAATCTTTATTTTACAATTTTTTTTAAATAATTATTTCTGAGCACGATATAATGCGGTATTTTATTTTTGTGGCAACATTATTTTGAGGAAAACGTTTCATTTCATTTATGAAAACAATGCCGATTTAATTTTTAATTAACAGCAAATTTTAATCAAAAAACATGTTTTAGGAAAATGTATTTGTACTATGTCAGAAGCCTATTCAAAATCCTTTCATATGTTGTCTCATTCGTCGTTCTGCGTTTCGTATTTTCTTAGAAAAAGGGATGTTGACAGGAAAAATAATATATACGATTACTAATATTTGTTCAAAATTGCTAATTTAAAAAAAATGGGAGAAAAATAAATAAAATTTTACTTATATTTAACTATATTCATATTTAAATTTTACTTAAGTTTATATCCATATTCAACTATAAGACAATTTATTTTGTCAATGTATTGCATTTAAAAAAATAAGTGCCCCAAACCTGATGAGTATCTTCAAATAAATGGACGTGGCAATACATGATATAAAAGCAGCTCTAAACAACTCTACTCGCGCATTTGATTAACTGCACTTAGCAAAACTGCACGAGACAAAATTCTTGTTCCAGACAAACTTTTCCGAAACATTTAAGACAATGAGCCATCAAAAAACTTTTAAAAGGAATCAAAATACATTTTGTCTCAAGGACGCCGACTAAAAAAGAATGAGTTCCAATATCACGACTTGTATGTATTTCAGCGTTAATTTTAAAGATTGATCAATAAAATGGAACCGTCAACTTCACGATAATATATTTGTCTTCAGTGTTAGACTATTTATTTCTTTTATCAACATAAAAATGTCTCAATGATTAAAAAAAAATGGCTTTGTTTTCGGTAACTTTTTTGAAGAAATGCATTATTAAAGTAAAACGATAAACTTTATATAATAAATTTACTTGTTGGGAAAGAATTAATTCAGCAAGATTCTTAAAAACACTTTTGAAACAATCCTTTAAACAGGATTCCTACAGGTCCTTGAATTTGAATAATACTACTGCCAAATGGAACTACTTCCAATTTGGATTATGAAATTGCAGAATTTCTGCAATTAAATAAAGTGGAGATTACTCTTCGGAAATAGTGCACCCAAATTCAAGAATTCGTGGGAAGCATGTTCATTTCTGCAAAATTTATATCAAAATAAAATTCAAAGTATACAAACTACAGTCGAACTCGCTTAATACGAACACATGTTTAAAATGAGCAATTTGAACGTTAAGAATGGTTCATCATTTAAACTGTACACTCTAAGAAAAAACGCTGAAAATTACAGCAAAATTTGCTGTAAATTTATGCACCCAAATTGCCAGCATATTTGACTGTAAATTGAGAGCAAAATAGGTCTTAAATAATATTATGTTTGGAATTTTACAGCAAATGTGCTTCAAGCATGCTAATTTTACTGCAAATATGACTATAGTCATACTAAATGTTACAGCAAAAAATCCTGGTAATTTGGGTGCATAAATTTACAGCAAATTATGCTGACATTTTTGCCGTTTTTTCTGACTGTGTATTAAGATTATCCCGTTTTTTTACGAGCAAAAGCAGGATCACGGCTAATAAGAGCAAAACTACTATTCATTTCAATGTGACTTTCGGCGAAAAGTAAGGTAGATTTAAAAAAGACAATCTCTTTCTTATCGAACACTGTTCTGTCTCAGAGATACTATTTCTACATTACAACGGTCTGTCAAAATGCAATATAATTTATCAGTTTACCAGACAGACTAAGGGGACCCACCCCTTCCCAAGAAAATTCAAAGGAATGTCTGGAGGTCTTGAAAGAATTTAAGAAAGAAAGGAGAGATAACACTGCAAATAGATGCGTCTTAAATTCAGACACATATGTGTCTGAAAAAGTAATTCAGACACTTATGTGTCTGAATGTAAAATTTCAGACATCATAGATGTCTGAATTTACGCACTTAAGTGTCTTAATATGATCATAGTATAAACGAACTGAGAAACATGTCTGAAAAATGATGATATGTCTGAAATTAAGACATTTAGAAATTTAGGCATTGAAATGTCTGAATGTGATATAATTGTAACATATGCGTAATGACTGTTTACGCAAACATTTATCAGTTTACCAGACACAATTTCAACCTAAGGGGACCCCCCTCCTTCTCAAGAAAATTCAAAGGAATGTCCGGAGGTCTTGAAAAAATTTAAGAAAGAAGGGAGAGATAATAAGGACGAAATACCGCAGCTTTGTAAGATTTATAACTCAGCCATTGAAACAAAGGAATTTAGAAGAAAACCTTTATTTGTTCCTTCCTTTAAATCCTGATTCTGGACCATGTTAACCAGCCTTTTCATGTCTTATTGAACTGTTGAAATGAAAAATATATGTGAAATCAATAGCTCGAAAATTGCAGTGACTTTTGTAATGTTCGCCAAGTTATTCCGGAACAAGAACGCAAAATCATGCGTCAAGCATAGATTATGTAGCACTTTCCAACGCTTCTAAAATAATTTTACAAATCATTACCGTTTAATAAGCTGAAAGATGACATCTAAGTAAACAATTTGGAAAACGCATAACATATTTAAAAACGTAATTTCAGGAATTTTCAATATATACAATATTCGGAAAAATATCAGAATACTTTTATGTAGCCCTGTATATGATCTATAGATTTGTATATATACATAGGATGCTAAATTTTAGTCTAGTTAGGAAACGCGTAGCACAGTTTAAATTTTCCTTCTGGAGTTTCTGTCAATAAACGGAAATGTGTTCGCGAACTTTTGTGCTGCCCTGTATAGGATCTACAGAATTTATACACACCACGTAATAGACAAAAAGCTAGTTAAGATTAAAATCGCGTTCAGTAACTTAAAACGCACTTCCAGGAATTATTGTTAACAGACAGTAGAGAATTCTTTTGTGTGTCCCTGTAAATGAACGATGACAGCTATACACACACTATTCTGTAGTAAGCCTCTTGTAATGCACCTTAGTAATATATATAAACTTCAATGCGTTTAAAATAGTGGAACATTATTTAAATAAGCCGCAGACGATTTTTCTCCATAGACGTAATGTAACGGAATTATTTTGACTGTCCCTGTAAAGTAACTCTAAGTGCTATACACCTACTATTCCATATTGAGCTTCTTCTAATGCATCTTAGTGATCTATATAAATTTCAATGCGTTTACGATAGTGAAACATTTTTAAAATAAACCGCAAATGATTTTTCCCCATAGACCGCAATGTAACGGAATTCTTTTGAGTGTCCCTGTAAGAAAACTATAAGTGCTACACACTTCAGTTGAAATAGGGAACGTGCCATAGATAACGACAATAACATATAAAAATTGCAGAGCAATCCGAGCATATTTACGGGAGTTAGAGCACGGCCAGACGGCCAGACGGCCATACGGCCAGACGGCCATCCGGACAGACGGCCATACGGCCATCCGGCCAGACAAACCGAAGTCATAAGCACTTTTCAACTATGTTGGAAAGTGCTAATAAAAAAGGGGAATTGGTTAGTTGCATTACTGTACGTCGTTCATGTCCTTTGGAATTACTAGTTTTTTAGAAGCTTTGACTTCAGTGCTGTGCTTTTATCTAAAGAAAAGTCCCATCTTAAGAAATGATACTCACAAAAGTAAGATTGAATATTTTACGTTAGCTTTCTGATGTTGAGTTAAATTTAGCATTGAGATAATTAGAAGAATTAATACTATTAATTAGTTTAATTATGTGTTTTTTTAAAAGATTTTTATTATGTTTACGTGTATTATGAGGACTTTTGTAATTTCTTTGCTTTTCGTATTAACCGAATTTGACTGTATTTATAGGTATGGAAACGATTAGAAAAATTAAAAAATATATATTTTTATTAGGACCTTTAACGTTTTGTATAGTTTTTGTATGTGATACGACAAACATCCGTTTATTGAATTTTAATGTTTTTACTTTCTTCTATATTTACAAGAAGAAAGTATTGGATTCATGAAAATTTTCGACTTCCGGTTTTCAACGGATTTATACGTTTTAGAAGGTCCTGAACACGATTTGGCTGTTTTTCGAAAATGTCTGTCTGTGAGTCTGTGACTCTGTCTGTATGTATGTATGTGACAAAAATTTTGTGGCCGCTCTATCTCAAGAACTAATGCACTAAATTTAATAAAACTTTATATTCAGTTAGTCCCTGATATAAATGGGTGCTGATTAGTTTTGGTGAAAATCATTGAGCTTCATAGCAATTATACAGTTATATATACACAAAATTTCAACTCTGTAAGTTATATAGGTTCTGAGAGCGGCTCTGTGACGGACAGACAACGGAGCGGGAGTAATAGGGTTTCGTGAGATGAACGAAACCCTAAAAAGGAATGAAAGATAGTTATATGTTATGCCGATGGTACTTTTAAGGATTCTACTATACTTTAGGTCAAAATTTTTGATTTTGCATTTTTTGCGCACTTTAAGTGTACAGATTGCTGTTTCATGATATTCCAATTCCTTAAAATTTTTTTGCTCGTTGAACGTAACGTCGTTCGCTGAACACAACGCCATTGTAAAACTTAAAAAACTTTTTTTTTTTTTCTCGAAACTATGTTTTTCTAACTGGGCAACCATTTTTCTCGAGAATTATTCGACCGATTGCCTTAATTTTTTTTTAATTTAAAATAAAGGGAATTATTTTTTCTGGAGTTTATATCATCAAAAAGTACAATTTTCATTGATTAATTACTTTTTCGAGCTCGCAAAAGGTTAAAAAAAAAGTAAAAAAAAAATATCTGTATTGTTCAAATGACCATCATTTTGTCAAAAATCAATTTTTTAAACTAAATGTTGGTATAAGCTCCAGAGAATTAAATTCCCTTTCATAATTTCGCGGCACCATTTGTTTCAGATGCTTGTGACCGGAGAAAAACGGTCGCCCGATTGGAAGTTCACGGCGTGCACCTGAAGGTACTCACCATCGCATAAGATGTATTATTCTATTTCTTTCTTTCTTTCTTTTTTTACGTACAAAAAATTAAATATATAAGTAAAATGTCAATAAATATAATGCAAAAAGTGCGAAGGTGATATATCTTTTCTTTATAACTGATTTTAAAAAAAATCACGTCAATTTTAGGCCATAGAAGTAGGGACTTACATTAAAAGCTTTAAAATAATGTAAACAATTTTTTATTCTTATTATTATTAATTTTTTAATGGCTGCCAAACCATAAATCTAAAAAAGTTTTTACTTGCCCCAAAACAAACGCAACAACAAAACAGCTTATTATTCTATTAATTTTTATACAAGGTGATTCGCTACCGCGTGTACAAACTTTGAGGGGTGGTACAGCTCTCTAAATCAAGCAGTTTTTGTATAGAAAAGCTGGTTCGCATTCCACTTATTCAGTCATAAATACAGGGTATCTCACTACATGCCGAACTCGATTTTTTGTTCACAACTTTAACAATAACGAAGATATCTTACAAATATATTCAGCAGACTTTTTTCATTTTGTGTAAAATGTGATAGATATCACGGGAAGTCCACTGTTATTAGATCAGTGACCTATGTGTACCGAGAGCTACATTCCAAATTACGATGTTCTAGGATAGTGTTATTCGGACGCATATCCTAGCTATTTTCAGCAATTCCTGGACTTGATCACATTTCATATAAAGAATTGTATGTCTGTCGAAAATATTGTTAAAATACTTTCATTATTGTTAAAGCTATGAATGAAAACTCGGGATCGATTTGCAACGAGACATGTATTTATCACTGAATAAATGGATTGCGACCCATCTTTCCTATATAAAAAAGCTCTATTTAGTGAGCTGTACCACCAGTACCACCCCTCAAAGTTCGTATACGCGGTAGTGAATCACCTTGTATTTGTGCATTTAGAACTAACTTTATTATCCATCATACGTAGTATAAGGTAAATCTTGTAATCGTTTTGAAAATCGAAAAATTTTTTTTGACGGATTTACACGTTTCAGACACCGGAGATTCCGAAAAACATGTTTTTAGAAAAAAAAAAATTGCCGTCCGTCTGTGTGTCTGTGTGTCTGTAAACGCTCTATCTCCCGAAAAAATGGAGATAGAGACTTGAAATTTGGTATGTACTTAGTATGTACTAATGGGAAGAAGCTTATTGAATTTCAGTAACCTCGATTATCCGGAACTGTTTTTTTTTCGGACTCTCGAAATATTCGTTCTGATGAAAGGTATATAAAAATTTTCAAAATTGTTTATTTTAAGAAGTGAATATAAAAGACAATAACAAAACATAAATTTAGCATAAAGCATGAAGTCGATCGGATAATGAGTTGCCGAGATATTTGTAATCCTATTTTCCACACTCTTCGATTTTTCATGTCCCTGTATTTCATCCAAATTTCAATTCAAAGATATATTTTAATTGGAAATGAAACGCTTAATCAGATGCAATAAACCGCTAGTTAATAGGATTATTGTTTTTGGAATTATAAGGATGTTTCTTTTAAGCAATTCAGTAATCGAGCCTTTAAAGTTTATGACGTCATCCAGCCACGATTTTATTCGAATTGCAATGCATTTTATAAGTAGTTTGCACATTTTTTATTTTAATATTTTACATTATGCATATCCATGATGGGTAAGTATTACGGTGGCCCCAGACGACTAGTTTTTTATATAATTTTTATGAATATAAAGGAAGCGGTCCAAAAGTTGTTGAGAAAAAACTTAGTTAATTATGGCTCAATCTATACACCATTTCAAAGACCGTTTAACCTGATGAGTTTATCCATACAAATAAATGGACATGATATAAGAGCTGTTTCAAGCAACTTCTCCGGTTTTCGATTAACTGCACTTAACGATACTCCGAGACAAAATTTTGTTCCAGACAAACTTCTCCGAAACTTTTAAGACAGTGAATCATCAAAAAACTTTTAAAAGGAAGAAAAATGCATTTTGTCTCAACGACGCCGATTAAAAAAAAAAAAATAGCCCCAATATCACGACTTACTGCGTTACATCGTTATTTCAGCGTTAAATTTAAAAGATTGATCAATAAACTGAAACCGTCAACTTTGCGATAAAATATTTTTCTTCTATGGTTGATTATATACACTGCTCAAAACAATTAAAGGATATTGCAGTTTTAGGTGGATTTTGTATCTGTGAAACTTTTTAGCTGATTGATACATGGTCGACAGACATAGTAGGTTATATGAGAATAAATTACACATGTTTGGCAGAAAAAAATGCATTTTATTGCGCATTTGTGTACAAAAGGAAAAAAACACAATTTGTGCATATGAGAAAAAAAGAATAAGAAAAGGTGTTTTCTTCAAAGAAAATCATTTTCAGTAGGGGGTATGGTTTCCACGGGCGGCCAGCAACGTTGAACACCTTTGAGGCATGGACTCAATGAGGCTATTAATGACGAGTTGGGGTATTCTGCCCCACTCTTCCAGAAGAGCTTTTTCCAGTACTTGGAGAGTTTGTGGGGGTTGTTGGCGGCCAGAAACTCGTCTTCCTAGAGCGTCCCAAACGTGCTCGATTGGATTCATGTCTGGAGAACACGCTGGCCATTCCATTCGAACGATTCCTTCCTCGAAAAGGAAATCCTCCACCAGGTTTGCACGATGTGGCCTGCAGTTATCGTCCATTAAAATGAAGTTATCTCCGATTGCTGCAGCGTAAGGGACTACAATAGGTCTGAGGATCTCATCCCTATATCGGCGACCAGTCAGAGCTCCATCTCGAATGATGTAGAGGTCAGTGCGCCCGTCAATGGAGATGCCACCATACACCAACACTCCTCCACCGCCAAATCTGACACTTTCGTGCACGAACGCAGGATTATTCCTACTGCCACGGTCCCTCCAGATGAAAATACGCCTATTATCCGGATGCACAGAAAAACGGGACTCGTCAGAAAACAGAATATTGCTCCATTCATTTCTCCTCCAGTTAACATGCTCGGTTGCCCACTCCCTGCGGTCGCGCGATGCCTTGATGTTAATCTAACAAATACCATCGGTCGGCGAGCATACAGACCTACAGCATGGAGCCGGTTTCGGACAGTCTGAGTTGAAATCGTGGTGCCTGTAGCCGAGCGAAGGTGTTGTTGGAGAAGAGTAGCGTTCATGTTTCGGTGTCTCCGAGCTGTTAACGCTAAATACCGATCTTCATTGGGCGTTGTTGCCCGTCTACGACCTTGCCCTGGTCTTCGGCCTGCACATCCACTCTCCAAAAAACGGTTCCAGATCCTGGAAATGACACTTTGTGACACTCCAATGGCTTGCGCTACTTCGGCTTGAGTTTGGCCCCCTTCTAACCTACCAACAATTCTCCAAGCTTTTGAATCTGTCAAATGACTTCGCTGAGACATCGTACTCATCGAAACAAAGCAATCACTGAATGCCGATCATCCTTGTCTTCATTCTCCTTTATCCAGTTGAGCCCCACCAGTGGCTGAGAGGTTGTGCTCTCGAAGCTGGTAGACGGGAGGTGCTGGGTTCGATCCCAATCGCGCCCGTCGGCCTAATCGCTCGGAGTTTTCGTGGTTTTCTTTCGAGCCGTGGATTTTCTCCATGCGTAAATACGGATTAGGTTCCCTTAGAAAGACCCCCACGAAGGGCACTCCCCCCGGGCCTATATCCCTAGTGTCGATAATTGGCCGTCAATAATCAACCCAACCCAACCCAACCCTTTATCCAGTTGAAAGTCAAATTTCATTCGCTGCCGCTGAAGCGACGTTTTTGACGTCGAACTCAAAATTTGCATACTCCACAGTTTGAAAACCAGAAAAATTTGCATTTGTGATTCTCTTCTTCTATTTTTGGCAAAAAAAAATTCGTTTATATCTTTATTTTATATAAAACTTCAAATATCCCTTAATTGTTTTGAGCAGTGTATTTTATTCCATAAATAACAGAGATGTCTCAATGACTTTAAAAAAATTGGCATTGCTGCCGGTAAAGCTTTTGAAAAACGGTATTTCAGGTAGATTTCGTAAGAAATACTACCTATTACATTCTTCCCTATGTTGGAATTTCTGGAAAATTTTTGCAGATCTACGCCGATCATGACTCCCAGAACCCAAAACCACACCCAGTTCAAAACTTTATCCATCTATCTATCTATCTATCTATCTATATCACTTTTTTATGGATACGATAACTTCAATAATTCTGCACAAATCTCTTCCAAACTGATACACAAAATCCAGGTGCATAGAATCTCGGTCAAGTTCGTTAATAGGCAAAATCGAACCAGGGGGGGGGAGGAATGGAGGCCTTTTTGTGAAAACAGAAAAAACCCCCTAACTTCTTAATTATGATACGTACCGAATCCGTTTAAAGTTATTATTACTTCTAGCAAAAGGGCCAAATTTTGTGTATGACACATTTTTGATATCATTAAAAAGGGCTTCAAGGGGGGGGGGGGAGAATAGGAGTTTAAGAAGAAAAAAAAAATCATAACTTTGTCAGTTCACAAGATATCAAATCCGCTTAAATTTATTATAAATCCTCTTAATATTATCTACAACTTTTATGCTGACAAGTTTTTTATAGGACCAACACGTACAGAAAAAAACAGGTAGATTTCGAAGTGGACGGTCCCAACTGCCGCATCATGACAAAAAGGTCATTTCTTCTGCAATTCCCAATAAACTGGCGCTCCCTGGTCTGCGTCTTCGAAATCTACCTGTGCCTGTAGGCCGAGCCGTCAGGTATTTTTTAAAGTAAAGCGACAATTTTTATGTACTAAATTTTCTGTGTGGACCATAATTAACAAAGCAAGATTTATTTTTAACTACTCTTGAACTAATTATTACTAAATTATAATTAAATATGCCTTTTATCAGGGATCTCATGGGTCTTTGAATTTGAGAATTACTATTTTTGAATAGTTTGTTTTATTTAATCGTAATTTAATTGTTTATCTTATTTATATACTTTGTCTTATTTAATCGTAGAATTTCTGTCATTAAATAAGGCTAGATTGCTATTCGAAAATAGCTATACTCAAATTGACGAATTCATGGAAAGTCTGTTTATAAATACAAAATTCACGTCAAAATAAAATTGAAAATGTGTAAATTAATTATAAACCAGCTGGGAAGACCGAGCTAAGCTCGGTTAAAAATTGCCAAACTTTAATCTTTTCGTAGACTTCTAAGTCTTTTGCAGATCACAAGATAGTCAATATATCTTCAAATTTAGCGACATTCTTTAATTTGGCGCCAAGCATGCGATTTGGCATTAGTAAAATTAAAAGTAGATTTTCCCGCCAAATCCCGCCAAAGTCGGCAACGTTTCGCCAAATTTGGAAAAATGTTGCCAACTTTACGACTTCGCTTACTGCCAACTGTTCAATAACTTAATAACTGTTTCAACCTTCATACTCATTGAAATACATTGACCCGTAATGGCCCCAAAATGGTCCACTGATCGAATTTTCTCGAACATGTGACCTAAGCCCAATGGTTTTCTGGTGCCCCAAAACGGTAGGATACAAAATTTCGTCAATATCGTTTGAACCGTTTTTTAGATAGAATTAGCTTGACCCTGACCCTTGATGACCCTTGATGACCCACTAATCGAATTTTTTCGAACACGTGACCTAGCCCAATCGTTTTCTGATGCCAAAAAACGGTAAGATACAAAATTTCGTCAAAATCGTTAGAGCCGTTTTAAAAATAAAATTTGCATAACCACACACAAGATTTTCTCGTATCAGAATATTATTATAAATATAAGAATGAATGGAATAATAATTGTTTTGTTAGTGGACGTTTTAAAACTTTGTGTGTAGTTTTTATCGTCGAACTTTTGTTTTAAATATTTCAAATTCTTATAAGAGGCGTAACTGATGATTGGTGGTTTTAATTCAATCTCCTTTTTTACTTTCAGAATTTTTTTTATTTAACGTAAACATTTGTTATTCTTACCATATTTTGTCCATAAGCATCTGCTATATTCCTAGAAGTTTTGAACTTGCTATAAGAATGTTTATTGCTTTTTTGCATGGCGCCAATTGGCTTTCAGACATTTTTTTTTTTGTAACGTTTACCCATCTAGCATGGTGATAGATCAGATAAATTATAATTAATTGCAATAAAAGCTCGTTATTCTTTAGTTAATCGTGATGCAGCCATTTTTAGGGTTTCGTTCATCTCACGGAACCCTATTCGTCCCGCTACGTTGTCTGTCCGCCACAGAGCTGGTTCTCAGAAACTATGTAACTTACAGACATGAAATTTTGTGTACTTATAGCTGAATACCTACTATAACGCTCAAAATAAAAAAAATTAAAAAATCGTATTATTTTAATATAGAGAGATAAAAAACAAAAAATCTAACAGCCTTTTCCTATTAAATTTAAACATTTTTCGTTATAGCAGTTGCCAACAATTAAAAATCCACAATAAAATTCTTTCTACAATAATTAATTTTCAATTGAAAGATTTCCACGTGCAAAATTGAAATGAAATAAAAAGTTTCGCCAATTGAAAAAAAGATTAATATAATGTCATATTGGTCATATAACGGAAATTTTCAAACATTTCTGAATATTACAAGGAGTATGAGTATGTGTAAGTACAGAAAGCAGGTTAATATGATGTCATTAGTGAATTAAAAATAAAATTAATCTGACGTCATATTGGAAGTTAAACGGACTTTTTCAAATGTTTGAGAATAATACAAAGAGAGTATCAATATGAGTAATAGAGAAAGCAAGTAGATATGACGTCAGCAAGTGATTATAACGTCATATGAGTTTGAGGAACGTATTGAATCATGATAAAAACCCGATTATGGAAATATTGGCATATTTTAACAATTTGAAGGTGTCTATACAATATGTTTAATTTTGAAATTCATTTTTTTTAAATATCACATTTAGTCCACATGACAGATAATATTATGACAAAGTATAATAGCGGGCTTTGCCCGCTATCTTACCAGATCAGATTTTCGAAAAAACGAGAAAAAAAGACCGGTAAATTTTTATTTAATAAAAAACATGACTTTCAGGTACATTTCGTAAGAAATACTACCTATTATATTCTCCCCTAAGTTGGAATTTTTGACAATTTTTTGCAGATCTACGCCGACCATCACTCCCAGAACCTAAAACCACCCCCAGTTCAAAACTTTATCTATCTATCTATCTATGTCATTTTTTTATGGACACGATAACTACAATAATTCTGCACAAATCTCTTCCAAACTGATACATAAAATCAAGGGGCATAAAATCTCGGTCAAGTTCGTTAATGGGCAAAATCGAACCAACGAGGGGGGGGGGGGCTTTTTGTGAAAACAGAAAAAAACACATAACTTCTTAATTATGATACGTATCAGATCCGTTTAAAGTTATTATTACTTCTAGGAACAGGGCCGAAAATTTATGTATGACAGACTTTTGATATCATTAAAAATGACCCCATGGGGGGGAGGGGGGAGGGGGGGGGAAAGGGGTTTTAGAAGAAAAAATTCATAACTTCGTCAATTCACATGATGTCAAATCCGCTTAAATTTATTATAAATCCTCTTAATATTATCTAAAAGTTTTATATTGACAAGTTTTTTATAGGACTAATCCTTATAGCAAAAAAAAAAAAAAAAAAAAAAAAAAAAACAGAAAAAAAAATCCCTGCCGGCTCCGCCTGCAAACAAGTTAGATTTCAAAGTGGGCGGTCCCAAAAAAAGGTCATTCCTTCCGCAATTCCCAACAAACAGGCGCCCTACGGTCTGTTTCGCCGAGCCGTCAGGGATTTATTTTTATTTTAATTTTAATTTTTTGAAAATGAAATTTATTTGAAGTTATTAAAGAAAGGATAAAATGTTTTGAAAGGAATATTAAAAAGGAAACCCTTTGTGCTATCTTCGATCACACTTACCAGCTTGTTATTTATTTCGGTTGTACTTCAAAAATTTATCTAGCTCAATAAAGAAATTAAAAACAAAATAAAAACTAGCAAATTTATGTCGATAGAACACTTCATTTAAAAGTTTCAAAGCAATGCCGACAATTTTTATATTTTTTTAATAAATTTTACTCCAAAGTTTCAATCATCCCAAACAACAAGAACAAAAAAAGTTATTATATTTTTTTTAACACTTTCCAACCTAGTTGAAAAGTGTTTTTGACTTCGGTTTGTATGACCGTCTGTCTCACAGAGGAGTATTTCTAAAAAAAGCTGGACAAAAGTCGAAAAATGAACTTCGTTAAAAACGGCAATACTTTATTTGTTTGTGTAGCTTAGTAGTCAGTGCTTTACGTAGACACTATCTTAGGAATGTTCGGTAACACTCCCCGTCGCGTTATCTCTCTGAACACAGCTGTCGTGCATCGCAGATGTCTCTTTTCTCAGCGCTGTGGTGAGAAGCGCATTATTTAATTGCATTTATCGTTGCAAACAGTAAAGATCTGAAAAAACCCTTTATGGACAAAGAAGTGGAAGGTATGTAGCTTAAATTACGGTATTTAGTTTTAGTTATAAAGGAATATAATTATGAATATAGCCATATTGTTTTATCTTTAAAAATAAGTTTAATTTTTACTAGTTATTTTAAATTTAGTGATTTATAAATACGTTCCGCCCTTTCCCCGAAAAAACTTTTTGTTGGAATATAAAATTTAGATATTCCTTGTTATATTCATGCAATAAAATCTTGCCCCAACTTGCCCCATTTTTTTTTTTTTTTACCGTTTTATAAAAAAAATGGTATTAGAAGATGATGATATTTTGAAAACGAAAAGTCTTCATTTTTATTTTAGAAACTTCAGTGACAGCAAAAGATGTTTCAAGAAAGTTGATATTTGACCTTATGCAAGATTGTCCTAGTAAGAAAATACATGAAAAATTATGTTTCATGGAAAGTAAAGTTATAGAAATGACGAAATGCCCGGTAGATGATCAGGAATCATTAAAACGTTCGTTAAGCCGTTTCAAATCGGTTTTAAAGAAAAATGGGAAGCTGCCAATAGGACAAAAAATTGCATTCTTAAGATAAATGAACATTGGCCTAACAGTTCCATAAAATTAGCTGTAGAAGATACTAGCTGTACAATAGCAAAACAAGGTCGATAGCAAAACAAGGTCTGAAGGCCGGTATGCATTCGTTTTGTTCATGAAACGAACGATATTACCAATGAAGAAATTCAATATATTGAAAATCAAGTTAAAATTTTAAGAAAACTAATATACCTACTACTAATGGTAGTTTATATTATGTAAAACACACGCTGATACCTACTATGGTAGATGCGAAAATTTGGAAAGCAGAGACAAGTACTTCATCAAGAATGAGATGCTACATATGTGGAGAAACGTCAAAAAATTTTAATAAATTGGAGAAGAAGAATCCTGATGCCTTAAGATTTGGTTTATCAATTCTTCATGCAGGATTCGATTTTTTGAGTCACTTTTGCATCTATCATATAAAATTTCTTTTAAAAAGTGGCAAGCGAGAAACAATGAAAACAAAAAAGTTGTGGCAGAAACAAGAAAACGAATTCAAAATAGTTTCAAAGAAGAAATGGGTCTTCTAGTAGATATTCCCAAGCCGTGTTTTGAGAACGCGAATGATGGAAATACATCAAAAAGATTTTTTGTGGACTCCAATTCCGCTTCCCAAATCAATGGAATAAATATTGACCTTATAAAAATGTTCAAAATAATTTTAGAGGCACTGTCCAGTGGATGTTAAGAAATGATGTTAAGAAATTTCAAAATTACACTGAAGAAACTGCAATTATATGGGTGGCATCCCATGTCACCAACAGTACATAAAGTTTTAGTACACGGGGTCACAGTAATTAAACATGCAATATTGCCTATCGGCCAGCTTTCGGTGGAGGCTGCTGAAGCTAGAAACAAACATTTCCGCCAATATAGACAAAAGTTTTCCCGAAAATTTTCTCGAGAGCAATATAATAAAAATGTTTTGAACAGACATTTACTAAATTCTGATCCTTTTAAAAGTAGTTCAAGACCAAAGCCTAAGAAAAAAAGCAAGCCTTTTTTTAGCGAAACAATAGAACTATTACTCCCAGAAACACCATACGGACAACATCCAAAAGAAGATGAAAGTGAAATAGATGAAGAGGAAGGTGAGGATGAAGATGAAACAGATGAAGATGAATCTGATTAGAATAGTGAGTTATAGAAAGAACTTTTTATAAATATGTAAAAAAAAAAACTGAATATTTCAATAAATGTCATAAATGTTTATTCTAAATTGTTTTAAATAGATAGTTTACCTTTTAAAAAGCAAAGATATTTTGTAAATTCGTAAAAAAAAAAAAATATATGCTTTGTTAAAAAAATATATATAATGACTATAAATAGCTTTTTACAACATTTCAAATTGATATAGCTCACAAAATAATTTTGTCCACATTTTTCATAAAATACTCCTATGTGCGTCTGTCCGTCCGTCCTTGCTATAACTCCGGTAAACATCCCCAGATTGCCCTGAAATTTTTAAATGTTATTAAAGTTTACTATAAAATGTTCTTTATTGAAAATGAAGTGTGTAGCTTTTATAGTTTATTTACAGAGACAGTCAAAAGTACTCCGTTACGTTACAGTCAATGGGAAAAAATCGTTTCAAGTGCATTTTGATGATGTTACACCATTTGAAACATGATGAAATTGATACACAATTATGAAGCGCACTAAAATATACTTTTTGTAAAATATGGGGTGCGAAGCATTTATTATTCATTTACAGGGTCACATAAAAGAATTCTGTTACACAGTGTTGTACGGGGAAAAGCAGTGTAATTTAATGATGTTTCACTATTTTAAACATAATGAAATTTATATGTATTACTGAGGTGCACTATAAATTGCTCGCAAGAATTAGCAGGATACAGTTTAGCATTTACAGTTTTAGCAGGATAATTACACTCTGTGTGTGATAAGAGAGTTTTCAACTTTGGTTTGCGTTTTAAAGATTAACTAAATTTTTGAATACTACGTGGAGTGTATAAAATCTGTTGTCATACACAGGGCTACGCAAAGGAATTCGTGAGTATCACTGACCATAGGAGTGAATTGCTTAAGAGTATTTTTAATTGTGTTGCGCATTTTCTTCCTGAACTATATTTAGTAGACTAATATACGTTTGTGGTATATAAGTAAATTAATACGCAGGGCTACATTTACTTAATAAATTAATACGCAGGACATTTTTTGTACACTTTCGGTTTCGGCCGAAAGTGGAAATTCAGTTTCGGTCTTAAAAACCTGTTTCGGTCGATCTCTAATTTACAGACTATAGGAATGAATTATTTAAGGGTAGTATTTAATTGTGTTACGCCTTTTCCTGCTGAAATATATTTAGTAGACTAATAGAAGAGTTTGTGGAATATAAATAAATTAATACACAGGGCTACGCAAAGAACAAGATACACTATGGTTGGTAATTGCTGGAAGTGAATTTTAAGTTGCCTTATGTGTTTTTTACCGGAATTAAATTTTAGCTTAATATGGTGTGTGTACAGAAGTCTTTAGATAGTATACAGGGCTGTACAAAAGATTTCGAGTGCATTTCCATCGATTGGCGAAAATTGCTGAATGTGAATTTTCTAACTAATCTAAATTTTATCATGCTATATAGCAGTGGTCGCCAATTACTTTCCCCGTAGGTCCGTTTCAAAACATTGTCAAACTTTTGCGGTCCAGTCAACTTAAGAATTCCCTCCACCACGCTACCTTACTCTACTGACCTATGCTGTGCTTTGCTTAGTAAACTTTTCTTTGAAATTAGTTATTATCTTACTTGCAAAATACAGTGGATACCAGTGAAAGGAAGAGTATAAATACGAAAGCAATAAGTTTTTTATTATGATTTTTATAATACAAGAAAATCCATACAAAGTTCATATAAATTTAAAAAGACCACTCATTAAAGTTGATTGTGGTGAAATTCAATGGAAAAAATTGCATATTTTATTTTGCACAACCTACTTGAAATTTTGGATCAAGTTGGTGCAGCTGATTCTCTTTAAGCTGTTAAGTGAGTGCAGTGAGTCGAGATCTGTACCAGTTTTTAACGGAATTCATTTTGGAGTCAAAAATTGAGTCAAACATGATACACAATTTTAGTGGTAAATCATTTAGTTCTCGATACTTTTTTTCAAACACATTTTTAATCAAAATTGATCACTCCGGAGAGTTTTTGGAACTTGAGCATAAATGTCCTTCAAAACAACATCTTCTTGGAACTCGATATTCCCAACTGTAGGGCAGCTTTTCTCTTGAAAACATCTGCCATTTCACTGGTCCATCCACGATTACCGTCTCTATGGTACGCGTTGTACGCTGAAACATATTTTTTTCTGTTATTTTCAATTTCGTCGCGGTCCGTAGAAAATCTGCCTGCGTTCCGGATGTGGACCGCGGTCCGCCATTTGGTGAACACTGCTATATAGTATATATCCAAATGAATAGATCATATACAGGGCTGCACAATGTAATTCGACTACTTTTTTGACTATAGGAGGTAATTGCTAAAACTGGATTTTTAAATGTTTTATATGTTTCCTAAACTGTTTACTATATATCTCCTTTCACCTTATTTAACGGTGAAGTTTTGTTACACTTTTCTGAATGTGTTGGAAAGTGTTTCATGATCTACGCTTGACGTATGATTTTTCGTTCTTGTTTATTATTTTAGATAATTGCACATTTAAAAACTTTATTTTATAAAGGCATCGGTTCAAAAGCTTTTGAGAGCAATCTTTGCTGCGTAGAGTTATGTCCACTCTCTACTATTTCAAATACTTTTTAATTCGACGAGTTTATCCGTAAAAATAAATGGACTTGTTCAGGGTTTGACAAATGCGGTCGTCAGATCGCCACTGGCGATCAGTTTTTATTTTAATCTGGCGACCAAGTTATTTAATCTGTTGTTTTATCCTCCTTGCTGATTTTGATTGCGTAATACCAGCGCAGAACAAGATTTATTTAAGAATGTACATTACCTAAAAACTCTTCAGTTATTTTACAAATGTAATTAGATTTGACCTTTCTCATATTGGGATTTATTTTATAAGCACCCCAAAATTTTTATTATTCGAGCCGCCTTATCTATATATATAAACTTATTTTTTTACAATCAAAATGTTTACGGCAATTATTTGCGTACAATTTCTATCAAGAGTAACATCTGTTACTCATCTTAGTCACAATGTTAAATTAAAATTATCATACGATGTCTCATTATAGATTTTGAAAAGTTACAGAATCTATATATATATTTGTCTTACGTGGCGCGGAAATAGGGCTGAATTTCTACCTTATCGTTGGCAACAACCGTAGTTTCCAGAGCTCAGACCAATGAACAGACAAGATTGTGTTAGCTCCACCTCCAATATGGCGGTCAGTGTCAGAGCACTGAACTCAAGCTAGCAATTATTAAAAATAAAATAATATGAACGTAATCCAAAGCGTCTGAGATGATTCCTCATTTTAATTATGAGTAACATTGCCGTTAAATTATGAGTAATATTGAATTCTCAACTCTTATTTAGAATTTATTTACTAATTTCACTCACACAAAAAATCGGAGATCTTTCTAGAAACACCTGCTGCCATCTGATAATGTTTGATTGAAGTAAAAAGGACTTTTCTTCAATTTCAAAGAAGTAAAAATTTCTTTTGCAGAAATCTATAATAATATTGAACGTAATTTAAACAATCATTGATGATAAACTATCTTCCTACCACGTAGTGTTTTTTTTTTTTTTTTTTTTTTTTTTTTTTAGTGAATTTAAGCTGTGCTGTACAATATTATAGGTGCAATAAGTTTTAACCTAATTATGTTTCCAAGATTCTTTTTTCATAGTATTTAAATGATTTATATGTCCATTAGTAGCATCAACTAAATGCATTTTTAGTTCTGTTTTCAACGGATCTTTCGATTACTTTTTTACATTAAAAAAATTGTCAATTTCAGATGTTCAAATGATTTTTTGTAGTACTTATTCCGGCTAGAATTACTAGAAAAATTAAAAGGGGCGAGCGAGCGAAGCGAGCAGTCTCAATGTGAATTGCTTTGCAATTCACGGGGGGTTGGCGAGCTTTAGCGAGTAGGGGGCTGAGCCCCCTAGTATTAAGAAATAAACTTAGAAATTATATTCAAACAAAAAATATTTTTAACTTTTATGTACAATTCGGTAAAAATAAGTACATGAAATGAAATTAAAAAATAAAATAAAATTAGAATTCTTCGACTGACTTCGACAGGAAAATAAACAAAAAATTGTTTTCCTGCTTCACTAGTTCATCAATGCCCTCATCATCAAATACAAATTTTGTAGCACTCAACTATCCGGACATTTGAAGCATTTGGCAATCACCATTTTCCGAACATACCCGTTAATTCATCGTTTATAGTAGCTATTTCTTTCTTTATTTTTCTTTCTTTTTTTTTTTAGGGTTTCGTTCATCTCACGAAACCTTATTACCGCCGCTCCCGTTGTCTGTCCGTCACAAAGCCGTTCTCAGAAACTATGTAACTTACAGAGTTGAAACTTTGCGTATATATAGCTGAATACCAGCTATGAAACTCAAAATATTAAAATGTTAAAAAATCCTATTATTTTAATAAATAGAGATAAGAAACCAAAATTCTAACAGCCTTTTTCTATTAAATTTAAACATGTTTCCTTATAGCTGTTGCCAAAAATTAAAAATCCACAATGAAATTCTTTCTACAATAATTAATTTTCTATTGAACGATTTCCCCGTGAAAAATGAAAATGAAATAAAAAATTTCCCCAATTGAAAAAAAAATAAATATGAAATAAAATTGATTGACGTCATAGTGGTAATAAAACGGAAAATTTCTAAGATTTCTCAATAATACAAGGAGTATGAGTATGTGTATGTACACAGAGCAGATTAATATCACGCCATTAGAGAATTAAAAAGAAAATCTGACGTCATATTGGAAGTTTAACGAATTTTTCAAGTGTTTGAGAATAATACAAAGCGAGTATCAATATGAGTAATAGAGAATAGTAAATATATGAGTTTGAGAAACATATTGAATCGTGATGAAAATCCGATTATGGAAATATTCGCATATTTTAACATTTTGAAGGTGTTCAACATGTTTAATTTTGAAATTATTTTTTTGAATATCGCATTTAGTCCGCATGACAGATATTATTATGACAGAATATAATAGTGGGCTTAGCCCGCTATCGGGCTGGTTTAGATATTCGAAAAAACGAAAAAATAGACCGCTAAATTTTTACTTTATAAAAAACATGACTTTTTTGTTGTTGTTGCTAAATTAAGTATATTTGGATTTATTAAAGAAAGGATAAAGTGTTTTGAAAGGAATATTAAACGAAACCCTTTGAGCGATCTTCGATTACACTTACCCACTTGTTTTTCTTTTTTTTTTCAGATATATATAATTTTGATGAGTTCCATTAGAAAACTTAGTTTATATTATCTTTCTAAAGTATGAACTGTTATAAACTATGTAGCTAATAATTCTAAACTATGCTTGTTATAACTTTTTCTCAATTAATTCATAAAAAAACTTTTGTGCTTTTTGAGAATCCATGACATGGGGGAGGGGGAGGAGCAAGATATTTTTTCTGGAAAATAGAACTTGTCGCTGGCTACCAGATTTTATCAAATTTGTCCTGCACATGTTAATCGATGAACGATGATATAAGAGTTGATTCAAAGAATTTATCATGTTTTTGATTAATTGCACTTAGCAACACTCTGAGACAAAATTCTTATTCCAGACAAACTTTTCTAAAACTTTTAACAGAATGAATCATGAAAAAACTTTTAAAAGCAAACAAAATGCCTTTTGTCTCAAGGACATCGATAAAAAAAAAAAACAGTGTGTGGCAATATATTTAGTTCCAATATCACGACTTATATGTATTTCAGCGATAAATTTAAAAAATGATCAATAAAATGAAACTGTCATATTCACGATAAAATATTTTTCTCCCGTTGTAGATTATTTCTTTTATTCCATAAATAATAGAGATGTCTCAGTGACTTTAAAAAATGCTTTGCTGTCGGTAAATCTTTTGAAAAAACTGAATTATTAAATAAAGCAATAATTTTTATATACTAAATTGTCTGGGTGTGTCATAATTAACTAATCAAGATTTTCTGTTTACCTACTTTTGAACTAGTGCCTTTATCAGGGTTCCTATGGCTCCTTGAATTTGAGCACAACTATTTCCGAATTGTAATCTTTGTCTTATTTAATCGTAGAATTTTTTTTCATAACATAAGGCTAGACTGCTATTCAGAAATAGCTATACTCAGATTCAAGGACCCATGGATTTACAAACTCTGTAAATGAGTTCAGGAAACCCTGTTCACATTTACAAAATTTGCGTCAAAATAAAATTCAAAATATGTAAATTATTTACAAATGAAAAACTGAATATAATAATAAGTATTTGTTTTGTTAATGGACTCTTTAAAATTTGTGTAGTTTTAATGTGAAACACGACGAATTCTTGCTTTAAATATTTTAAGTTCCTGTGCAACTGAGGATTAATGGTTTTAATTCCATCACTTTTTTTTTTCTTTCAGATTTTTTTTTATTTAACATAAACATTTCCTGGTCTTACCGTATTTTCACCATAAGCAACTGCTATATTCCTAGAAGTTTTGAACTTGGCTATAAGAATATTTATTGCTTTTCTGTATGGCATCAATTGGCTTTCAGACTTTGTTTTCGTTACGTTTACACATTTAGAATGTCTATTGATCAGATAAATTATGATTAATTGCAATAAAAACTCGTTAATCGTGATGCAGACATTTTTATTAATTTCGGCCTTACCTCAAAAATTTATCTAGTTCTATAAACAAATTAAAATCGAAATATAAGCGAGCTATTTTATGTCGATAGATAATGTCGACAATTTATATCTTATATTAGTACTAGCTGTTACCCGTGACTTCGTTCACGTATCATTAAAAGAAGAATAAATACATTAATTAAGCAAAATATTTCATTCCCGATAGTTAGAAACGTAAATAATTAACTAACTCTTTATCACATTCCATAGGAGACAATACAGTATTTCTATGTTATAGAGGCCTTGACATAACTAAGTTTTAAAAAAGTGAAATTTTGTGACAAATAATCATGAAAAGGAAACTGCAACCAATGAAAAAAGGCGGGCCAAATAAAATCATGGAAATCGGCGAATTATGTAAAAACATATGTCAAGTTTACCTGGTAAACCATTTTACTTTTAACGCCTTTGTGAAACGTTTTAATAGCCATCCTTCAAAGATAATAGAAATAGTATATTCTTTTTCATTAAATTCAATTCTTGTGAATAGGGAGCAATAATTGTAGACCTAAATGCAAGGAGCTTAAATTTGCCTCCTTGATTTAATCTATAACTGAAAAAAAAATCTTTATTTCTGAATGGAAATATATTGACAGACGATTTAACAGTCACAGATAAACAGTAACAGTAACAGTCGATAACAGTTTTCACAGTTATATGGATCATGTCAGCTATATAGAAATAAAAAGCTGCAAAACCGGGCCCTTTGGGCCAAACCAACAACAACAGATAATTTTTGTGCTCCAAAATAAATTGATTCATGAAGTTTGAATGTGTGAAAATACGTTTTTACTTTTCATAAATTTTACTGTAATCAGGATTTTTTTTTCTTTCACCATCTATTCAAATTGAAAATAAATTCTTTTTTTCAGTTTTAATGAGAAAAAATATATTAATCTGTTTTATTTCTTCTTTTTTATCCACAAAATTAAAATAATTTAGTTGCTATTTTTAGAGAAACTTCGTTAAAATTTACAAAATAATAATAATAATAACAATAATAATATCTCGGAATTTAAATCATTTTTTTAAATTCTGAGAGTTTATGACATCCTCGGATCAATGATAACCGGTGTTAAGTAAATCGCGTTGCATTCGACAATCTGAAAGGAGTTGTTGCGAAATACAAACAGGCGGGTCAGATTTTGATATAATAGATTCGTATTTATTTTTATTTTCCTAATAATCATGATGTGGTTTTTGGTAAAAAACTCTCATCTGTATGTAACTCTTATTTATGCTTAATAATCGGTATAGATAAAAAAAATTAAATTTTTCGTTTTAAATATGGCGTGAAACTCATCTACTTTCTAGGCTTTGATACTTACTGATACTTGTATTATTAAATGCAAGGAACTGATTCACGCTCCTTGTAAAACACGTTTGAAAATTCTCGTTTTATTTCAAATATGACGTCTCTTTTTCCTCAGAGAAATCTCTTTTTAATGGCATAATTCTTGTTAATTTTCTTTTTCTGGCAATCAGGACGTAAATTTTAGCGGAAAACTCACATTTGTATGTAACTGGTATTCAAGCTAATTATTAATCAATATCGATAAAAAATATTTCAGCTTTTCATCTTAAATATTACGTCCATTATCTATCTACTTTCATTATACATTGATATTCATGCTCCTTGTATTATTACGAATACATGTTTTATTTATGACGTCATATTTGTCCAAGCCGAGGAGGATACTTTTCATAGTTCCATGGCCCAAGCGAAATCTATTTTTAATAATATAATTATTGCTCATTTTTCCTTCTAATTATAACGCAGTTTTTGACAGAAAAAAATCTTTTTAATGTAACCGATATTCATACTTCATTTATAATAACAAATACTCCATATTTTTGTTTCAAATATCACGGAAATTCATCTTCTTTTGAATTCTTTTTAATTTTCAGTTTTCACGTGAAAATTGTTCAATTGAAAATTAATTGTTGAGGAAAAATTATTTTTCCGTGTTTTTATTTATTGGCAACAATCAAAGCCCTAGCAACGATAAAGTAAAATGGTTAAATTGTATGGGAAAATGTCCATTGATTCTCTGTGAAAATAATCAAGTTTTGAATTATTAAGAAAAATATTTGAATAAAATAAACAAAAACCAGACTATGTTCATTTCCGGGTTATAATCCACCTATATGCAAAGATACAGGA
Source organism: Maratus michaelseni (assembly GCA_963931845.1). Classification (NCBI taxonomy): domain Eukaryota; kingdom Metazoa; phylum Arthropoda; class Arachnida; order Araneae; family Salticidae; genus Maratus; species Maratus michaelseni. Next base: position 175,293,217 of record OZ007593.1, read on the forward strand.
CCATTAAATTCTCCATTTTGACGCTGGCTTCAGCCTAACATTTGCACACAATCAGATTTATAATATTATTAGGATACCAGACATCAGGTATTTCTTTCAATTGTGTAGATCAATTCTAATATAGATTTATCTTTTCATATTATCTTTATCTTTAAAAAACCCATTATTTCCTCTTAAAAATTCTTTTATATTCTCAGTAAAAAACATACATATATTCTCAGTAATTATTAAAAACATATTTAGTTATTAAAAAAAACACATTTAGACACATTTTCAGGCATTTATTAAAATTTTGTCTCTTCTTTGCTGATAATACATGTTTTCTACTGACAATATAAAATAATTTTTAAGAGGATATAATTTGTTTTTTTTAAAGATAAAAGTAATATGAAAAGACAAATCTACACGATATGGCCATTAATGACCGGCAACTTTCAATTTTAGACATTTTGTCGAATATTTAAAACTATACTTGTCAGATTTTTCTGGAATTTTAGGATCCAAAAGAACAGGTTTGACTTCATATTTATCATTGTTGATTTGATAAGGAGGACAAATAGGGGACCAAAAAAAAAAAATTAAAGAAAAAAAATAATACTTGGGATCACTCTGTAAAATAAAATGCACCAAATGATCTATCGCTACAGAATATACATAGGCAGACACTGTACAATATGTGTATTCATTTGTGTAAGAATAGCATGTATAGTAATAGAAATATAGCGATTTGTTTAAAAAATAAAAAAAATTCTAGCATGTTTTTTGCTTATAACATACAGGTTTTTTAACCAAATTTAACGCCATTTTCAGAAAAATTGACAAAATGTAGTAGAAACAATATAGTGCGATTGGAATATAAATATATGAAATATTTAAGGAAATATGGGAAGTTGTATAAAATAATTTTTATCTGCGCATGCGCGAACGATAACAAGGAACCTTTTGCATAATTTAATAGTCAGCTCTATGGAGCAACTTATTTAAAAAAATCAGTCAAATATCGTAAAAATTCTTAGAGATATTGGTGTTAGAGTGAGCTGTTTTTTAGTTTCTCACTAAAACTCGCTGAATGATAAGAGATTTTCCACACATTGTCATTTTTTATTTTATACTATTTTCCAATTTTTAATGATACTTTAGTTCTCTTTGCAAAACCACCCTAACGAGCTTATTCGAACAAAAAAAGAATTATCAAAATCAAAGGATCCATTCCAAAAGTATTATAACCTGGTGCAATAAAGTTTTCTAAGGCGAACTAAAGTATCAATAAAAAATGAAATATAGTATAAAAATTAAACATGACAATTTGTGGACAATCCCTTATCATTTAGCGAGTTTTAGTGCGAAACTAAAAAACAGCTCACTCTAACGCCGATATCTCTCTGAAGTTTTACGATATTTGACTGACTTTTTTTTAATAAGTTGCTCCATAGAGTTGACTATTAAATTATGCAAAAAGTTCCTTTTTATCGTTCGCGCATGCACAGATAAAAAATATTTTATACAACTGCCCATATTTCCTTAAATATTTAATATATTTACATTTCAATTGCACTATATTGTTTCTACTATATTTTGTCAATTTTTCTGAAACTGGCGTTAAATTTGGTTTAAAACCCTGTATGTTATAAGCAAAAAACATGCAAGAATTTTTTTAATTTTTTTAACAAATCGCTATATTTCTATTAATATACATGCTATTCTTACACAAATGAATACACATATTGTACAATGTCTGCCTATGTATATTCTGTAGCGATAGATCATTTCGTGCATTTTATTTTACAGGGTGATCCCAAGTATTATTTTTTTCTTTAATTTATTTGGCCCCCTATTTATACTCCTTATCAAATCGACGTTGATAAATATGAAGTCAAACCTGTTCTTTTTAATTCTAAAATTCCAGAAGAATCTGACAAGTACATTTTTAACTATTCCACAAAATGTCTAAAATTGAAAGTTGCCGGTCATTAATGGCCATATAGTGTATACTAGTATTGCTCTTCAGAATTAATACTAATGCCTGAGGTCTTATATAGTAATATAAGATATAAATGTAATACGGACATTATAGAAACAGGATGACCTGTTTTTAATAATGTAGACAATTTTTTTTAAAATTAAATTTTACACAAAATTTTCAATCATCACAAACAACAAGAACGAAAAAGCTTATAGAGCTTACTCTTTTTTATATTTGTAAATTATTGCACATTTTGAATTTTATTTTGATATAAATTTTCTAAGTATAAAGGCATCGATTCAAAGGACTCAGAAAAAAAAAACTTTGCTGAGTTGATTATGGTCTACTCTCTATATCAGCTATACTCAAAATTTTTATTTTCGCGGGATACAAACATTAGAGATGAGATGGGCTTAGCTCGGACGGCTCGGGCTCGGGGGCTCAATTTTTATACCAGCCTTCGGGCCCGGGCTCATATCCCCCCCCCTAAAAAATACATATTCCATTTCAAGTAATTTTAATGTTATTTTGATCAGAATGAATAGGCGCGAATAACATTTGTTGCTAGGTTTTCGTTTGTGACAGTAGGATAATTTTTTAATTGGATTTTTTTTTTTCCTAGAGATGAATATATATATTTTTTTTTAGTCAATCAGCATTAGCTTAGGTTTGTAAATTTTTAGTTTCCTATTGTGTGCAAGTCATACTCTCTCTTCAGATGAAAATAACGTTAGCGATTCTATTTTTAATTATGAACTCTGCTCATGCTAATGCTCTGCTCTGCACATTTACGAAGTCACTTTCATTTGTAAGTAGATATAATTGTCATGTATTGTTATTCCGTTGTTCCGATAGAAAGCAATCAAACAGTGTTTCACTTTTCCTATAAAAGCACAGGATCTTTCAGATAACGGTGTAGAATTTTTAATTTGAGCTGATTTTCAGGAAAACGAAGTATTGTTTTAATTAAGGAATCAATTATAAGTTACGATTACGATGTACACCTTTTATAGGAAATAGAAAATATTTTTCGATTCTTCGGCATAGAAATAGTAATTTCTGCAAATTTCATGCATTATTCATAAAACGCAACTTCTTTAATGTATCCATCAGATTTGCTTGTTGGGAAAGAAAAATATTTACATCCTTTTAAGGAAGTTATATTTTTATTTGATACCAAACTTCTCTTTTGATAAGATTGATGTAAATTTCCATAAAATTAGTTATGTGCACGGGATGAACAGTTATTTTCACGTATGAAATTGTTTAAAAGTGAGATATTACTTTTAAAACAATTATTTTCTGTATCGGGATCGGACGGGCTCGGACGTAAAATAATCGGGTCCGGGCTCCGAAAAGAGAGCCCGAACTCATCTCTAACAAACATATGTTTATGATGTTAAATCATATATATCTTAAATTAAATGTATATTCTAAATTATATTTTATTTTTCATCCATTCTTTGTATATATATATATATGATGTTAAATCATATATATCTTAAATTAAATGTATATTCTAAATTATATTTTATTTTTCATCCATTCTTTCCAAATTTAAATCCCATTATTCTTAAAGGAACAAGGTCATTTTATTTAAACTCATTTTATTCTGCTAGGCAATCTCTCATATCCGTTCTTCTATCAAGGCGACCACATATTATAATAAAAAAATAATAAAAAGGAAAGAAAAGCGCAATAGTCATAAAATATTGATGATGATGAAAATGAATGAAAATATTGATCATAAATCAAAATGAAATAATTTATAAAAACAAAGGATGTTGTGGCACGTCACTTATATGTAACAACCTAAACATTAAAGATCGCAGACGCCTGCTTTTGATAAACATTCATGTAATTGCAGATGTTCTTTTGACCTTTCCCATAAGGGTTAATGTTATAAAATTCATGGTTTTCAGCGCTCCTGGTAGCTCAACGTCGCGCCAAGCAAATTCAAACAACCCCCATTTGATTAACATTAACGAATATTTTTCTGTTATTCTTTGGCATATTTTCGCAATCGCCATGACTCAATATTTCAATCTTGGCTGTAAAAATGTAACCGCGAATATACAATCACATTACCGCCTCTGCTCATAGAGTTAAGACTCAATTAAAAATCGACTGCGAGGCCATCCCATGTTTTTTTAGTTGTTCTATCCCATATATTTATGAAGTGTTCTTGTATTGGAAAAATAAAGCCTACAGTATGCAAAGAATACAATGACTGGACTTATTGTGGACTATTATTTACATCTTTCCAGGATTATTCATTTTCAGGATCTACGGACGTCTGGTGATTATTTGTGGGAACAACTACCGTGCTAATGTACTCCAGCCACAATTCTTTACAATCACTTACGATCTTTAATGGATACAAATGATCCTTAACATAAAACTACATTTACATATTTATACCAAATCGGCTCTATACCATAATGTTTTCTACGTTAAATGGGACGCAACACACTATACTGAAATCACACAATAATGAAAAAAAGGAGAGTAATTAAATAGTGATAACAAGAGAAATATAAGAAATAAATATAACAAAATCAATGATAAATATTAGCTATATAATAAGTATAAAATGAAATAATATAATAATGAAGAATTTCCTTAGTTCTAAAGATAAAATACCAGGAGATTTTCTTAAAAAAATCAGACTTTTGTTTAATGCTGAAATCTTTCATCCTTTTAAAATGCAAAAATATACGATGCAAATTTAATTAATTTTAAATAATATTTGATTAGTTTTAAAGATTTAAAACTATATAAACCCACTAGCAAGCTACGCCCGCTACGCTGGTCAATTTCTTATAACGAACTTTTAATCCAACAAAATATTGACATTTCATAATTCACTTTTATATTTTAACAGAAAAATAAGGCTACTATAATTTGTGACTCGTGCTATAGCCAATATACACGCCAGGACACGTCGCCCTTATCATTATCTTTTTACGCATGGAGGTTTCGCTATGGTACTCCATTGGAAAATTTGGTAATTTTTGAAATTCAATATTTGAAAAACGGCATAATCATTAGATTTGAAATTTATATCAAGAAAAATACAATTTTTTACCTTTCAAACGCAGTTTGTCTAACAATTTTCTAGCAAATACTTTTCGAGCTACTATTTTTTTTCAGTAACTTCAAATGTTTCATTTTCCAAGATTAATCTGTGGCAACAATTAGCGAAAAACCCAGTCTTCAGCAACGCATAGTTTTTTATTAAAGAGGCTGTTGGAGCAGGGATTGACACCACCAATTTGCCACCATTACTTTTGAAATCGGTTCGGTAGTTCTAGAGATTCCATAGAAATTGTAATTTAGAATGTTTTTAGAACGTTTTTCGCTCATTTCACCCTTTTAAATTTCGATTTTTTTTATTTTGTTTTTAGAGAGCGTTTACATCTTATAAGTAACTACAATGCCAAATTTCAAATTTCTAGCTACTTCAATATAAAAAAAAAAATCGCAATTTTAGAACGTTTTTCGCTCTTGCACCCCCCCCCCCTGGGGTTAGTGACACCGACATAAAATATAGCCTATGTTGTAGCAGGAGTTGTCACCATCAATTTGCCACTATCACTTTTGAAATCGGTTTGGTAGTTCAAGAGATTTCATAGAAATTGTAATTTAGAATGTTTTTAGAACGCTTTTCGCTGATTTCATCCTTTTAAATTTCGATTTTTTTTATTTTATTCTTAGAGAGCATTTACATCTTATAAGTAACTACAATGCCAAATTTCAAATTTCTAGCTCCTTCAGTATAAAAAAGATCGCAATTTTAGAACGTTTTTCGCTCCTGCGACCCCCTGGTGTTAGTGACACCGACATAAAATATAGCCTATGTTGAAGCAGGGGTTGCCACCATCACTTTTGAAATCGGTTCGGTAGTTCTAGAGATTCCATAGAAATTGTAATTTAGAATGGTTTTAGAACGCTTTTCACTCATTTCACCCTTTTAAATTTCAATTTTTTTTAAATTTTGTTTTTAGAGAGCATTTACATCTTATAAGTAACTACAATGCCAAATTTCAAATTTCTAGCTCATTCAGTATTAAAAAAAAAATCGCAATTTTAGAACGTTTTTTGCTCCTGCACCCCCCTGGAGTTAGTGTCACCGGCATAAAATATAGCCTATGTTGGATCAGGGGTTGTCACCATCAATTTGCCACCATCACGTTTGAAATCGGTTCGGTAGTTCCAGAGATTCCATAGAAATTGTAATTTAGAATGTTTTTAGAACGCTTTTCGCTCATTTCACCTTTTTAAATTTCGAATTTTTTTTTTAAATTTTATTGTTAGAGAGCATTTACATCTTATAAGTAACTACAATGCCAAATTTCAAATTTCTAGCTCCTTCAGTATAAACAAAATCGCAATTTTAGAACGTTTTTCCCTCCTGCACCCCCTGGAGTTAGTGGCACCCACAAAAAATATATCCTATGTTGGAGCAGGGGTTGTCACCATCAATTTGCCACCATCACTTTTGAAATCGGTTCAAGATTTCCAGAGATTCCACAGAAGTTGTAATTTAGAATGTTTTTAGAACATTTTTCACTCATTTCACGCTTTTAAATTTCGAATTTTTTTTATTTTGTTTTTAGAGAGCGTTTACATCTTATAAGTAACTACAATGCCAAATTTCAAATTTCTAGCTACTTCAATATAAAAAAAAAAAATCGCAATTTTAGAACGTTTTTCGCTCTTGCACCCCCCCCCCCCCCTGGGGTTAGTGACACCGACATAAAATATAGCCTATGTTGTAGCAGGGGTTGTCACCATCAATTTGCCACTATCACTTTTGAAATCGGTTCGGTAGTTCAAGAGATTTCATAGAAATTGTAATTTAGAATGTTTTTAGAACGCTTTTCGCTGATTTCATCCTTTTAAATTTCGATTTTTTTTATTTTATTCTTAGAGAGCATTTACATCTTATAAGTAACTACAATGCCAAATTTCAAATTTCTAGCTCCTTCAGTATAAAAAAGATCGCAATTTTAGAACGTTTTTCGCTCCTGCGACCCCCTGGTGTTAGTGACACCGACATAAAATATAGCCTATGTTGAAGCAGGGATTGCCACCATCACTTTTGAAATCGGTTCGGTAGTTCTAGAGATTCCATAGAAATTGTAATTTAGAATGGTTTTAGAACGCTTTTCACTCATTTCACCCTTTTAAATTTCAATTTTTTTTAAATTTTGTTTTTAGAGAGCATTTACATCTTATAAGTAACTACAATGCCAAATTTCAAATTTCTAGCTCATTCAGTATTAAAAAAAAAATCGCAATTTTAGAACGTTTTTTGCTCCTGCACCCCCCTGGAGTTAGTGTCACCGGCATAAAATATAGCCTATGTTGGAGCAGGGGTTGTCACCATCAATTTGCCACCATCACGTTTGAAATCGGTTCGGTAGTTCCAGAGATTCCATAGAAATTGTAATTTAGAATGTTTTTAGAACGCTTTTCGCTCATTTCACCTTTTTAAATTTCGAATTTTTTTTTTAAATTTTATTGTTAGAGAGCATTTACATCTTATAAGTAACTACAATGCCAAATTTCAAATTTCTAGCTCCTTCAGTATAAACAAAATCGCAATTTTAGAACGTTTTTCCCTCCTGCACCCCCTGGAGTTAGTGGCACCCACAAAAAATATATCCTATGTTGGAGCAGGGGTTGTCACCATCAATTTGCCACCATCACTTTTGAAATCGGTTCAAGATTTCCAGAGATTCCACAGAAGTTGTAATTTAGAATGTTTTTAGAACATTTTTCACTCATTTCACGCTTTTAAATTTCGAATTTTTTTTATTTTGTTTTTAGAGAGCGTTTACATCTTATAAGTAACTACAATGCCAAATTTCAAATTTCTAGCTACTTCAATATAAAAAAAAAAAATCGCAATTTTAGAACGTTTTTCGCTCTTGCACCCCCCCCCCTGGGGTTAGTGACACCGACATAAAATATAGCCTATGTTGTAGCAGGGGTTGTCACCATCAATTTGCCACTATCACTTTTGAAATCGGTTCGGTAGTTCAAGAGATTTCATAGAAATTGTAATTTAGAATGTTTTTAGAACGCTTTTCGCTGATTTCATCCTTTTAAATTTCGATTTTTTTTATTTTATTCTTAGAGAGCATTTACATCTTATAAGTAACTACAATGCCAAATTTCAAATTTCTAGCTCCTTCAGTATAAAAAAGATCGCAATTTTAGAACGTTTTTCGCTCCTGCACCCCCCTGGTGTTAGTGACACCGACATAAAATATAGCCTATGTTGAAGCAGGGGTTGCCACCACCACTTTTGAAATCGGTTCGGTAGTTCTAGAGATTCCATAGAAATTGTAATTTAGAATGGTTTTAGAACGCTTTTCACTCATTTCACCCTTTTAAATTTCAATTTTTTTAAAATTTTGTTTTTAGAGAGCATTTACATCTTATAAGTAACTACAATGCCAAATTTCAAATTTCTAGCTCATTCAGTATAAAAAAAAAATCGCAATTTTAGAACGTTTTTTGCTCCTGCACCCCCCTGGAGTTAGTGACACCGGCATAAAATATAGCCTATGTTGGAGCAGGGGTTGTCACCATCAATTTGCCACCATCACGTTTGAAATCGGTTCGGTAGTTCCAGAGATTCCATAGAAATTGTAATTTAGAATGTTTTTAGAACGCTTTTCGCTCATTTCACCTTTTTAAATTTCGAATTTTTTTTTTTAATTTTATTGTTAGAGAGCATTTACATCTTATAAGAAACTACAATGCCAAATTTCAAATTTCTAGCTCCTTCAGTATAAACAAAATCGCAATTTTAGAACGTTTTTCCCTCCTGCACCCCACTGGAGTTAGTGGCACCCACAAAAAATATATCCTATGTTGGAGCAGGGGTTGTCACCATCAATTTGCCACCATCACTTTTGAAATCGGTTCAAGATTTCCAGAGATTCCACAGAAGTTGTAATTTAGAATGTTTTTAGAACATTTTTCACTCATTTCACGCTTTTAAATTTCGATTTTTTTTTATTTTGTTTTTAGAGAGCGTTTACATCTTATAAGTAACTACAATGCCAAATTTCAAATTTCTAGCTACTTCAATATAAAAAAAAAAATCGCAATTTTAGAACGTTTTTCGCTCTTGCACCCCCCCCCCCCTGGGGTTAGTGACACCGACATAAAATATAGCCTATGTTGTAGCAGGGGTTGTCACCATCAATTTGCCACTATCACTTTTGAAATCGGTTCGGTAGTTCTAGAGATTTCATAGAAATTGTAATTTAGAATGTTTTTAGAACGCTTTTCGCTGATTTCATCCTTTTAAATTTGGTTTTTTTTTTATTTTATTATTAGAGAGCATTTACATCTTATAAGTAACTACAATGCCAAATTTCAATTTTCTAGCTCCTTCAGTATAAAAAAGATCGCAATTTTAGAACGTTTTTCGCTCCTGCACCCCCCTGGGGTTAGTGACACCGACATAAAATATAGCCTATGTTGGAGCAGGGGTTGTCACAATCAATTTACCACCATCACTTTTTAAATCGGTTCGGTAGTTCTAGAGATTCCATAGAAATTGTAATTTAGAATGTTTTTAGAAGGCTTTTCGCTGATTTCATCCTTTTAAATTTCGATTTTTTTTTTTTAATTCATAGAGAGCATTTACATCTTATAAGTAACTACAACGCCAAATTTCAAATTTCTAGCTGCTTCAGTATGAAAAAGATCGCAATTTTAGAACGTTTTTCGCTCCTGCACCCCCCACCCTGGGGTTAGTGATACCGACATAAAATATAGCCTATGTTGGAGCAGGGGTTGTCACCATAAATTTGCCACCATCACTTTTGAAATCGGTTCGGTAGTTCCAGAGAGTCCATAGAAATTGTAATTTAGAATGTTTTTAGAACGCTTTCGCTCATTTCACCCTTTTAAATTTCGATTTCTTTTTATTTTGTTCTTATAGAGCATTTACATGTTATAAGTAACTACAACGCCAAATTTCAAATTTCTAGCTGCTTCATCATAGAAAAGATCGCAATTTTAGAACGTTTTTCGCTCTTGCCCCCCCCTGGGGTAGTTGCACCGACATAAAATATAGCCTATGTTGGGGCAGGGGTTGTCACCATAAATTTGCCACCATCACTTTTGAAATCGGTTCGGTAGTTCCAGAGATTACCCCCTACAAACAAACAAACAAACAAAAAAAAAACAATCTTTACTCCTTTATAATATTAGTATAGATATAACTACTTGCAAAAGGATTATTTGACTACGCAAATAATATCTAGGATATTTTAACTTAATTCTAAATAACAGGGCATATTTTGTCTTTCTATAAAATTATACGACGCAATAATAAAGGCCTTGCATACCTTGATGCGAATTAATTTTTTTTTTAATAAATAGGGATGATTATAATCAGGGGTATAAAAACTGGCGTCAATGGGCCGATTGTCACCACTAAATTTTATTAGCATTCTTTGCCTAAATTTTATTAGTTTACTTCATCTAAATTTTGTTAATTAGTATTCTTATCAGGCGATGAATACTAAAAATTTAGTGGTGGCAATCGGCCCATTGGCACCCAGTTTTTACACCCCTGATTATAATGATTATTTATCTTGGGCCGAACATAAAAGGTCGGCGGGTCGCAGGTTGACTGTGGCTGCTCTAGACCATATCAAACAATGTTTAACTCGACGAGTTTATCCGTAAAAATTAATGGGCGTGGTAATACATGATATAAGAGTGTTTTTGAGGAATTTATCATGTTTTTGATTAATTGCACTTAGCAGCACTACCAGACAAAATTCTTATTCCAGACAAACTTTTATGACAATGAATCATCAAAAACCTTTTAAAAGGAAGCAAAATGCATTTTGTCTCAAGGACGCCAATGAAAAAAGAATGTGTCGCAATATTTTTAGATCCTATATCATGACTTATATGTATTTCAGCGTTAAATTTAAAGATTGATCTATAAAATGGAACCGTCAACTTCTCGATAAATTATTTTTCTCTCGTGATAGACTCTTTATTTCTTTCATTCCATAAATGATAGAGATGTCTCAATGATTTTTTAAAAAATAGCTTTGATGTCGGTAAACCGTTTGAAAAAAAAAAAAAATATATATATATAGTAAAGGGATAAATTTAAAGATTCTTGTTTCATACACTATTGGTTGGTTGGTTGGTTGATTGGGGTTTTATGGCACAAAGCCCCTTTAGGGACATGTTGCGCCCCCCCCCCAAAAAAAAAGGTTAGAAATAAAACAACAGATTAAAATTTAAAATTGATTTAAAACTTTGGCATAAAAACAAGATGAATGAAAACGCAGTTAAATGAAAAGAGTAATGCGATGACAAATGCAATTAAAATCATTCAATGAAGTTATAACACCATGTATGAAATTGACAAACACGTTTTCACAGTTAAAATATATATACAAATCTCTAAACTAACAGTCGGTAATATGTCGAAAATTTATAGCAGAAACATATTTATTTAACTATAGATTATCAAAAGAAGCAAAGTTAAAATCAAGTAGGCTCAAATACCTAAAAAACAGCGTTATCTTCATTTGTATCGGAGTCATAAGAATCAGATTCCATAGCCTCCTCCGCATAGTGAAGCAGCTGTTTAGAATCCATAGTAGGCATAGTAGGAAGCGGTGAATCAAGACAAGGTTTTCTGTTTATTCCCTTCACAATTTTCCACTGTGAATAGGCTTGCTTTGAGGTTTTCTTTCTCCCTTTCTTGCACATGATTTTTGTTCTGCTTTATGTGTGAGGGGAAAAGGCTTTCCTAATTTGTTTGCAGATGAAACAGAAGTTTGACCTGACTCATGTTCGGTTGACATTTTAGATTGACGATTAGGGTATTCTATTTTCAGAGGTTCTGATGATGGTAGCCAAAGTTCTAGTGCAGGCACAGCTCTTTTAATAGTGGCGTAGTACACATTACGGGTTTCTTCTTTATAGTGCTGGTTAGTGTCATAAATGAATCATTTGGTGGAAAATAGCTTTCAGTTTAGGTGTTTATGTGCCTTACAGATTTTGATTGTTGCTTGAGTAAACTAGAGTAAGAAACCTCGACAGATGGGGTTCTGGATTCAACAAGTTTGCGAGCTTCAGGATAAGAAAGTTTTTGAGTGATTTTGACTGAAAAAATTTCTTGCTTACGTATCCAGTTTGGACAAAATCGAGAGTATGCTATATAATCACCCTTACAGTTTGCGCAGCGTTCAGAGTTTTCGCAAAACTTACTATTAGAAATATTAACCTCATCCGAGAAATTAAATACAAAAAACCTACTTTTCATTTCCTCTTGCAATGGGGAAAATAAAAAGACCTTGATTATCTAAAGAGAAGATATAGCGTTGAGTGGCAGACTATTCCTTCAACGCATAGTGAATTACAAATTAAGATTAATGGCCATTCAACTTCAAGTAAATGATCAAAAACTATTCTAAATTGATAAATTGTTATTATGTAAAATAGGTTAAAGATATTGGAACAATAATTATAGCAGGAAGTAAGGAACATTATTAGTCCGATTACATTCTTACGGAGAAACCTTGTGCAACGTATGTAATTTCCACTGACGTAAGAATGACGTAATTGAAAAACTCTGAACTAAAAACTTATGACTTTAATTCTTCAGTCCTGTAACAAAATGTAAACCAGTTAACACGTAGAGTGTTTAAGCTGAAATATGTTAATATATTATATAATACTTTATCATTTAAACCTAAAATTAAATGTAACATGTAATTGTCATTATTACCCGCGTTATTAAAATATATTCAAGAATGTGTTAAAAAGTACATAAGTTCGATTTATTTGTGGTTAGAGCTTAATTAAATCAATTAGTTTTTCAGTGATGGTGATAATAACAACAACTGTGATAAAAGTGCCTTCTTGTGTTACCATTAGATTACAATCATGAAATTGGATATTACGCCGAAATAAGCACCTCCAGGAAAGGTAAGAAAATTTTATCTTACCCTTTTTCAAGTACTTTTGAGACATCGCGTTGCACAAACTCCTCCTTCACTTACCACCGTGGCCAACTTCAGCACAACGTGCGCAGGTAGCAGAACCACGACAAGTAGTTGTAGTATGACCATAACGTTAGCATTTAAAAAACGGAGCGGGTTAGGAATATAAGGTCGAACAGGATATCTCAGATAGGCAGCTTTAATTCTGGTTGGCAAAGCAGGGCTATTGGAAGTCAGAATGATGTGCTTCGTAGGAAGCACTTGCCCATTCCGACGGATAGCAATACGGCGTGCATCTATGACATTTTCATCTTTTAAGTTTTGCAGAGGTTCTTCCTTTGTAGAGAATAAAAGCTGTAGATAATGAAACAGGAAACACCTACATTTTAATCTCCAAATTGTCACAGAAAAAAACAGAAATAGCCATTAGCAAGGCAACACTAGATACCGGGCTTGCTCATTCATTCTCATGACGTCAAAAATAGTGGCTGGCCGCGACTAGAGCTCCTATAATACAGGCTGAATCATACCGCCATTTAATAACCCAGCGGACCAAAAACCAAGCTAAAACCGGTTAGCTTACCGTACTAGTGGACGGCGAATGACAGTAACAGGGAAGGCGAGCAGCTGCTCAGGCGGTTTCCTAATGCTGAGCTAGGTCACAATATGGCTGTTATTTTGGGCCACAGAATGGATATGCGTCAGCTCCCCTTATAGGAGCCTTAGCCGCGACCAGCGATTGGTACAAAGCGACGCGCCCATTGTTTTGTGCCAATCGCTGTATGTCTTTCGTCGCGGCCAGCCACCATTTGTGACGTCATGCTAATGAATGAGCAAGCCCGAAATCTAGTGTAGCCCTGCCATTAGACTCGAAATTATGTCTTTCTCAATTTACGTTAAAAAATAATCTTAGAGGTTGTCTTCATACTGAAATAGTATCAACCTCTGAAAATGTCAACATGCACCTAATTTGGTCACCATATTCGGCTTTTTAGATAAATTTTATTATAGGATACCAAACGGGAAGTCATTCGGTCAACTAGTTTAAAAATCATGTAGGTTTATAGGAACTCCTAATGTTAAATCACTCGTAATCATTACAAAACAGATTACAATGCGAGTAGTTTTTTTTTAATATAACTCAAAACGTACAGCGCAGAATAAGCCCATGTTTAATTCTAAATACTAAAAATTGATTTCTGTTAAAAAGTTCATGGATAACAGTTAATATATTTATTATTTACTAATTTTGAAAAAAAATATTTTTAAAAATTAATTTTCGAAAAATATATTAATTGTTATCCATGAATTTTTTAACATTTTTTAATATTTATTATTTACTAATTTTGGAAAAATATATTTAAAAAAATTAATTTTCGGAAAAGATATTAATTGTTATTCATGAATTTTTTTAACAGATATCAATTTTTAGTAGCTTTAAACATGAGAATTGAAAATTACAGCTTATTCTGTGCTGCAAGTTTTGAGTTATATTAAAAAATCTACTCGCATTGTAATCTGTTTTGTAACGGTTACAAATGAATTTAACATTAGGAGTTCCAAACTTTAAACCTCCATAACTTCTAAGCTACGTGACCGAATGACTTCTCATTTTGTATTTCAAGGTAAAATTTACCTAAAAAGCCAAATATGATGTCAAAAATAGGTGTTCGTATCGAAAATTTCAGAATTTGGTGCAATATCACTATAAAGACGACCTTCTAAGATTTTTTTTTTTTTAATGTAAATTGAAAGAAGACACAATTTTCAGTCGAATGGCTATTTCTTTTTTTTCCTTTTTTGTGACAATTTGGAGATTAAAATGCATCTTATGTTTTCTGGCCAACTGTACGTCATCAGCTTTTGAAATGCACGTTTTGATTTGTGATTATCTGTCAAATTTCCTTTTGCATATGAAATTTTATAACCCTTGTATACGTCGCAAACTCACCTTATTTTTGAAAATGAATTCCGTCGTGGAAATAATGCAGCACAGACACTCGAAATATCAACGAAGTATTAGGCAAGGATTTGGCTAATGAACTCACAATACTTCGACGGTTTCAGAAGCTTCGATCTGATAATTTTGATCGTCAAAATGAACCACGTGATAAACCTGGAAGAAAGGTGAAAAACGCTGAGCTGAAAGCTGCAGTGGAAGCGGATACATATAAAACTATTCGTGAATTAGCAGCAAGCATTGACGTTTCTATTCCTACAATATTAAACCATTTGAAAGAAATCGGTAAGGTTAAGAAGTTGTCTAGATAAATTCCGACGAGCGTCAGAAGATAAATTGTTTCCAAGGTTGTCTTTCTATGCTTTCGTGACATAAAGGAGAACCATTTTTATACCGTATTGTTTACGTGTGATAAAGAATTGGATTCCTTTCGACAATTGCAAACGTTCGGCACAATGATTGGATAAAGATGAAGTGTCGAAACACACTCCAAAACCGAATATTCACCAAAAAGGCCATTTGTGTCTATTTGTTAGTCCAGTGGAGGTATTTTGCACTATAGCTTCATGAGACCTGGTCACCGATTACATCGTATATCTATCTACACAACTATTTAGACGAAATGACGAGGAAACTTGAAATAAAGCAGCCGAAAATGGTGAACTGAACCAAGCCTATGCTCGATAGCATGTCATACGAATAACATTGCTCAAACTACAGAAGCTGCATTTGCAAACTCTGTGGCCCACTGTATTCGATCTTGCGCTATCTGATTACTATTTGTTCCAGTAATTGAACCTATTTTTGTAAGGAAAAAATATTTTATTCCCAGTAAGCCTTAGAAAAAGACGTTCACGTTTTTATCTGCACTCGCTCTTCAGACTTCTTCACACACGGCATTAACAAGCTATTAAATCATTAAAATCTCTAAACTGTATCGATAGTTTAGGCTCATACTTTGATTAATTATAATGCTTCTCTCTTCAGGTATAATAAATCAAACTTTCAATTTAAAATCGGTCATTTAATACTTAAGGACCTAGTAGTTCAATTTGAATAGCTACAGAAATATTCATAAAACCATATTATAGAAACGTAGTATTCTCTGTGCTAACAAAACTCACACTATAAAAAAACTCTTATGACTTTGTTAACAACATTAAAGGTATTTCTTTTAATATTGTTTCTTTTAATATTGTTTTTTTTATATTCTTCTGCTCAAAATTGTATGTTCTTTCATGATATCAATTTGTTATTTGCTAGCATTACCGTCGAAGGGCTTCTCAATTGACTGGAAGCTAGAATTCCGTAGTCTTACAATACGGACATTGAAATTAGTGAATTCTGCTCTCTCACCAAATTATTTGTTGAGCAAAGAACGTTCTTTTTTAAAGATAAGCTAGTATATAACCCCCGTCAAAAATGACGGATTGTTGATATGCGTTCCATTTTCATAAGACTTCATACAGACAAACAGCATGAAGATTTTATTATTGAAAGGTTTGTATTGTAGAAAAGTACATTTTAAAGCCGGTAGATGGCGCCAAAACAATATTGTTCGCAACAATGTTCGTTTGCTTATATGTGGGGTTCCGATGTTTAATCTGGATTTTTAATTAAGAACTTAAAACATTGTAATAGGATATGATATACACGTTTTATAGGAAAAATATGCTGAACAGATATGATTTCAAGTAGAAGATATTATCATTTAGGTGTCATATGTTAGCATAGGTTTTTTATAAAGCCTAACATGGCGTTTAACTACGGTCGATTCGCAGACCAGAGTGGTCCCGCCCGGAATGGTTACAGACACTTTCTTGCATTCGGATTTTATTATAAGTAGATTCTACAGCTGTCGGATGGTCTTTCAACGGGCCATCCTATCTCCCCCAAATCTCTGTACTAGTTATAAGAATTGTTCTAAAGAAAAAATTAGTTAAATATTCTCAATCTTAAAAGCTGACCAAAGTATGTCAATAACACCTTCCTATTTTATCAATAACTTTAAACCTTATATTTCCAATATCACCAGTTCCATTGATTCTCATATTCGATTCATTTCTGAAACTACATGTAGCAATAAGATTTCTTTTCTTGGTATCTTAATTACAAGGTACGAATCCCACTTTCAATCTTCTGTCCTTAGAACAACCTTTGCTGTATTAATCTTTCGACTACGAATATGGGTTTATTGAACTAAAAAATAATTTTTTTTCGTTCGTATGATTATGTATCCAGTAATTGAGTATAAAAATAAGCATCTAATAATCACAATATACTGTTTTCTTTTCTATTTTGTACAAATTGTGTTATATTATTTATTAGCATGCTTATTGTAAATCAGCAAGTTTTTGTATTTTGGTAATTGTATAAATTTACATACAAGTCCAATGGATCCGACTGTTAATGATTGTCCTTTCTTCGGTAGTCAGAGGATTAATTTCAACTCATGCCTTATCAAATCGTCTAGCAAATTAAAACAAAGACAGTCTTTTACACCTATGTGTAGCGTGTATTTAATATATTTTTTTTTATTTATTATCATCACTTTCTTAAAGAATTAAATTATGTCAAAATAGTTGCTATAAATAAATTTCAATCTTTCTATTGTCGACAAAACAAAAAAAAAAAAAAAAAAAAAAAAAAGAAAAAAAAAAAAATCGCAAAACTTCTAGTTCTATGTTTTTTCCATTAAAAAAATAAATATTTTGATAAATTCGTTAGTCTTCCGTTTCAGTTAATTCCGCTAAAATTTTAAAAAAGTTGAACTTTAATATTATTTTTGAAATTAATTTTTATCTTAATAAATATGTTATTCCAATGGTCCATAAGTAAGTATATTATTTAAAAATGTACCTATTAATATTAAAAAATATGATAAAAAGTGTTAATGAATTTTCCCATGCATTGTACAATATAATTAATTTGAACAAAAAATCTACGTAGCAAAATTTAATAAATAAAAAAGAGATTTTCAACTACCTTGCAATATGACATTTAATATAATCCGATGGAGCCGAAACATGTCAACAGTCTAATAAAACTTACTTTATTGTTTATAAAGTTTTTATTTTACGACTTTTAGCAATTAAAATAAGTACACTGTAAAAAATGACCAATGTTTCTTATTTTATGAAAATATACTATAACCACGAACGAAAATATAATATAATCTCCTGAGTTATCCGAAATTAAGAATAGCGTGTTCCATTATCTTTTGAATCCCCAGAAACCAATGCATTTCCAAAATTTAAAGAATTTTTTTTATAAAAAAAAAAGTATTTTTCGCTGTCCGTATTTTTCAGAAACGTTTCCGAAGGGTTTTTATAGTGTATTAATTAGTGTCTTCAGCCTGGAATACCTGATTTTCGAATGTCATCCATTCTCAAGTAAACGTTTTCAGCCGCATAAGTTAATTTATACCTGAAATAGTACAGAAATAATATTAATTTTAATGTTATTGTTAACGCTGTTAATTTTGCATGTTTGTCCGTTAAACATATTTTTTGAGCATGAAAATGTTTACTCGAGAATTGATAGCATTCGTAAAACAGGTATTCCAGGCTGAGGACACTAATTAATACACTATTAAAACCCTTCGGAAACGTTTCTGAAAAATACGGGCAGCGAAAATTACTTCGTTTTTATAAATAATTCTTTAAATTTTGGAAATGTACTGGTTTCTGGGGATTCAAAAGACAATGGAACACGCTATTTGCAATTTCGGATAACTCAGAAGATTATATTATATTTTCGTTCGTGGTTATAGTATATTTTCATAAAATCAGAAACATTGGTCATTTTTTACAGTTTCTGTTTAATATAGTTATTTATTGTTATTCACTACTTTAATAAATAATATTAACTGTACTTTCGATTAAAAAAAAAAAAAGCTTTCACTGCAAACGTACAGTTTCTTCGACTTGAAATCGTTTTGTTTTTCACATTGTCTTTTGAAATAAATTTCCATATCAAAGACCATAAATATATTTTTTATATCATAGCATATATCACTGCATAAAGTTATGTAAAAGAAAATGCTAACAGAATACAGAGGGTCTTATTTATTCTTTTGAAATACTACCACACCAAGTGAAGTTGAAGGTGAACGGCAAAGAAAAGCTTTCTTTATCTTTTATAGGATATCTAATTTGATAAATTACTGCGGCACTTTCCTGTTTTTTTTTTTTTTTTTGTTTTTTTTTGGCAATAAATTGTGATTTCAAGCTAAATTACTTTGAAAATTATAGTTATCGTCATTTAAAAGAATTGCCAATGTCAGACTATAATCTCATGCTTCATAGTGTACAGTCTGTCTTAACAGTTTAAGCACAAGAAGAAAATGACGTTTATTAAACAACGATGCAAATTTAAACAACAACAACAACAAAAAATTCTTATTAGATTCTGTAAAATGACTCAAATAAATCATATAAAAAAATAATAAATATAATAAAATATAATATATATAAAAATATATAATAAATATATAAATAATAATAAATATAAATAAATAAATAAATAAATAAATAAATATATATATATATATATTTATTTATTTATATTTATTATACTATTTATATATTTATATATTTATATTTATTAATATTTATATATTTATTATATATTTTATTATATTTATTATTATTATATATATATATATATATATATATATATATATATATATATATATATATATATATATATATATATATATATATACATATATATATATATATATATATATATATAGGCACAAGGAAAAAAAACCCATCAGTTTGCACTTTACATGATGCTATTTGTTGACAGTATTTTCCTGGTTTCGAATAACTTCAAATAACCGTGCTTCCGTTGAATGAATTAGTTTTTGAAATATTATTGGTGGCAGAGAATATCATGTTTTTTCAATGTTCACTTTTAGTTCTTTTGTAGTGTGATATTGCTTTCCATTCTTCTATACATCACGGGTTAAGATATCCCAAATATTCTCAATTGGGATGAAGTCCGGGCTTAAGGCTCAAATATAATGCTCAATAACGCGAAACTTACTGACTCATTTTTAAACGTAAAGGCATAAAATTGGCAAACCTGGCTATTGAAGCGATTTGGAATCGACTTGCGTTCTCCATTTTCTGATAAATAAATTACTTATCGATTTATTATAGATTCTTGTCTCGTGGCGACACGTTTGAACTAGAGATGAGTTCGGGCTCTCTTTTCGGAGCCCGGGCCCGCCCGAGCCCGACGATTTTAAATCCGAGCCCCCCCCGAGCCCGAAACATTTTGTGTCATCAGAGCCCGAGCCCGATATCGAAATAAAATGCATAATATTAAAAAAAAGTTTTAACAGTAATATCTCATTTTTAAAAAACTTCTTACATGAAAATAACTGTTAATCTGCAGCACATAATTAAATTTTATGGGAATTTACATTCAATCGTTTCAAAAGAGAAGTTTGGTATGAAATAAAAATATACTTCCTTAAAAGATTCTCATAATTTTCTCACCCAATAAGCAAATCTGATGGACACATTAATGAAGTGCGTTTTATGAATAAATTAATGAAATTTGCAGAAATTACTATTCCTATTTCTATTTCCAATAAGAGGTGTATTTCGTAAATTATAATTGATTCCTTAATTAAAACAATATTTCGTGTTCCTGAAAATCAGATTAAATTTAAAATTTGGCACCGTTATCTGAAAGATCCTATGCTTTTATAGGCAAAGGAAAAACACTTTTCGAATGCTTTTTTATCGGAATAACAATATACGACAATTATTATAACTTACGAATGCGAGTGACTTTGTAAAGTTCAGAGCAGAGCTTTAACATGAGCAAAGTTCATGATGAAAAATAGAATCACTAACCTTATTTTCATATGAAGAGCCATTATAACTCGCACACAATAAAAGACTACAAATTTCAAAATCTTAAGAAAGTGCTGATTAACTATAAACAAAAGAAAGCATTCACTTCACTTTAGATATCTAAAAATAAATAAATAAATAAACGTTCCAATTGAAAAAATATCCTACTTTTACAAACGCGCCTTTTTCCATTGACGCCATATCATCCAGTCGACACGTCAATGCCGCACATAAATTTGCAAATATTGCAAATTTTCTTTTAAAGTAGCATTCTAAAACTGGAAAAGAAAAATAAGATTTCTGCTTCCCCTTTTATTCATTCTGATCAAAATAGCATTAAAATGACTTAAAATGGAATACGTAATTTTTTAGGGGAAAACAGTAATTTTTATTTTTTCTATATGAGAATAAATAAAATTGTTAGTTGACCCGAGTCCGCCCGAGTCCGAAGACTGATATATAAATCAAGCCCGAGCCCGTGTCGGGCCCGCGCTCGGGCTTTCGGGCTCGGGCTGAGCCCGTCTCATCTCTAGTTTGAACCCTTTCTCGCGTTGCTGCGTCGGGAATTTGATTCAAAACGCCTACTTTGACAGAATTTCCTGAAAGATCTTCAGCTTTTAACAAAAAATGGAAAAATCCACTCGATTACATAGTTTCTGAATAAAAACATCTGTTTATTTCATGCGTTTGCGAACAAAAATCAATTCAGAAATGTGTCAGAAAGTAGTTCCTTTGATTTTGAGAACTGCTTTAACCATCCTAGTAAAAATGGGATCTTTTTAGGTGCGTTCGTAATTATATAAATACGTAGCACCTATTGTCGTCGTCTGGTCCGTCCGTCTGTCTGTCCGTCCGTCCGCATATAACAACGAAAAAACTACCCAACCGAATGGTTTGAAATTTAAGATATATTATCTTTGCAGAATTTTGTTGAGACATTTCAAATTTTATAAAAATTGAATCAAAACTTTAGAAAATATTAATAAAAACATTTATTAAGAAATTTGATTTTTTTTTAAAATCGGTTTTTTCTTGTTATAGGAGCTTTCGAGGTTTAATCGTCAAGCGACCGAGATACTTATTTTATGACAGAAATTAATCTGCAGACGATATAATTCGTTTCACAGAATTAAAAATCATCAAGATCTGAATATTTATATAACTAGCTGTACTACAAACGCACCTCATTTGTCCCGTTTGACGTACAATTTCCAACTTGTTTGAACTCATTTGCTCTTTGTTTTGAAGTTTATCATGTTCCAAGCCAGAAAAAAAAATAAGGATTTAAACTTAACAAATGAAATCAAATAGACACCTCCTGTGAAACAGCTACATTTAATTTGAATAAATTTCTGGTTCAAATCATCCAAACTAAGAACGCTCCTCAAAACTCAAAACCTGGTACTAGAAGGGTTAAGCGAAGTAGAAGTCTTTGCTTAACCTTTTCGCCCCGGATTATAATGCAGGCATACCACTGGCGACTATTAGGTGGATTTCGTAAGAAATACTACTTATTACATTCTGACCTAAGTTGGAATTTTTGAAATTTTTTTGCAGATCTACGCCGATTATGACTCCCAGAACCCAAAACCACCCCCAGTTCAAAACTTTATATATCTATCTATCTATCTATGTCACTTTTTTAATGGACACGATAACTGCAATAATTCTGCACAAATCGCTTCCAAACTGATACATAAAATCAAGGGGTATAAAATCTTGGTCAAGTTCGTTATTGGGCAAAATCGAATCAAGAGGTGGGAAATGGGGAAACTTTTTGTGAAAACAGAAAACCCCCCATAATTTCTTAATTATGATACGTATCGAATCCGTTTAAAGTTATTATTACTTCTAGCAAAAGGGCCGAAAATTTATGTAGGACAGATTTTTGATATCATTAAAAATGCCTCCAAGGGGGGGGGAATAGGGGTTTTAAAAGAAAAAAAATTCATAACTTCGTCCATTCAAAAAATATCAAATCCGCTTAAATTTATTATAAATTCTCTTAATATTATCTAAAACTTTTATATTGACAAGTTTTTTTTATAGGACCAACCCTTATAGCAAAAACAAATTTAAAAAAAAAACAAAAAAAAAATCCCTGCCGGCTCCACTGGCAAACAAGTTAGGTTTCGAAGTGGGCGGTTCCGACTACTGCATCATGGCAAAAAGGTCATTTCTTCCGCAATTCCCAACAAACAGGCACCCCACGGTCTGCGTCTTCGAAATCTATCTGTGCCTGTAGGCCGAGCCGTCAGGGATTTTTTTATATTCCATTCGTATCACTATTTTCATAAGGTAAAGTTTGTGGTAGATTTCTTTTGCATATGTCAGTGTTGCCAGATGGTCGAAAGTCAATTTCCCCAAAAGTTCAACAATTTTCAACAAATCAGTGTTTTTTCCCAAAAAAGTCCTCAAATCAATTTTTAGTCAAAAAAGTAAATTTTAAATTTACCACTATAAAATTATTTAACCAATTTAAGCTTAAAAAATTTCCCCCAAATCGAGCCCGTTTTAAAAATTAAATTCCCCATTTACAAAAAAAAAAAAAAAAAAAAAAAAAAAAAAAAAAACAGCAAAAAAACTTGCGAATTGCAATTTTTATTGTTATCAATTACTTTTTTGAAGAAAGTAAATATAAATTAAGAAAAGATAAATAGATATTACAATTAAATGCTTTATATATTAGAACTTAAAATACGTGTAATCGACGAATATCCACTGTTGTCAGGTGACTAAAGTATATTTTAACACTAAATAATGAACAAATTCCCCAAATTTTCCCCCAAAAATGTTGATATTCCCCAAACGTTTCCCCTCTAATAACTTGTCCCCAAAAATTTCTCCCGGAGGCTCAAAATTCCCCAAATAGTCGCCAGTGGCAAAATGTTGCGGGGACATATTCGCCCATTCAGGGTTAAGAGCTTCACCAATACTGGTTTTCCCTAAATTGATCTCGAAATCCAATGTCAACTTATGACGAAATTTGATTAGGTGATTACTCATTACCGAATATAAATATGGAAATACGATTTTCAACATCAGAAAGTAGGCGTCCAATACAGACGTAGTGAGTTTCAAAAAATATTTTCCTACATTTTAAGTATTTTTTAAAAAACGCGATCAAATGTTATCGTCGTCTTAAAAATACTTAAAACTGGAACTACCGAGTTTCTTGTATACTTAGAACTACACTGCAAAAAAAAAAAAAAAAAAAATGTTGATTTTAGAGTATAATACTGGCACCCCAGCTGCCAGTATTATACCGTAAAATTAACAGTAATAAACAGTAAAATAAGCAGTAATACGCTGCCGCGCATGCGTATTACTGCTTATTTTACTGTTTTTTACTGTTAATATTATGTTAGTATTATTAATACTGTTAATATAATGTTAAAATTAATCCACATTTTAATACAATTATGGAAAAGTGGTCTGCCATTATATCTGTAATATATCTATTTTATCTTTTTTGTATAAAAATTAACATATATACACTCATTAATATTCAAACATATATATTTTTCATTTAAAAATATATTCAGAACTTTCTTTTGAAATGTCGCGTAAATCCGAATCCGGCCCGAAAGAATCAAAACTCAATTCGAAACCGACCCGACTACACCTAAAAAAAAAAAAAAAAAAAAAAAAAATTAGCGTCAACTCAAGCCAACCTGACCCGATGCAGGATTATAATTCTATGGCTTGAGGACATATAGTATGAAATATACTGTAAAATTTTTGCATAATTATGTATGGAATATTCTTTAATAAACTCACTTTAAACAATTATAAAGAAGTGTTTTCAAATTCCCCCCCTCTCTTTTTAGGTGCGTTCGTAATTATATAAATACGTAGCACCTATTGTCGTCGCTTGGTCCGTCCGTCTGTCCGTCCGTCCGTCTGTCTGTCCGTCCGTCCGTCCGCATATAACAACACAAAAACTACCCAACCGAATGGTTTGAGATTTAAGATATATTATCTTTGCAGAATTTTGTAGAGACATTTCAAATTTTAGTAAAATCGAATCAAAACTTTAGGAGATATTTAAAAATATTTATTAAGAAATTTGATTTTTTTTTTTTAAATCGGTGCTTTCTTGTTAGAGGAGCTTCCGATGGATGTTAAATCGTCAAGCGACCGAGACACTTATTTTATTACAGAAATTAATCTGCAGACGATATAATTCATTTCACAGAATTAAAAATCATCTAGGTCTGAATATTTATATAACTAGCTACAGTACGAACGCACCTCGTTTGTCACGTTTGACGTACAATTTCCAACTTGTTTAGGTAGATTTCGTAAGAAACCTATTACATTCCTATTACATGCTACCTATTACATTCTCCCCTAAGTTGGAATTTTTGAAAAATTTTTGCCGATCTACGCCGATCATGACTCCCACAACCCAAAAACACCCCCCAGTTCAAAACTTCAGTTCAAAACACAGTTCAAAACCCAGTTCTAACAATTCAAACAGATAAATTATTATAATTTTATTTAATAATAAATTAAATAATTACTATTGGGTATCAGTGTTTTATAATTAGTTCATTATTACATAAATTAACTTAAAAAAGATAAAATTAAATTTTTGATCTGTAAGCAATCGAAAGATAATGTAAATGCATATGCATTTACATTAATGCATACAGTAACACATACATACATAAAAAATTCAGAATATAATAGAAGGACTCGAAAAATGTTTCTTTTTCTAATGAAATTTCACCAGTTTTCTCTGCTTTAAACTATGAATGAATTTCAAATTAAGTATTTTAAAAATAATATATATAAATTTATGTTTACTATACATTTATAGATGGTGCCACATTTTAAATAACAATCATTTCTATAAATTATGGCTATTATTTAAACCATTTACAATGAAAATTATGCAACAAATTTTTCTTTAAATAATATTTAAATTAATACTTATGAGGAAGTGAAAATATATCTATCTATCTATCTATATATGTCACTTTTTTATGGACACAATAGCTCCCATAATTCTGCACAAATCTCTTTCAAACTGATACATAAAATCAAGGGGCATAAAATCTCAGTCAAGTTCGTTAATGAGCAAAATCAAACCAGAGGGGGGATGGGGGTGAGGTTGTGAAAACAGAAAAAAACCCAAAATTTCTTAATTATGATACGTATCGAATCCGTTTAAAGTTATTATTACTTCTAGAAAAAGGGCCGAAAATTTATGTATGGCAGATTTTTGATATCATTAAAAAGGGACCCAAGGGGGGGGGGGGGGGGGAGGGGGATTTTAAAAGAAAAAAATTCATACCTTCGTCAATTCAGAAGATATCAAATCCGCTTAAATTTATTATAAATCCTCTTAATATTATCTAAAACTGACAAGTTTTTTATAGGACCAATCGTTATAGAAAAAAAAATATATATATAGGTTTTGAAGTGGGCGATCCCAACTACCGCATCATGGCAAAAAGGTCATTTCTTCCGCATTTCTCAACAAACAGGCGCCCCACGCTCTGCGTCTTCGAAATCTACCTGTGTCTGTAGGCCGAGCTGTCAGGGATTTTTTTAATTATACACCTTCAAAAGTAATGATGTTTTTAGCTATTTTTTGCTTTTATTCTAAACTGCATTAATTTTTTTTATGTGTCTTTATTTGAATGTAATAGTCTAAGAGACTAAGTGATGGTTAATGCTGTTATGTCTTACAAGCACATAGTCTGAAATTCATTGTAAAATCTTCCCATAATGTATGCGATATTCTTTAAAATAATCTTAATTGTATGTTAAGAGAAATCAGATTTTTTGTAGAAATTGATTCGGGCCGATCTTGATCGGGCCTTATTCCATTGAATTTTGTAAGGACTGAGCCATGAACTGCAAAAATATAAACGGGCCGGACGGGAAAAATTCGACACCTTCAGACCTCTAGTTCGGGCATCTAACATCACGCCTCCCTAAACAAGAAATCTTTTTCAACGTAAATTTTCAAAATTTCAAATTCAAATTTCAAAATTTCAATTTCAAAATTCAAATTTACAACGTATTTTTCGTAACCAAATTCGTGATTTCCGTTAAGTTACAATGACGATATTGGGCTTCAGATTTTCGGTTATGAAAGTGGTAACATTTGCGTTTTCTTAAAATACGTTCCTTTTTAACCCTTTCAGGGGCAAGGTACTCCTATTCGTAAAATGTTGAAATGATTGATTGACACCAGAATTTAGAAACAAATTTATTCGAAAATAAGAAAAATATTTTCTTCATGTACTTGATAAAAGGGAATTTTTTATTCCAAAATTCTGGTGCCAATGTAGATTTAGAGATTCAAATTAAGTGGTCCAAAAATGAACTACCTCACTTGAAAGGGTTAAATGCATTACATGTTTATGCCGAACGTAGTATTCTTGATTTATGTATGACAGCTATCTTTAAAACATTAGTGGTAGCAATTTTGAATTGTTGCAAAAAGTATGTTTGTAGCTTTAATTTAAACACCAGTATAGAACAAACACACGATTTATAAATCATTATTTATCAAAATCACTCGAGGAACATAATTTCAAATCTTAAATGAAACGAAAACTTTTTTGAATTATATGAATTTGAGTTCTGAGTCAAAAATATGTTGCATAGATATTATAGATATTTTTTGCATTTCCTATCGCTGTGTTTGCTTATAAAGAATATAGGGACCGGAATATTTCATAATATTTGTTCAAAAGTATTGGTTTCTACAAAGCATCATTCTTAAGATTTCCGCAAAAGTTTCATATGGAAAAAAAGAATCTTGAAAAAGTTTCCGATTGAATCTAGTTAAAATTTGAAGCATTGGAATAGTTAGAAAATTCCGAGATACTGCGTCTACTAAAATAGCTTAGCTTTCTATTTATCTATTGATTTATCGATGTCAATATCTAGTGACATATACATCATTGTTCAACTACACTATAATATACAATACAGATACTATGCATACTATTACACTCATGTTCATAAATTAAGGATAATGACGTAACATTTTCGAGTTTAGATGTTTTGTCAAATATCCGCACAGACATACCTGACGAATCGCTTTGGATTTCGGCGATGTAAAGAACATTATTTGACTTCATATTTTTCAGCGAAAATTTTGTTACCGAGGACAATTATGGGGCTAATAATAAATTGAATAAAAAATATTTGCAATCACCTTGTAATAGAAACTACTCGAAATGGTCTGTAACTGTAGCAAATGATTATGTGGGCTCTGTACAATGTTTGTGTGCATCTGTGTAAGACTAGCACACATGTTCATGAACAATTAAATGTTTCTGTAAAAAATTCAAATGTTTTTTGTTTTTAGTATGCAGAGTTTTTAACCAAATTTAATACTATTTTCCAAAAAGTTGACAAAGTACAGTAGAAACAGTATATTAAAACGTAAAAAATAAATACGTTGAATATATGATGAGATATGAGCATTTGTATGGAAATTTTTTAACTGCACTTGCGCGAACAATATCAAAAACTTTTTTTCAGAATTTGGTAATCAACTTCATATAGAGAAATTTATATGCAACGAATACTGGAATATCGTGAAAATTCAAAACGATATCGATGATAGATTGAGCTGATTGGTAATTTGTGGAAACTCCCTTATCATCCAGCAACTGAACAACTCTTCGAAACAACTAAATATTACAAGTACTCAGAGTGAATTGTCAAGTTAGACCAGTGATTCTCAACCGGTGTGATGCGACACATTGAAGTGACGCGACATATTGAAGTGACGCGGCACATTGATGTGACGCGACACATTGATGTGCCGTGAGAAGACTCCAAGTTGTGCTCGAAAATATTCCGTCAAATTCTTTCAAGATTTTACGATTTAACAGAAGTATTGTTACTTTAACATACAACATTCCCTATTATACGATTTTTAGTGGCATAAAGTTGTATTTTTGGAAGTTTAAGTGTTTGCATGCTCTTTCTGACAGTGCGTGTGTGAAGGTGTAAATCATGAAAATAATGAAAATAATGTAAAATCAGAAGAAAAATATCACTCTTTTAAGTGCGTCTGCATTCAAGTAAAAAAAAAAATAAACATTACATATAATAAGCGGTTAACAGAAACAAGAAATGGGAAAAAATTGTAATAAAACAAATAGTTATAAAAAGTTGTTACTTTCTTCTCAATTCAAAATTTCACAAATACTATTTAATAAAATAAATAAATAAAAAATAATGAAAAATTTGCCGATTTATACAATATTTTTATGAGAAGAAGAGGCTATCCGAAAATTGTAACTTGCAAAGAAAATATTCTCAGATATATCATTAAATATAATTTTAAGTATAAAACTATTTTTAGAACTGTAATAAACTTTTTCTTACAAATTATAATATATATATATTTTGATGATGGAATATTTTGTTTTAGTTGGTAAATAATGACGCATATATCTTTCACATGTTTTTCATCATGATAATTTTAGTGTGCCGTGGAAATTTAAACAGAGGTTCAAGTGTGCCGTAAGGTAAAAGGAGTTGAGAAATACTGAGTTAGACTTGGGCCTCCGAGATGGCGCTGTGTGCTCTTTTTACTGGGCCTGGCACTAGTATTAGTGACGTTATAAATGAGATCCAGTCCGGTCAATGTAACCCAGCAGAAAGATTTACTAAAAAGAGCATTTTCACTCTTATAATTTGTGATTACATAAATAATAGCAGTAAATTTCATAATCATGAAATAAAAGGGAATTAATAAACGTTTTATAAAAGAAAGTTAAAAGTTTTAAATAAAAAAAATGCTAAGATTAATAGATCTGATTTTACACATTGACTTACCTTTTACTAAAAACATTTTTTTTACTATAAATATACGTACCAAATATATAATTAATCTGGCAAAAACTTTACAAAATTAATTTCATTCCCCCCTTTTACCACTACATACCATAATTTAATCAAAATACAATAAATATCAAGAAATCGGTATACAGAAATCGGTATTTTTCAACTGTAGAGACCTTGGCATTTTTTTTAAAGCTTGGCACAGTTCAGACTTCAGAAAGTGAGACTTATTGCCAAATGATACAAACAACTATGAAAACAAACCTAATGAACTTTTATGTTTATTTATATATGAATTTATATACATAAATATTATATATATATATATATATATATTAGCTTTTTACGAGGATGATTTAAGATTTCACGAGAAAACGGCAGGTGGTTACAGATGATGAATTATTGCAGTCGCTATCAAGAATCATGGCGAGGAAGTAAGGCAATGATGGAACACAATGAGAATTTCTCCAATAATATTCAGCCAGTTTCCAGATAAATTGTTTATTCATGAACAGGAGAGATGCCAGTACAGTTCCCACAGGATCAAGGTGTAATCTTACAGCCCTCAGGCTTGACGTTAACTCACTACATTATTTAATAGATCTTAAAGGGCTGAATAGAAATTCTAAGACACAGAACATCAGATAACGATTTTGTCAGCACTTCCGAAAACGACAAAAATCTACTCTCCGAATGCTTGCAGCCGGGTTTTGTTAACCGTGCGGAAAATTACAGAAGCGACGTAAGGTATGCACGAGCCAATGAGTGAGAGGCGAAATTAAGCTAAGCGAATGAGGTGCGATGGAGAAGATTCAACAAGAAAGAATCCCAAACACAACGGCGCATTGATTTTGAAGTGAAAAACCCAGGGGCGCCATTTCAGAATTTTCTTGGAGGGGGGAGGCAAACTTTTCTTTGGCGGCAGTGGCATAACAAAGGGTGGGGTTCGGGGAGGGCTGTAACTGTCCCCCCCAAAAAACGAGAAATGTTTACTGAATCAGGGATACAAAAGAAAAAAAAATTCTAGTACGAAATCGCAAAAAACTATGAAAAATTCCGTCTTAGCAGGTATAATAAAAAAAAATACCCAATGAAATTTTTCGCTATATATAGGTTTTGTTACCTTTGTTAAAGGTAGCCTCTAAGACTGTTTCAATAATAATATATACAGTATTAGAACAATACTGTTGTAACAATACAACAGTACTGTTATACTGATACAACAATACTGTTGTAACAATACATCAGTACTGTTATTGTTATAACAATAACAGTATAACAATATAGTCTGTTTCTATATTGCACCTCTGACGAGTATTGGTGTGTTACAATAAAACGTGAAAACAAAAGAAAACCTGTGCCTATAACACTATAGTGCTAATATATATAGTGCTAAATATATTGCTAGTGCAATATAGTGCTAAAAACCTATAACAGAATTCTTCTCAACCGGAAAAAAGTTTCGACGAAAGCGAACCATACAATTATACCTGCTAAGACGGAGAACTGTTCTTTGCAGTTTTTATTGTAGGGACGCCATTTCAAGAGTTTCTTGCAAGAGGGGGGAGGGACTTTTCTTTGAGGGACACTGTTTGAAAAAGCACGCGGGATTACGCAAATCGCCCGCAAAATAAGAAAATACTGCACAATAAAAAATTCTGTGCAGGATTTTCCCCTCTTAACTTCTTTCATAGACCGGGAATTTTATAATTTTTTCGTAAAAGTTCGCGTTTTTTTTTTTTTTTTTTTTTGCGGAATTATGCAAAATTACCTAATTTGTCAATCGATCGCCGAAAAAAAAAAAAAAAAAAAACGAATTTTGCCAATTGTTACAGCTGTAAAAATCGTTATTTTTCTCAAACTGTTGTGGAAAAATATTGCGAAATTCTCCGAAAATTGCGGAAACAAAGGGCGATTTTTGGTCAATCGGTCGCGAAAAAAAACCCAGATTACAACATTCCTTCGCAGAAAAATGTCAAATTTGTCCATCGGTAACGAGAAAAATAGCAAATATTGTCAAAAGATTTTTCAAAAAATCGTGAATTTTGTTTAACTATCGCGGAAAAAATCACGAATTTCGTCCAAAGGTTCCACAACAAATCATGAATTCAGTCAAACAATCACAAAAAATGGAGAATTTCATCAAGCGATCGCGCAAAATAATCGCAAATTTTGCCACTCAGTTTCGAAAAAACAAATCCCGAATTTCAAAAAAAGATCGTAGAAAAGAATCGCGAATTTCGTCAAAAGATAGCAGAAAAGAAATAGAGAATTTCGTAAATCTGTTGTAAAAAAAAATCTTGAATTTCGGCAAATGGTCGCTGGAAAAAATCAATTTCGTCAATCAGTCGCAGAAAAAATCGAAAATTTCGGAAAATGATCAAGAAAAACAAATTATTTCCATGAAACAATCACGGAAAAAACGTCATGTATTTCGTCGCGGAAAAATATCTGTGAAATTCAACTGAGGTAATCAGCACTACAAACACCCCCAATATGTCACGAAATTTACAAATTTTGTGATCCACGGGAATAAGAAAATTTTCATTAATGATTTTCTATCAATAAAAATCTTCCTTAATCCCCTGCCTTCATCTTTAGACTATGATCTAAATTCCATACAATTCAGGAATCTGCAAAATCCTTGGTCTCAGGCAAAGTCCTGCATTCGATCGGGCAAACCAATTTTACCCGAAACCGACGCAATCAGTTTCCTGGTACGGATCAAGCTGGGTTCGGCCTGATTGTTTCACTGCGGGCCAGATTGACTTTGACCATTTGTCTATGGTCGGGACATATATACATCCCAGTGGACTTTTATTATTGATTTTATTGGCGATGTGGTAACAAATTTTGAAGTATTAACATGATTGAGATAGAAGAAAGTTTTGGAATTGGTACATCCGACTAGTTTAGAGTTTCGTTCATCTCACGAAACCCTATTCGTCCCGTTTCTCTGTCTGTCCGTCACAGAGCCGGTTCTCAAGAACTGTATAACTTACAGACTTGAAATTTTGTGTATTTACAGCTGAATACCTACTGTCATGCTGAAAATCTAAAATTGGAAAAAATCGTATTATTTTAATATAGAGAGATAAAAAACCAAAAATCTAACAGCTTTTTCTTATTAAATTTAAACATTTTTCGTTATAGCAATTGCCAACAATTAAAAATCCACAATAAAATTCTTTCTACAATAATTAATTTTCTATTGAAAGATTTCCACGTGAAAAATGAAAATGAAATAAAAAGTTTCGCCAACTGAAAAAAAAAAGATTAATATGACGTCATATTGGTAATAAAACGGAAATTTTCAAACATTTCTCAATAATACAAGGAGTATGAGTATGTGTAAGTACAGAAAGCAATAATATGACATCGTATTGGAAGTTTAACGGACTCTTTCAAATATTTGAGACTAATACACAGAGAGTATGAATATGAGTAATAGAGAAAGCTGGTAGATATGACGTCATCAAGTGATTATAACGTCATATGAGCTTGAGGAACGTATCGAATCATGATAAAAAAAATTATGGAAATATTGGCATATTTTAACAATTTGAAGGTCTCTATACAATATGTTTAATTTTGAAATTGATTTTTTTTTTAATATCGCATTTAGTCCACATGACAGATATTATTATGGCAGAGTATAATAGCGGGCTTCACTTGCTATCGGGCCGGTTCAGATATTCGAAAAAACGAGAAAAATGGACTGGTAAATTTTTACTTTATAAAAAACATGACTTTTTCTTTTTTTTTGGAAAATGAAATTTATTTGGATTTATTAAAGAAAGGATAAAATGTTTTGAAAGGATTATTAAACGAAACCCTTTGTGCGATCTTCGATCACACTTACCCACTAGTATTAGTATCACTTTTTGAAAACTAATCTTTGCCATATCTATAGCCGGTCGTTTCCGAGTGGGGCCCAGATACATAGTGCAGCGTACCGCCCTGATTTCGCTTGGGGCCCAGAAAGTGCATTTTATATGCAACCAGAAAAATATAAATAAAATACTTTAAATTAAAAGTATACGAAAATAACTAATAAGACTATAAAAAAGCATTTAAATAAAGATTTCGCGACATAATTTTTTTTTTCATGAGCCTTCTGACAAAATACTACTGGGCCCAAACCGTCATTATCTAGGGGTGGGGCTCAAGTAGTACTTTGTATCTGGGTCCCACTCGGAAGCGACCGGCTAGTATCTAATAAAAAATCAGCAATAGTTCTGTTTTTCGTCTAATCTTCCGCAATCGGGTTCATAGCCGATGTTGACCACAAACTCGCTAGCTCTAAAATCGCTAGAAATACATGATTAACAACTTTTTTTTGTAGACTTTTAAAGCGGAGTTTCACATTCTTACTTAAAACTGCTGCTGATGTATGGCACAATTACCTAAAATTTTCGACACACAGTGTGACCCCCTTGCTGGATTATTATCTAAAATTGCTGAAATACATAGTTAACTATTTTCTAGTACATTTGTTATCCTAAATATCACGCATCTACCTATTACTGAGATATCGCAAAATAACATAGGAAATCCGACCCCCATTTAACCCTCTTTAGTGGCTTAATTTCTAAAATCGCGGAAATACATGTTTAACTATTTTTTAGTAGATTTGTTATACTGAATCTGTGATTTCAAGCTCATAACTAAAAATGCTGCGAACATTCGAAATGACCTAAAATTTTCGACCTCCATTTCGCCCCCCCCCCTTAATGGGTGAATTTCTAAAATCACTGAAATATGTGTTTAATTATTTTTATAGCAGATTTGTTATCCTGAATTTCACGCTCTTATCCAAAACTACTGATGAGATATGATGAAAAGATGAAATCATCGAAAATTATCGTCCCCCCCCCCATTTAACTCTCTTAGTAGTTGAATTTCTAAAATCGCCTAAAATGCATGTTCAACTATTCTTTAGTAGATTTGTTATCCCGAAATTCACGCTCCTAACTATAACTTCTACTGAGATATGGCAAAATGGCGAAAAACATTCGACCCCATTTAACCCCCTTAGTGTCTGAAATTCTGAAATCGCTGAAATACGTGTTTAACTATTTTTTCAGTAGATTTGTTATACTGAGTTTCATGATTCTATCTATAATTTCTACTGAGATATGGCAAAATGACCTAAAATAGTTGACCTCCTATTTAACCCCCCCCCCCTTAGTTGCTGAATTTTTAAAATTGCTGAAATACATGTTTATCTATATTTTTTGTACATTTGTTATCTCAAATTCCGAGCTCCTAACTAAAAATGGTCCTGAGATATAGCAAACAGGCAAAATGACCTAAAACGTTCGACCCCCCATTTAACCCCCTTAATGGGTGAATTTCTAAAATCGCTGAAATATGTGTTTAATTATTTTTTAGTAGATTTGCTATCCTGAATTTCTCGTTCCTATCTAAAACTGCTGATGAGATATGGAGAAAACGCGAAAATACAAAAAACTTTCGACCCCCATTTAACCCCCTTAGTGGTTGAATTTTTAAAATCGCTGAAATATGTGTTTAACTAACTTTTAGTACATATGTTATCTTGAATTTCACGCTTTTAACTTAAACTGTTGTTGAGATATGGTGAAAAGGCAAAATGAGCTCAAACTTTAGACCCCCCCCATTTAATCCCCTTAGTTGTTGAATTTCTAAAATCGCTGAAATATGTGTTTAATTACTTTTTTAGTAGATTTCTTATCTAGAAGCTCACGCTCTTACCTAAAACTGCTGATAAGATAGGGTGAAAATGTGAAATCACCAAAATTTTCGACCCCCATTTAACCCCCTTAGTGGTTGAATTTTTAAAATCGCTGAAATATGTGTTTAACTAACTTTTAGTACATATGTTATCTTGAATTTCACGCTTTTAACTTAAACTGTTGTTGAGATATGGTGAAAAGGCAAAATGAGCTCAAACTTTAGACCCCCCCCATTTAATCCCCTTAGTTGTTGAATTTCTAAAATCGCTGAAATATGTGTTTAATTACTTTTTTAGTAGATTTCTTATCTAGAAGCTCACGCTCTTACCTAAAACTGCTGATAAGATAGGGTGAAAATGTGAAATCACCAAAATTTTCGACCCCCATTTAACCCACTTAGTGGTTGAATTTCTAAAATCGCCTGACATACATGTTTAACTATTCTTTAGTAGAATTGTTATCACAAATTTCAGGCTCCTACTTAAAACTCCTGCTGAGTTATGCCGGAAAGACGAAATTATCTAAAACTTTCGACCCCACATTTGACCCCCTTATGCTGTGAATTTTCAAAAATCCTTTCTTAGTACGCGCCTACATTGTGTAAAGAACATGTCTTCCAAATTTCATTGTTCTAGGAAAAACGGCTGAGGCTCGGCGTTGATTATGAGAAAATCAAGCTAGTCCTTTATAAATATACTAGCAGGCTTTGCCCGCTACGCTGGTCGGTTTCTCCAAACGAAATATACCCGTGAATCTTGTGTTTTAAAGCAATATGCACCTTTACTTTGATTGTCCTTCGCAATGCTGTAAAACGAAATAGACATCATTGCTCTGATATATTTTCTATTTTTTGCACAAAATTTGGCTATTAAAGACCAACTTCTTTATTTAATCATTTACAGTATGATTTGCTAAAGAACTATGTAACAATATGCAATATACTAAAATTACCCCTGGAAAATTATTAATGCAAGTTCAATCGAAATCCATTCTGCAGTATTTTTTAAAAATGCTAATGTTTCACGGCTTCAACTGATTATAGAAATTTCACCCCTAGTTCTATAATTAGACAACATAGAACTATTATACGATAATCGTTACAAAAATATGCATTATCCCCTGAACAATAGGACTTTGAAGAATGTACTTTATACCATTCTATTCAGCATACAAAAATACATTAAAATGTATTATAATTGTCACTTAATTATAATATCCGATTTTTAACGAATTTTTTTTTAAGTTTGTTCATTTTTTTACCTCTGTTAGGGGTGGAGTTTTTGAAAATCCCGTCTTAGTGCGCCTCTACATACTAAGAAGTATTTTCCCCCCAAGTTTCGTGTTTGTAGGTTCAGTAGTTTGGGCTCCGCGTTGATCATCTACCCAGTCAGGATTTTCATATATATATATAGATAAAAGTTTGTGGGAACAGATTTCGCAACATTTATCTTATAACAATGAAAAGAAGTCCGTCGCGTTTTATAGACAATTTGAATTTCTTCCATTGCTATAATAACGCGCGTATGTTTAGAAATTATCATTTGTAATGTTAGAATTTTGAGGTTTTGGCGCCAAGAACGTCGCCAAATTTGTAAAATATGCAATATCTCACGAACTATGTGACTTAAAAGAATGTACTTTGTACCATTCGATTCAGCATACAAAAGTACATTAAAATATGTTATAATTTTCCACTTAACTGTAATACTCGATTTTTAAGGAATTTTTTTAAAGTTTGTTCATTTTTTTACTTCCCTCC
Source organism: Maratus michaelseni (assembly GCA_963931845.1). Taxonomy (NCBI): domain Eukaryota; kingdom Metazoa; phylum Arthropoda; class Arachnida; order Araneae; family Salticidae; genus Maratus; species Maratus michaelseni. The sequence goes on from OZ007593.1 coordinate 175,330,321, forward strand.
CCCCTTAGGGGTGGAGTTTTTGAAAATTCCGTCTTAGTGCACCTCTACATAATGAGAAGTATTTTTCCTCCAAGTTTCGTGTTTGTAGGTTCAGTAGTTTGGGCTGCGCGTTGATCATCTACCCAGTCAGGATTTTCATATATATATATAGATAACAGTTTGTGGGAACAGATTTCGCCACATTTATCTTATAACAATGAAAAGAAGTCCATCGCGTTTTATAGACAATTTGAATTTCTTCCATTGCTATAATAACGCGCGTATGTTTAGAAATTATCATTTGTAATGTTAGAATTTTGAGGTTTTGGCGCCAAGAACGTCGCCAAATTTGTAAAATATGCAATATCTCACGAACTTTGTGACTTAAAAGAATGTACTTTGTACCATTCGATTCAGCATACAAAAATACATTAAAATATGTTATAATTTTCCACTTAACTGTAATACTCAATTTTTAAGGAATTTTTTTAAAGTTTGTTCATTTTTTTACTTCCCTCCCCCCTTAGGGGTGGAGTTTTTGAAAATTCCGTCTTAGTGCACCTCTACATACTAAGAAGTATTTTTCCTCCAAGTTTCGTGTTTGTAGGTTCAGTAGTTTGGGCTCCGCGTTGATCATCTACCCAGTCAGGATTTTCATATATATATATAGATAACAGTTTGTGGGAACAGATTTCGCCACATTTATCTTATAACAATGAAAAGAAGTCCGTCGCGTTTTATAGACAATTTGAATTTCTTCCATTGCTATAATAACGCGCGTATGTTTAGAAATTATCATTTGTAATGTTAGAATTTTGAGGTTTTGGCGCCAAGAACGTCGCCAAATTTGTAAAATATGCAATATCTCACGAACTATGTGACTTAAAAGAATGTACTTTGTACCATTCGATTCAGCATACAAAAATACATTAAAATATGTTATAATTTTCCACTTAACTGTAATACTCAATTTTTAAGGAATTTTTTTAAAGTTTGTTCATTTTTTACTTCCCTCCCCCCTTAGGGGTGGAGTTTTTGAAAATTCCGTCTTAGTGCACCTCTACATACTAAGAAGTATTTTTCCTCCAAGTTTCGTGTTTGTAGGTTCAGTAGTTTGGGCTCCGCGTTGATCATCTACCCAGTCAGGATTTTCATATATATATATAGATAATAGTTTGTGGGAACAGATTTCGCCACATTTATCTTATAACAATGAAAAGAAGTCCGTCGCGTTTTATAGACAATTTGAATTTCTTCCATTGCTATAATAACGCGCGTATGTTTAGAAATTATCATTTGTAATGTTAGAATTTTGAGGTTTTGGCGCCAAGAACGTCGCCAAATTTGTAAAATATGCAATATCTCACGAACTATGTGACTTAAAAGAATGTACTTTGTACCATTCGATTCAGCATACAAAAATACATTAAAATATGTTATAATTTTCCACTTAACTGTAATACTCGATTTTTAAGGAATTTTTTTAAAGTTTGTTCATTTTTTTACTTCCCTCCCCCCTTAGGGGTGGAGTTTTTGAAAATTCCGTCTTAGTGCACCTCTACATACTAAGAAGTATTTTTCCTCCAAGTTTCGTGTTTGTAGGTTCAGTAGTTTGGGCTCCGCGTTGATCATCTACCCAGTCAGGATTTTCATATATATATATAGATAACAGTTTGTGGGAACAGATTTCGCCACATTTATCTTATAACAATGAAAAGAAGTCCGTCGCGTTTTATAGACAATTTGAATTTCTTCCATTGCTATAATAACGCGCGTATGTTTAGAAATTATCATTTGTAATGTTAGAATTTTGAGGTTTTGGCGCCAAGAACGTCGCCAAATTTGTAAAATATGCAATATCTCACGAACTATGTGACTTAAAAGAATGTACTTTGTACCATTCGATTCAGCATACAAAAATACATTAAAATATGTTATAATTTTCCACTTAACTGTAATACTCGATTTTTAAGGAATTTTTTTAAAGTTTGTTCATTTTTTTACTTCCCTCGCCCCTTAGGGGTGGAGGTTTTGAAAATTCCGTCTTAGTGCACCTCTACATACTAAGAAGTATTTTTCCTCCAAGTTTCGTGTTTGTAGGTTCAGTAGTTTGGGCTCCGCGTTGATCATCTACCCAGTCAGGATTTTCATATATATATATAGATAACAGTTTGTGGGAACAGATTTCGCCACATTTATCTTATAACAATGAAAAGAAGTCCGTCGCGTTTTATAGACAATTTGAATTTCTTCCATTGCTATAATAACGCGCGTATGTTTAGAAATTATCATTTGTAATGTTAGAATTTTGAGGTTTTGGCGCCAAGAACGTCGCCAAATTTGTAAAATATGCAATATCTCACGAACTATGTGACTTAAAAGAATGTACTTTGTACCATTCGATTCAGCATACAAAAATACATTAAAATATGTTATAATTTTCCACTTAACTGTAATACTCGATTTTTAAGGAATTTTTTTAAAGTTTGTTCATTTTTTTACTTCCCTCCCCCCTTAGGGGTGGAGTTTTTGAAAATTCCGTCTTAGTGCACCTCTACATACTAAGAAGTATTTTTCCTCCAAGTTTCGTGTTTGTAGGTTCAGTAGTTTGGGCTCCGCGTTGATCATCTACCCAGTCAGGATTTTCATATATATATATAGATAACAGTTTGTGGGAACAGATTTCGCCACATTTATCTTATAACAATGAAAAGAAGTCCGTCGCGTTTTATAGACAATTTGAATTTCTTCCATTGCTATAATAACGCGCGTATGTTTAGAAATTATCATTTGTAATGTTAGAATTTTGAGGTTTTGGCGCCAAGAACGTCGCCAAATTTGTAAAATATGCAATATCTCACGAACTATGTGACTTAAAAGAATGTACTTTGTACCATTCGATTCAGCATACAAAAATACATTAAAATATGTTATAATTTTCCACTTAACTGTAATACTCGATTTTTAAGGAATTTTTTTAAAGTTTGTTCATTTTTTTACTTCCCTCCCCCCTTAGGGGTGGAGTTTTTGAAAATTCCGTCTTAGTGCACCTCTACATACTAAGAAGTATTTTTCCTCCAAGTTTCGTGTTTGTAGGTTCAGTAGTTTGGGCTGCGCGTTGATCATCTACCCAGTCAGGACTTTCATTTATATATATATAGATAATGCACTACACCAAAACTATCTCTGAAAAATTAACAATGGAAGTTGTATCGAAATCCATTTAGCAGAATCTTTTAAAAAGGATAATGCTTTATAATCGGGTTCAATTGATTATAGAAATTCCCCCTAATTCTATAACTAAGCAATTTAGAATGATATGTTATGCACTAAAACCTTGCTTCAAAATTTAGCTAACTAACAGTGCAAGTCCCATCAAAATTAATTCAACAAAATTCCAGTTATAAGTGGCCGGATCGAAATTCCCCTTTGCATTATATATATACAGTAGATAGGTGAATGTATCTTTCATAATCATCTTGTCCTGATGATAGAACTGGAATTTTCTTCTTGACCTTCTGGAATTTTCAAAAAGAAACTCTGCACACCCTCCGTAGCTGTAACATATACTCTCTAGTATACACCCTCTGTCTATAGCGTATATGCACAGTTTTTTTACGACTACACCACTGACAACTTTCTCCCATAGCTCCATAACTAAACAATGTAGAAAATCAATCCCTGAAATATTATCTAACTGTGAAACTTCCATCAAAATCCGTTCAGTAGAACTTTAAAAAAGGTAATCTTTCATAATCGGGTTCACCTAATTTTATCTAAAACTTCCCCCCGTAGCTCTATAAATAAGCAATGTAGAACAATGTGCTTTCTTTTTAAACCTTTCTAAAACAAATTACCTAACTAATAGTGAAATCCTATAAAAATCTGTACGGTAGAACCTGAGTTTTAATCGACCTGATTGAAATACGAATTTGCGTTTTATAAATATAGTAGATGATGATGACATGATTTCGGTAATCGGATTCGTTGTCAAGCTTTTACTTCAGAAAAAGAAACGCAGAGGAAAACTTTTCTACAGATAATTGCCAACCATCTCCACAAAATTGCGTAACTAACTGTGTAAATCCCACCAAAGTCCGTCCAGCAGTTTTAAAATTATAAACAGTTGGAATGAAATACGAATTTGCATTTTATATATATAGTAGATATATCTTTCATAATTTCACTCATCTTTCCCAATCACTTTCCCATTAGCTCTATCACTAAGCAACATAAAATAATATATAATACGGTCATTAGCCATACTTGAAAAGTCACTTCCATCAAAATTTTCTCAGTAGCATTTTTTTGTAAAGGTAATCTTTAATAATCGGGTTCACTTAATTTTAGAGCTTTCTTCTGTATCTCTATAACAGAGTAACGTAGAATAGCTACACTCTAAAACCTTTCAAAAAACATTACTTAACTAACAGTATAAAACCTAACAAAATATCATGAATAATCGTATTAAAATATGAATATGAGGTTTATACTCATAGTAGATGATGATATGATTTTCTGTAATAGAATTCATCATAAAGGTTTCGCTTCAAACGTAAACGATACTTTTCCTCATTGGATACTTCTCTATTATCCCGTCGACCACTTTTCATAACAAAAAACTATCGCCAAATTGTAAGATTAAACACTAAAAATGCAGTCCCATTTACTTGATGTCAGAAAAATTATACGAGTTTGTTACGTCATCAAGTGGTTTTTAATTCGACATTTGCGTGTATTTTTCATTATGTTTTACTGATTTATTAGTTATTTCATTAATTAAAATAACAATTGTATCCTTACAGTCTTATATTTTATTTATTTATTTTGACATTCCAATGGGAACGTTCTCCCGTTTATTTGGCGTTACAGTTTGGCGATAGTTTTTTTTTATGAAAAGTGGTCGACGGGATAACAGAGAAGTACCCAACATGGTAGCTAAAACTCCAATTGGCGAGGTATCTGATTGCGGAAAATTAGCCCGAAATCGTATGAATAACTAACTACCCAAAGAAAAAGGGAAACATGGATGAAGACTGAAAACAAATAAAGAAGCAATATACTTGTATAATACTAAACAGACCTTCGAAACTTTATTTTAGCAATCACGTTTTATTTTAAATCGTGGCGTAGAATTAATAATTATACACAATTACATAAATATCCGTAAGAATAATATTCCATTCCCAATTGAACAGTTAATGTTTCTATCTGTAAAAATAAACAAAAGAATTAAATAACAAAAAGATGTAATTTGAAATTCTTCCATTGCTATAGTAACGGATGTATTTTTAGAAATTCTCACTTGTAGTGTTAGAATTGTTAGATTATGACGTCAAAGATTTCGCCAAATTAGAAAAATGCGCAATATCTCGCGAACTATTTGACTTATAAGTATTTAATTGATACCATTCGATTCAGCATACAAAAATACATTAAAATATGTTATCATTTGTCACGTAACTATAATACCCGATTTTTAAGGAATTTTTTAAAAGTTTGTTCCCCTTTTTACCTCCCTTAGGGGTGGAGTTTTTGAAAATCCCTTCTTAGTGCGTCTCTACATACTAAGAAGTATTTTTCCTGCAAGTTTCGTCTTTGTAGGTTCAGTAGTTTTGGCTGTGCGTTGATCATCTAGCCAGAAAGGACTTTCTTTTATATATATAGATACCGGGTGATCCAAAAGTCAGGACGAACTTTAAAAATGAATAATTCGTAAACGAATCAAGATACAAAGATGCGGTTTTCCCCAAACGGATGGAAAAGAAACCGGGTTTTGTGTGGTAACGAAAAAAAAAGTTCTGTTGGCTACCAACAGACGGCGCTGTCGTATTTCTGATGTAGGATTATGCAAAGCAGCAAACGATATAAAAAGGAGCAACTGCAGTAGGTAATGGTAGTCGAAGCTTGTATGCATCGAAATGCTGCCCATAGTTAAGAAAGTCCTCTTATTTCAACTGTATTATAAGAATTCGGAAAGTGCCATTGCGGCATTGCGAGCATATCGCTACATGAAGGGTATGCGAGATAGCAAAGGACCAATAACGTCTTCTGCATTGAACAAAATGATGAAGAAATTTGAAGCTACAGGTCCTTTGGCGTCACGTCAAAGAAGTGGATATTCCTCAACAGCCGCTGCTGTTGCCACGACAGTGGAGCAGACGGTGCAATCCATGTCGGCGGTTGCTTCACATAGGAAGTGCAGTGCTCGAGGAGTTTCGAGGCAGACAGGAGTGTCGTAAGTGTCTGGAGAGCACTGCAAATAACTTTGAAACGGTATCCCTACAAGTTGCAACATAATTAAGAACTGAAACCTCCTGACTTCAACACTCGCCGAGATTTTGCGAATTTGGTATTCAGTAAGATGGAAGAGCAACACGACTGGCTTTACACTGTGCTTTGGACAGATTAAGCGCATTTCACACTCTCTGGCGCTGTTAACACCCACAATTGTCGAGTGTGGACCACAGAAAATCCACAGGCATTTGTTGAGGTACCCTTGCAACAGCCTAAAGTGACAGTCTGGTGTGGCTTCACTGCTGATTTCATAGTTGGTCCATTTTTTTTCGAGAAAGTCAGACAGACGGATTTCAAAACAGTTTCTGTCACTGGTCAGTGATATGTAGCACTGTTACAGAACAACATTATTCCTTAACTGCAAGCGCGACAGGCACTCCAAACAGTCACCTTTATGCAAGATGGAGTACCACCTCATATTGCTCTGCCTGTGCAACGCCTGCTACGCTCAACATTTGGGGAGGATCGCATTATCAGTCGCTACTTTAATCACACATGGCCTCCAAGATCTCCCAATCTGACACCCTGTGACTTTTGGTTGTGGGGATTCTTGAAGTCAAAAGTGTACCGCGACCAACCGGCATCTCTAACAGCACTGAAAGATGCCATCTGCCAAAATGTGTCTGCCATAACGCAAGAAATGCTACTAAGTTCTGTGAACGGTGTGGTGCCTCGTCTCACAGCACATTGAACATTTACTGTAGTACTAATTCACTGTAATTAAGCTGACTTTTAAGTTGTCAAATTTTTTTCATTTGTAAATCAGCTTTTGGTGCAATAAAACACTATAGCGCCATCTGTTGGTCGCCAACAGAAGTATTTTTTTGTCATTGCCACACAAAACCCGGTTTCTTTTCCATCCATTTGGTGCAAACCGTATCTTTGTATTTTGATTCGTTTTCGAAATATTCATTTTTAAAGTTCGTCCTGACTTTTGGATCACCCGGTAGATTTATATTAGGATATTTTCAAGAGAAATCTGCCACAAACAATTTTTTGGAATTGGGGTACGATTGCATATAAAAATAGTCGCCAATACTGGCCCGTAATCAAAGGGTTAGTTGTTTTGGGTTCAGGTTGTGTTTTCACTATTTTGTATCAGGTTCGCGTTGATCCAATTTTTTAAAGAAATTCTTAATATTTTTCAGATGAAAAAAACTATATATTTGAACATTAATGACCATACTCTTCACTGTACATAAGCAATAAAATTGTAGACTACTTTTCCATATGTATTAAACTTATTTTTGATTCAGTTTCTTTCACTTCGGGTTCGGGTCGGGAGCAACCCGATCACGCAGGACTCAAGTGTCAGGCTGTGGAGATTATTAAGAGTGTACTGTATATAATATGATTTCATAAAGCAATTGATTTGATAGTATTGTAGTGGATTGCACTGAGACACTAATAATGCAAACATAAAATATTTAAAAACTTTAATTAACCCACTACTACCTCCAACCCCCCAAAAAGAAAAATCCCCCTAAAATTTGGGCTAAAAGGGGAAATTCACCTCTAAAATTCTAGCCCTGAGGGGACGAGTTCTCATTTGATCATGTTGTACGTATAGCTGAGAAGCAATTGAGATTTTTTTTCTCACTTATATTTTTAAAATTAGCCAATATACGCATTAATGATTAATGCGTTGTTTTAAGAATGTTGGAATAGCAAGACTTCAGAAAACATTCTTCATATTTATTGCTTCTGTGCTTAAAGTGCTTTATTTGATGCTTATGTTTTTTATTGTAAACAAATCTGACATGTTATTTTAGCTTTTGAGCAATTTTTTAACTTTTTTTTTTGTCTGACCTGTGATGACGGATAACTTTTCTGAAATCTCAAATTCCTTGGTGGGGGGGGGGGGACCAAATGGCGCCCCTGGAAAAACCCCAGGCGCGCGAAGCGATCCGTGGAGTAAAAAAAAAATGGCTTTTAAAAAACATTCGAAATGACAACTAGCGTCTCTCAGAATATTATAGATTGGAGAGTTGATAAAAGTTACGAATGAACTTAAAGTTTTAGATTAAGATTTGGAATAAGATAATTATGAATATACGTGTTATTAATTTTAAAAAGGACATTAAATAGGAATAAATATTATTAAGAAATAAGGAAATAATGAATATGTCAGAATTTAGATTAATTTAAAGGAATATTGCGAAATAAAATTTTTATATAACATATATATATATATATATATATATATATATATTATTGTTTTTTTTATATAATTTACTTCTATTTGTACATAACAATAGAAAATATTTCCTTTATATTAAACAAATTCTATAAATATTGAAAAAATTGCTTGTGTATATGAAATAGTTAATAGGTTGCCATAAAATATGTGTTGGCAAATTTATTTTTCTCGCCAAGGCCATTTTCTATATAAGGAAATGGCAGGCGACGTCACTGTTTGTTCAATTACGGTTGGTTAGCAAGAAAAGCTTGTTTGTTCTTTATGACTCCTACTGTACACTTGAAATGGGGAAATTTGATTGGTCTACGTAAAACAGGTCTATAATATGATTGGCCTACTTCGCCATGACGATTCCTGCAATGATAGCTACGACAAAAATGAGGTGGTAGATTGGTTGAGGGAACTCTTATTTTGTAAACATGCCCTTTCCTTATTCTCTTTCGTAATCATTCAAACTTAAAACTTTATTTGATAGGTGGGATTTACACTTTCACAAGAGCTTATTGCCCTATTACCTAAATTACTTAATTTTCTTAAAACATATGGAGAAGGTAATATCAAAATTTTCCTGTTACGAATTAAAATGTATGCAGCATGAAACGCAGGTAAAATAAAATTTTGAACACCACAGAATAAATTTTCGTATTTATCTATAAAACCTTCAAAAGATGCTATAATGCGATCGTTGTATCATTTCTAAAATTTTTTATTGTTTGCTTCTTTTATTTTATTTTTCCTAACGATCAGTTGGCTTTTTTCGTTTTGGAAGCAAACGTTCATTCAAATATGCCGGAATATTTTCATTAACAGTAAAATAAGTATCCGTCATAAGGATTATTTTTTCTCGGCACAACAAGGTCTATACCATCAAATTAATTCTATTCTATCTTCACGAATTATAAAACGTTCATCAAAATGTTTAATGCAGACCAATGCTATTGAAATAGGAATAAAAAATTATCACGATATAATTTTCTTAGCTACAATTTCTTCTTTTCATTATCTGTTGGGAATTTTAAGACTGTAGCATACTGCTTTTTTGGTATCGTAGTTAGATTTGCAACAAGGCAACATCCCCCCCCCTCCCCCATTATTTTATAGACACAATCTACACTTTACTTAACAGATTTAATCTATAGTTATTTATAGCGTTATAAACTAAATACACTGAAAAATGTTATTAATTACTAAATAAAACACTAAATAATGTCAGAATACCATTGTAAACAATCTATACGGACGAACAACGCAAGTGGAAAATTTTAAGTACGATGGATATCGTTTGTCACTTCACACATGTGAATCGCTTTTTGTGTCAAGCCCGGTAATAGGAGCACATATCGCCATCTCGGAAGCCCCGGTTAGACAATAACACATTTCAAACTCCACTGATTAAATTGAAAACTAGTTGACGAGTTATTTCATAGTTAGTTATGTTATTCATCCTCAATTAGCTTTCCAGGTGAGTAATGGAAATTTAGAGGATATATTAATTAAGATAACAATCTCAACTACACTGTAAAAAATACTTGTTTCTTAATCTGGGAAAATATAATCATATAATGTAACCACGAACGATAATATACAATACCTCTTCAAAATTATCCATGATTCCGAAAAGCGTTCTTTATCATTAGAAACCTCATAAACTAATATATTTTCTAGATTTAAAGAATTTATAAAAACAAAGTTTCTTTTGCTGTCACTGATTTTCGGAAACGTTCACGAGTAGTTTTTATAGTGTAGTAATCAGTTTTCTCAAACCGGAATATAAGTGTTTTAGATAATATTAATTCTCAATTAGACATTTTCAGCTGCATAAGTGAATTTATACATGGAAGAGCCACAAAATAATATTAATTTAATGTTAATGTTAATTTATCATATTGCCTGTAAAACACGTTTGTTGAGCATGATTATATTTACTTGAGAATTGAAAGCATTCGAAAAGCGTATATTCGATTTTGAGAAAACTGATTAATACTCTATAAAAAACTACTCGTTTACGTTTCCGAAAATCGGTGTCAGCAAAAGAAACTTTATTTTTATAAATGGATGTTTAAATCTGGAAAAAAGTTGGTTTTTGAGGTTTCTGAAGACAAAGAATGTTTTTCGGAATCGTTAATAACTCGGAAGTGGTTATTGTATTTTCTCGTTCGTGTTTACATTATATTTTCCTAGATTAAGAAACATCTATATTTTTTAAAAGTGTATTTCCATCTTCTCGAACTTTTTTACGCCGAAATATTGGTTTTGTTTAACATTATTAATCTTTTCTGGTGTGCATTTTAAAATTTATATACATTTTTTTATATACTTCTTGTGTATAAATTCTATAGATAATATACAGGGTTGCACAAAAAAATTCCTTTCCGTTTATTGACGGAAATTGCTGCAGGAGAATTTTCAACTTAAATGTGTTATGCGCTTTTCAAATTGCTTATTTAAATTTCATCTTTCACCTTATAAAACAAGAAAGTTTTGTTGCAGTATTCGGAATGTGTTATAAAAGTGTTTCATAATCTATGCTTGACGCTTTCTTTTGTTTTAATTTTTAACGATCTTTTTATTGCCGTTGTGTTGCGAATGCTACATAAGAGTTGAGTAATATTTGTCTAGTTCATGCCGGTACTTTTCTGTTATACCAATATCATGCCGAAATGTATGCTAATGGGTCATTTATTTCAACCCTGACCGTGCAAAGGATTTTTTTACTTAAAACCGCACCAAACAGTGTGGTTTGCTATTTACGTGACTCTTCTTCTTCTTCTTCTTCTTCTTATTATTATTATTTAGTCGTAATCTCGCAAAACATCTTAATTTACTATTTTTCGACTTGAAAATACTTATTATTAAGGTACAACTTACATTTATTACTGACGTTGAGATGTATTTTACATTTGCTAGTTTACTGATGATGAGGAAGCCGCAATTAACTGTTTCAGGACTTAGCCCAGTCAAATTGTAGTTTGAGGTGGAAAATTCTGGTGTAATTGTTTTTAGTGGCTTATTTTATGTTTTTTGGGGTGCTGAATACGAATCTGAAGTTTTCCAACAAAATTTCGTTCGGCAAATTTGTTTTTTTTACAAAAAACCTGTAAAAACACGGACTTTTTTCATTTTTTTAAAAATAACTCCAAAATAGTGCATTTTGCGTGAAAGTTGGCAATATATGAGTTAAAGAGAATAAAATTTCCTACATTTTATGTATTGAAAGTTTTTTTCTATGATCAATGGTTTAGCCGTGAGAGTGCCTCAAAAATGGGTATTAAAAACAAAAACTGTAAAAAAACGGGAATTACGGCATTGTATGTCGATGTAACATGGAAACAAACCATTTAACGCAAATATTAACCATCAGTGATACTAAAGATTATATTATTGACTATATTTTATGCATTTAAGGTAGGGGAAAAGTGTGGATCTGGCACCAGTGGAAGTTTTGAGCAGTGGAGTACGTCCACCTCCTCTCAAGAGTCAAAGGTGCTCCTCCTCCGGAGAGCTAGTACTCTAAGAGAATATAAAATTTTGAAAAAGGGGGTAAAATTTGGTACAGGAGATAAAACTATCTAAACGCGTCGAAAAACAGTAATTTCTGGAAAATAGCAATAAACACTTAAAAAAAATCCATTGAACAATTACATAAATATAATAATGAATCCTCTTCAGACACACAAACAATATTTTTAAGTTTGTTAAGTACAAATACAAGGATAGTGCTGTAGTTGTGTTCGATGGTTACCCTGAAGAAAGTTGCAGAGTTACTAAATGTATTGAGCGAGCAAGAAGATCACGCAAACAAACTTCAGTAGATTTGATGTTCGACGAAACAATGGTGCCTACAGTACCACAAGATAAATTCCTAGGCAATACAAAAAACAAAGAGCGTTTTATTTTAATGTTGAAAGATAAATTTTCAGCAGCTGACATTCACACAAAACAGGCACGAGAAGATGCGGATACGCTGATTATCACCACAGCAAGGGACCTTGCGCAACAACATAACTCTGTAGTTATCGTGAGTGAAGACGTTGATTTGCTGGTGATCATGATTGGTCTCTGTAGGGGCATACATTCAAATGTACATTTTTTAAAGCCAGGCAACGGGACAGTTTCACCACTCATTGTTTCTCCTGACTGCAAACTTGAATAATCGGTTGCTGACAACATATTATTTTTACATGCCATGAGTGGTTGTGATACTACTTCAGCCTTTTTCAAAGTAGGAAAAATAAGGTTTCTTCAGACTCTCAAAAGAAACCCGGCATTAATTAAAGCCATTGAAATTTTTAAAGACCCTATGGCAGATGCTGATGCAATTACTGATGCTGGCAATCGTTTTTTGACTTCCTTGTACAAATTATCTGACAAGGAAAGCACGTCATTAAACAAATTGAGGTATCTATGCTACCTTAAATCTGCATATAAGCCATCAACCCATTTGGCGTCCCTACCTCCTACGGAGGCTGCAGCTAAACAACATTCCTTAAGGGTGTATTTTCAAGTTCAGCAATGGCTTGGTAATGAAAAAAATCCTGAACAATGGGGTTGGAAAAGCACCAAAGATGGTCTAGAGCCAATAACCACGCTAGAGCCACCAGCACCTCAAGCTGTTCTAAAACTCATTTCTTGCAAATGCAAGAAGACATGCCGTAAAAACTGTGGATGTAAAAAAGCAGGCCTCAGCTGCTCTAATATGTGTCTAAACTGCGAGAGCAGTTGTAATAACATGCCTAATATTGAAATAGAAGAAAACGAGGATGACCCGGAATACCCTGAAGTACTTGATGGTAATTATACATAAATCATTCCATTTCACATTTATTTTTTCATTCATTTTTAATTTGGTGTGGTCAAAATATGTATCCCAATACACTGTGCATAACTATTTAGTTTTTAGACAATTAAAACTACGTCATTAATTATTTTTTAAAACCCTGATACGTAGTATAATAGCTTTTTTGCTCCCTGATTTGGGGTCCAAAAGTGACCGATTCCTGAAATGAGCTATAAAAGAGGGCTGATATTAAAAAGAGGTAAAAATAATGTTATGATAAAATGCTGTATGAATCTTAACTTAGTTATAATTAATTCCACCGTTTAAAAAAATATTATACACACCAGTTCTTCTCCGGAGCATAAGTTTCGATCCTCGGGACAAAAACAGCTTTTCGCGCCCGTATGCGTAAATAGCTATTATATAATTAATTTCTTTTTTATAGGTGTAGAAGACCTAGAAGGCATACCCTCAGGAAACATGAAACCATTGGCCAAGAGGACTCGGTTTGACTGACAAATTCCTTTCAATGTCCATAATAATTATTAATTAATATTGTATAAATACATAACTACCTATTTTACTATATTATTTAACATTAAACAGTTTACATACTTATCAATCGTGAATCATTTATCATTTTTTGTACCTATATAACCTAACATCAACGTTTTACATATCTGCACACATGTATAATGATGCATATAAGTTATATGCCTTTAATAAGGAGGGGGATGACTACTTCGTGCATTCGTCATTGCTTTTTTCATAATTATTCAAGGTCCAAGAAAATTACTTGCACATAAATTGTAGAGAATTTTATCTATTTTTTTAAAGCATAGTATAATGTATACAGTGAAATGTTTATTTTTAGGCCTTATGAACAGAAAGGCTGTAAAAAAATGTGTTTTTTGCTATTTTCCGAAAAGTACTGTTTTTCGACGATTTTGCCTAGTTTTACTTCCTTTACCTAATTTTACCTCTTTTTAGAAAATTTTATCCCTTCTTAGAGTAAGAACTCCCCGGAGGAGGAGCAACTTTGACTCATGAAAGTAGGTGGAGCTGCTCCACTGCTCCCAACTTCCATTGGTGCTGGAACCGCACTTTCCCCCTACTTTAAATGTATAAAATATAGTCAATCATATAATCTTTACTATAAATGATGGTTAATATTTGCGTTAAATGGTTTGTTTCCATGTTACATCGACATACAGTGCCGTAATTCCCGTTTTTTTACAGTTTTTGTTTTTAATACCCATTTTTGCGGCACTCTCACGGCTACTTTCACGCAAAATGCACAATTTTGGAGTTATTTTGAAAAAAACGAAAAAAGTCCGTGTTTTTACAGGTTTTTTTTGTAAAAAAAACAAATTTGCCGAACGAAATTTTGTTGGAAAACTTCAGATTCGTATTCAGCACCCCAAAAAACATAAAATAAGCCACTAAAAACAATTACACCAGAATTTTCCACTTCAAGCACTTTTTGAGCACAATTTGACTGGACTAACTTTGGAATTATGCATAAACATGTTTTTGAACGTCTTCATTCAAAAATGAAATGTTTACTACAACGCTAACAGACATTTACAATTTCATGTATGCAGTTTAAATTGAGTTTTATTTTATTATTTTATTGTATAATATTTTTTTTAGTATATATTTATATTGATTTATTAAAATAGTTGTGAAAGTCTGTAATTTTCATATGTTATATTCTTAAATGCCCGCTTTGTACCAACAATGTTATTTTTTATTCAAATGTTTCATTTCAAGTGAATGGAATTTTGCGCCAACTATTACGCTTGGCGACAATGGTGTTGGTATAACGGAAAAATACCCATTTGATTCTTCTTTTGGCTAGCACTATTCATTACACTTAGAAGATATTGAGCAGCTTTTCCTGATATGTGTCATTTTTTACAGTGTCATATTTTAGTTTATAAAACATCGGGTGATAACCGACAAATAACGCCAAAAGATTTATAATCGTTTTGTGTATATGTTCTTTTTCTAGTGACTGACGGATAATATGAACTGATGGATAAAATTGTAACATATAATCGATATTTTACATTAAATATAAGTGTGCTCGATTGGATTAAGGTCGTGAAACCAAACTGGACAGTTTGTTCCTTCTGTAAACTGGCTGCCGAGTTTAGTTCGGTGTGGTCGAAAATTATCATCCATTCGGATGAAATCATCACTTATTGATAAAGTTTAGCGTTTTAAATACTGATAAGGGATTTCTTTCCAATATCTTTTAGTAATCAAGGTTCCTCCATGGAAGATATGGAGGTCAATTTTACCCTCCTCCCAGAGAGATTCCAATCCAAACTCTGATTCCATATTTTCTATAATTGTGTCTTTTAATAATGTTTGATTGGTAACACATGATACTTTACTTTGTCAAGTTCAATACATTACTGAATAACTCTTCGAAGTAAACCTGAACTCGTCTATAAAAAGAACATATCTTCAGTGTTGTGTTGTTCAGGTTAAGTGCTGTCTTGCTAACGGAATCGAGTACCACTTTCCCTCCGTTAAGAGGCAGACATACAAGTGATCTTCTTGCACACTGAATTGGATTATAAAGACATTTTCTCACAGTAGTAGGCACTATTCTTCTCCATCGGAAAAGGAAAGATCTACCTGTTGTGGTAAAGTGATAAAGTACTGTTCTTTCCTCTTCGTTCAGAAAGATCTAAAAGTGATTTTCAGAAGGAATTGCAACGTGTGACTAACTTTAAACAGGCCATCTGGAAACTGAATTTTTTGGATTGGTACTGATCCCAAAGTCTTTGGACCAAAGGGGTTTGGGAGAAACATTATGACATCTAGCACCACCAGCTTTTAATAAATCTGTTCATTACATCCTCTATTGTAACTAATTGGATAAATGATTTCTTCCTGTCAAAATTAGAAATATTATCGTAGCAAAAATTAAAGATTAACAGGCATTTCTATAAGAAGTATACACACATTAGGAAAATGTATTATTCAGAACTATCTCATGTTTCTGAATACATGATCAATTCTTAAAAATATGATGAGCATAATTATTTTTAATTGTTTTCATTAATGCTCCATATGATGCTTCACATGAGCCAGATTTGTTATAATTACTTTCGCTTTTACATTCTGATCACATAGTGTAAAGAAATTATTGTAATCATGATTGGTGTGTGTATGTGAGTAAACGCTATAACTCCCAAGCGGTACTTCTGATTGGGCTCCCATTTTACGAATATGTTATATAGATTACTGTCGCAAGAACAGTATCGATTTTCGTAAAAATTGGCTGAGGGATTAGGTATTTAGTACGGGGTTGGGACACATGGCGTCCCAGTGACCATTTCTTTATTCTATGCGCGTCACTTTTTCGAAAAATAATCTCTGTAATACACTTATACAAGGATACTTTCGAGATAAATATACTACAAAAACATTTGTTTGTAAATTGTGGTACGAGTTGAAAATAAAAATAGTCGCCAGTCCTAGCCCGTAATCAGAATATTAATCTATTTTAAAACCATTTTAAAACCATTTTGTGACCGATTCTATTGGGAAAATCACCAAGGAAATCTGGCAGAGTACAAGTATAAGTTATAATATTGCGTGGATGTAATCAAACACTAATGTAATCAAACACTTCTTCAGTTCCAAAACGGGTGGTCCAGCATTGGAATCCAGTCGATTTCATTGTGTCAGAAATACATAAAAAAACAAAAGTATTTTCTGGATAACACCAATGTTTGGAATGTTGAGTGAAGTCACTTCAGATTTTTTTTTTATAGTGAACGTTAAAACACCCGTTGTATTTTAAATTTTAGTATACTGCACGTTAAGTTAAGCAAGTGTACCTAAAGTAGGTCAGAGAATTTCAAATATTTCGGATTTTTTTCGCAAGTCAAGAGAGGCAGAATCATCATTGTAATAGTTGTATCAATCTTAATACGAATGTTATTTTTAAAAAATTATATACAGAAGGAATTAATCTATTTTCGTATGTTTTTATAACGTGCTCATGGAATGGGTCCAGTTTTAAATTGCATGCACCTGGTTGAACTCAGTATTTCTCTAAAAATTGTTATTCCAATAAAAAAAAAATTCTCAGTAATTGTTTATAATTAAAACAATACTTTTTTTCACAAAGCATGAATTTTCTCGATTATAAAAAAATTAAAATTATAGGTACTTCTCTATTATCCCGTCGACCACTTTTTATAACAAAAAACTATCGCCAAACTGTAAGATTAAACGCCAAAAATGCAGTCCCATTTACTGGATGTCAAAAGCATTATACGTGTCTGTTATGTCATCAAGTGGTTTTATTTCGACATTTGCGTGTATTTTTCATTATGTTTTACTGATTTATTAGTTATTTCATTAATTAAAATAACAATTGTGTTCTTAAATTCTTTTATTTTATTTATTTTGATATTCCAATGGCAACGTTCTCCCGTTTATTTGGCGTTACAGTGTGGGGATAGTTTTTTTTTTTATGAAAAGTGGTCAACGGGATAATAGAGAAGTACCAAATTATAATTGGAAAACTTTAGGATGATTGATTGAGCGATAATTTGATACAACGATTGTGAATCGATGGCCCCGGACATGGCATCATAATTTGAGTGAAGTTCAATAAAAAAACTAAAAAAAGTTATGCTGTTATTTGACTTATTATTTTTATTATTAAGTTAATTTATTATTTGACCTTGATATGAAACTTATAAAATCCTTTTTTTTTTATGTATTTGCATGTGATATAAAAATTAATGTTCAGTCCATAAAGTTTTTATTTGATTATTAATCTAATATATCTTAACAAAATCACTGGTACTAAATTCTATTAGTCAATCTGATCTAAATCCAACAAAAACAGATATTTCTATTGCGAAGCGGACCAGAATGCCAATAAAATATTGTTTACAAGAGCAGTTTGCGCATTTTTATAGTTTATGGATACTATAAGTCACAAATACAATTCTCCGGAAGATAAAATTTAGTCTGACAGCTTTACTTACATCTCGGAAGAATAAAATTTAACTAATTTTCTTGAAGTTAAGACATGCCTAGAACTATAATAAAATTCTTGATTTAATAGAAACTCGTTAAGTTTGTTTAGACCATAAATGTAATTAATGCGTGTGTGTCTTTTTTTTTTTTTGTGAAAAAGTAAGACGATTGCATAAAAGTTTTTTTTTTTTTTTAATATCTACCCTATGTATATAAAATCCTAATGAAACGAATTTGTGAAACGATTTTATGAAACGAATTTATGAAATGATTTTATGAAACGATTTTATGAAACGACTGATTATGTTTCAGGGCCTATTTTTAATAAAATATTAAACGCTTGATGGTGAAATTAATACCAATTGTCCAAAAAAATCCGCGGATGTCAAAACTGGTAATAGAATTTTGAAATTGGATTTAGTTTTCGAGATATTAATTTTTTTCTAATTTTAATGACATTTCTGTAATGATGGCAACTAATTACTCAGTTTTTGTGACAAAAAATGGAAAAAAATTGAAAAGGATCCCGATAGGTATTATTGATTTCTTTTTATTCGTCATTTTCAAATTGAAATTGAATTTATCTTTTATTTCAATCGATAATGAAGAAAAGATTGTGATTAAATTATGTTTTTCAGGAAAATTTGAAAAAAAAACTTGAATCACATTTTTTATCGTCAGGATTTAATCGTCTGTCAGCATTTAATTTAATTTATAAACTGAAAATATTTTGAATAAATTTGTCCAAATGACGTCATTTATGCAAACGCAAAAGAAAAGAGGAAAAAGGAATCAATAGTAATTATTATTTATTGATATCATATTGTTATTTTTTTGTAAAATTTAATTAAACGAATTTATAAAATCACTAATTTGGATATTTCAAACGAATATATAAAATAATAATTGCCCAACTGAACGGAAGGAGAATAAAATATCCTTCTTGGTTTTCTATCCTGCTTGGTTTTTTCCGCCAAGCCTTTTAAAAAAGCATCAAGTCCCCTATAATAGAAAAGCATCAAAAGTTCATTGGGTTTGTTTTCATAACTTTTGGCAACAAATCTATGTATATTAACGAATCTATCCCTTTTTGAAGCTCGAATTACGCCAAACCTAAAAGCAAAGGATCCTATACTGGAAAAGTACCCGATTTTCTTATGGACAATATTCAAGTGACATAACATGGTGTAAAATTATCGCGCATAGCAAATTTGTTTAAATATCTCATCAATTGATGCCGAATAAATGCAGGCATGCATGCACAAAATATTTAATTAATTTTGTATGATAAATAATTATTAGAAAATTCGTATATACATATTAATTAAAATGAATAATTTACATATTTAAAATAACATGGAAATATGCATGATGGTGCACTAAAATAGAGAGAAAATTAAAACCTGTTACTGAAAATGTCTATAACATAGTACTTTTCAATACCGTGGATCTTAATGTTATTCACAAGCAGATGGAATTTTTCTCATCCTTAAACGCAAAGGAAGAATATAATACAGATCGTTGTTATAAAAGTCCGAGAGGTAGCCACAATTTAAACCTAACAATTTTATACAAGTTGATATTCAAGTTGTAATTGATTTTACTTATCAATCCCGAGAACAGTCGTCAGTTGTCGCAACAGCCGTGTATGAGACCATGGTAATCAAAAAAGGCCCAATTAAAACGTTAAAAGCATGGCAACCCAATTACAGATTCACCAATATTTTTAAAATAAAGCACGCTGTCATGTTTTTAGAGGCCTCGAAGTCTGAGCGGGGGTTGTCGAGCGTAGCTCACAGGGGGTAGGCCCCCTAGTTTTTAATGTAAAATGATTATATAAAACAACATTTTTCGTGAATTTTTTTCAAACTTAAGAAGATTACATAAAAGGCATTTTTTGTGTAAAAATTATTATGTAAGATGACTATATAATAGCCATTTTTAGTGAAAATTGTATTATATAAAAGATTTATATAAAAGGCATTTTTAATGAAAATTTTATATGTAAGATAATTAAACAAAAGGCATTTTTTGTTAAATTTTCCTTATATAATATAATTATGCAAAAGGCATTTTTTTCTGAAATACTTATTATGAAAGATGATTATTTAAAAAACATTTTTGTGAAAAAAATATTACGTAATACAGGGTGTCCATAAATGATTGTCCCGCACATAAAAAAATAAAACCCAATTTTGGTTGAAAGATTCTTAGGTATGTGCAAAAAAAAAAAAAAATTTTTTTTTGAAAATGGGTATTTAACAGTGCCCAAAATGGATACACAGTGGTAACCAAAACCGGCATGGCCCAATTTGGGCACATTTTTATTTGAGAATAAGTCGAAAAATATTATTACATATTCGTAAATTACAACTCAAAAAGTTTTTTTAATAACGCAAACAAAGTTACATATGGGTAAAGTTGCAACTCAAAACGCCATTAATCAAATAACGATTATAATCAAATAATAATTAATATTAAAATTTTAGGAAAATGTTCAAAAAATTATTAATGAATAATGTAATATCCATCTATCTAACTTTGTACTCATAATTCATTAACAGCATTTTGATAAATTTGATAAAATTTTAATATTAATTATTATTTGATTACAATCGTTATTTGATTAATGGCGTTTTGAATTGCAACTTCATCCACATGTAACTTTGTTTGTGTTATTAACCCGTCAGCACACGCGCCCCTTTCCATTACGTTACTACACGCGCGGGATAAATTTTACCCCAATTGGTTTTCTTGTGTCAATTTCCCCCCGGTTTGATTATAATCAAAAATTTATATTTTGAAATAAACTGTTAATCAATAAAGAACATAATTTAACTTAAAATAAGAGGTTTTTTTTTTTTTTTATATTTAAAGCAAAAAAAAAAAAAAAAAAAAAAAAAATCTAGCACTAAGATTTTTTTTTTGCATATCATTACATACAAAGCTTTTACAATCCAAATTCAGCCATAAAAATACAAAAAAATTAAAACTGATGTGTAGAAACTGTATGTGCAAGAGTTGTTAATGTTTAAAAGAAAAATTATATTATTATTTGCCCACTATAGTTTTTACATAAACATTTGCATTAACATTTTCCTATCATTATGGGTTACGTTATAAAACGCGTGGGGTAAATTTCCTCCCACCTGATATTTTTATAACAAAAGAATGGAAAATCTCTCAAGCGGAGGTAAATTCTTTTTGGCCACATCTTGATATCTTTCAGCTTGAAAGGTACTATAAAGCTCAGAATGATCACGAACGATTTTCGCACATTTTTAAGTAATAGTTGTGAGCTGGGGTAGATTTTATCCCAGCGCGTGTGCTGACGGGTTAAATAATTTTTTTGGAGTTGTAATTTACGAATATGTAATAATATTTTTCGTCATATTCTCAAACCAAAAGTTATGAGGTAAGGATATCGGGACAATAATTTATGGACACCCTGCATAATTACTACATAAAATGCATTTTTTAATGAACACATTATTATGTAAGATGATTACATAAAAGGTATTTTATATCTATTTCTCCATATGTTGAAACTGTGATATATTTACAAGAGATAATAAACGCATTTTTTTTAATTATTATTTCTTATTATATTTTTTTTTTATTATCAGAATTCCCTATGACTTTCATTTGCGCAGAGCATTTTTCTCAAATTAGAGTAATCTTTTTAAGCGAGTATCGACATATGCACAGGGCGTACGCTGACATTTATAAGTAAAAGTAATTTTTTAAATAAAGAATTAATGTCTAACCTTTAAAGACTGTTTCTTAAACTACGACTTGCTTGAAACTGTAAAAACACTTATGTTGTTAACGTTATTTATTTTGCTTAATGCGTACCAGTTGGCGTTTTTTAGCAAGAATGATTTGACATAACCGAGGGTTTTTTGTGATAACCTTTTATTGTTAGCGACACCTATTTTTTTTTTCCGCTGCTGTTAGTAGAGTGCATATATAAATGAAAGAGTGGCGAAAGGGCGCATGCATATAGATTGGAAATTTTGTCCAAACTATGAAAACCAGCATTCTTCAACTTGGTAATACTTACTTGTACAATATTAAAACACACATAAACATAAAACACACATAAACATAAAACACACATATTTTTACACATTACACGTATTATGTACAATATTAAAACACACATTTATGTGTGTTTTAATATATATTCGTAGATCGGTGGAATAGTAAAAATCTATTCACCGTTGTCCGGTCATCAAGGCTGTTAGATGGTTGGCGACTTTCTCTCCACCATGGTTTATTAGTGAGAAATTGCAGACTCGGGAATCGGCCGGAGTGGCTCAGTGGTTAGAGCAAAAGCCTAGATCGCTATGGACCCAGGTTCGATTCCTGGCTCTGGCTAATTTTTCACTCCATGTTGAATTATTGTATTTACTGTATGTATGTCTGTATAATTAATTGTATATCTTTACTTGTACAAGTTCAATTAGATGAGTAAGACAAGTTAACGAACATTAGTTGAGCGAAATTATCAGGCTCGGTGCGCTTTGGTTCAAAATCTTCTCAACCAATCAAATTTTCTTGCTCGTAAATCTCTACTCTCTTATGCAAAAACACTGTCTAGTTAGCAACACCACCCACGTTTGATACACAGTAGACAATCACATATTACAATTTTTGACATATCACTGTAAAAAAAAGTGGTAAGTTGTACGTCAAACTTGACAAATGAGGTGCGTTCGTTTTATAACTAGCTTTATAAATATTCAGGTCTTGGTGCAATAGCTGTTGAACTCTTATGCGAAAATGCATGGATAAAAAATTTATTTTTTGTGCAAATTTTCATATTATAGATATTAATTTTATTTTATGAAATTAAGTTTCGATTCGCTTTTACAAACCTTTAATTACAATTCTGTTACATTAAAATTATACTATGCGCAAATATTCATTACAATGTAAAGAAATCATCGTTATTATTTCAGTGAAATGAATTATATCGTGTGTTATTATGATATGGTTAATTTCTGTAATAAAATAAGTACATTTTAAGTTGGCAACATTTTATCTTTTGTTGACATTTACTGAAAATTCAAATGGGAAACTTAAGCCTAGCTTTGAAAATTTCAGAACCTGACATCCATATTTAGACTCTTTTTCCTTCTATTTCTCCGGAAACATCTTTCCAAAAAACTGTCGGTAGATTATAGGATTCCTCTAATTAAACAATTTTAGTATACAAACTCGTTTTTTAAATTCAGTAATACAGAAATAATGATTCCATCTTAAATATGACGTAATCATCATGGCATCCTAGAGTCATCACCTATCATGGGATATCATTGAATTAATTAAGTATGATAGGATTTAATAGAATGAAGAAAACTTTTATTAATATGTTTTTAAGTTTTGATTCGCTTTTCATAAAATTTGAAATGACAAAATTCTGCAACAATTGTATATATTAAATTTCAAACCATTCGGTTGGGTAGTTTTTGTTGTGTTATATGCGGACAGACGGACGGACCAGACGACGACTATAGGTGATAAATATTTATATGATTATGAACGCATCTAAAAAGAAAAAAAGTAATATTCATGACACAATGACACTTTTTAGTCAACCTTCCGTGGTATACTAGAATTTCAGTGTAGAAAGTTACAATTAAATCTGATCAGTTCAGTGGTTATTGATTAAAAGGCCGACATACATACTTGCATAACTATCGAAAACAGAAGTTTTTTTTTGAAGTCGCTTCATAAATACCGAGTTGTCTGGTAACACGCCTTGTAACTAAACAGTGTTACCCATAGATGTTAGAGAAATTCATTGTCCCTATCCTGCGAGCATGTCAGTGTCTTGATACAACAATTTTCATCCAGGAGGGGGGTACTCCACATATTTCTATTTGCGTTTAAAAGGTGCTCAAGGGGCATTTTTTCAGGAGAACGCATCACCTGTTGCCATTTTTGATGTGCCTGTGGCCTGCCCGGTCTCTATATTTGAATCCCTGTGCTTTTTCTCTGTGAGAATATCTAAAAGATCTGATCAGTCGAGACAATGCAAGAACTTTTTCCAGAAATTCCTGAGCATGTGTCCCGCTCTCAACATTTGAAGAATTTCACTTCACTTGACTCTTGATAAAAAACATTTTTCAGGAGAACGCATCATCAGTTGCCATTTTTGATGTGCCTGTGACCTGCCCGATCCCTATATTTGAATCCCTGTCCTTTTTGGCTCTGAGAATATCTAAAAGATCTGATCAGTCGAGACAATGCGAGAACTTTTTCCAGAAATTCCTGAGCATGTTTCCCGCTCTCAACATTTGAAGAATTTCACTTCACTTGACTGTTGATAAAAAACATTTTTCAGGAGAACGCATCATCAGTCACCATTTTTGATGTGCCTGTGGCCTGCCCGATCCCTATATTTGAATCCCTGTGCTTTTTGGCTCTGAGAATATCTAAAAGATCTGATCAGTCGAGACAATGCAAGAACTTTTTCCAGAAATTCCTGAGCATGTGTCATGCTCTCAACATTTGAAGAATTTCACTTCACTTGACTGTTGATAAAAAACATTTTTCAGGAGAACACATCCTCAGTCGCTATTTTTGATGTGCCTGTGGTCTGCCCGATCCCTATATTTGAATCCCTGTGCTTTTTGGCTCTGAGAATATCTAAAAGATCTGATCAGTCGAGACAATGCAAGAACTTTTTCCAGAAATTCCTGAGCATGTGTCATGTTCTCAACATTTGAAGAATTTCACCTCACTTGACTGTTGATAAAAAACATTTTTCAGGAGAACGCATCATCAGTTGCCTCTTTTGATATGTTCCGGTGTCCGATCCCGACATGTGAATTCCTGTGTTTTCTGTATCTGAGGATACCTATAAGATCTGATCAGTCACGGCAGTGTAAGAACTCTTCCTGAATTTTCTGAGCATTTCTTGTTACGCCCTTAGCATTTCAAGAATTTCCCTTCACTGGACTGTTTGAACACGCTATTTTTAAATTTCAAAGGGTAATTGAAAATGATAGCCGATGTACTGAGCAGGACTTGTCTTAAGGAATGAATTCTATTATGCTTTTCTTTTTAATTTTCGAATAAAACAACAATACAAATACAGTAAAATCTCCGAATAGCGGACACCTTGGGAGCGCCAAATTTGTCCGTTATTTGGAGGTGTTCCCATCGCTAATGTTAATCCTATGGGCGTAGGATGCATTAGTATATTTAAAACATCTCCTCGGGAAATTCATATTTTTGACTACTTTTTTCTGTATACACTTCTTAAAAGAAGTTTCTTTTTTTCTTAGTTGTCAAATTTTTTCTAAAATATAGACTTAATTTTATGTGAAGTGTTAAAATCTTATCCAGTTTTGCTAAGATTTTAACACATAAAATTATAAATTAAGCACATATTTTAGAAATATATTGGTAACTATAAAAAAAAAGAGACATGCTTTAAGAACAGCACACAGTAAACAGAACTCAAAAATATTAATTTCCCGAGGAGATATTTTAAATATACTAATGCATCCTACGCCTATAGGATTAATATTAGCGAGGGGAATCGGGAAGTTTACTGACAAGCAGTCTTACGATTCACAAAGAATTGGATATTTTTGGTATAGAAAACATAGCTAAAATTTCATCGATACAATTCAGTTTCTTGCAAAAACGCAATTTTTATCTTTTTGAGGGAACACACGGCTGTTAAATATTCAGAAAAATCGATTTTTCGAAAAAGTATATATGAAAGAGCAATATTTTCTAAACGTTTCAAAACAAGCCACACAAAAAAATTCCTGTAATTAAACTATGACTAAAAATGTGTCAAGCTTTTCTATGCAAGCAATGAATAAAAGGATAGTTTAAAGTGATTTATTTCAAAATGTTAAAAACGTGCTTTTTTTTAAACTGAGCGCAAGATTTCTTATTAACTACTTAATACTTTTACATGCAATCTTTACGGATTTACAGATTATACCTATGTCTTAAGACTGAACCTACGTTTATTTTGTTTATTATGCAAGCCACAAGAAAAAAAAGAGTTATGAATAAATAAACTTCGAAAAAATATATAATATTTTCAACTTTATTTTAAAAATAGAAATTTTGCTAAAATATACACAAATTTACGTTCAGTCTTAAGATACAGATATTTATACTTCTATACTCTTATATTAAGAGAGAACGCATGACTGTCTGCGACTGACTCATCAACGCCCAACTGAAACGACTAAAGTCAGGATCACGAAATTTGGGCTGTAGAATGATGTTGTGACGTAGGCAAATGATAAGAAAGGACTTTTGAACCTCCCCCCCCCGTTAGTTAAAGCGTGGGGAGAGGGGATAGAGGGTTCGAAAGTTTTAGGTCATTTCGCCATATCTCAGCAGCAGTTTTAGGTAGGAGCGCGAAATTCAGGAAAACAAATCTACTAAAAAAATGGTTAAAAACGTATTTCAGCTATTTTAGAAATTTATCCCCCTAAGGTGGTTAAATGGGGGTTTTTTAGAGAAAAAAGGAACGAACCTTACAACAATACAGTTACAAAAATAAAGTCGCAACAATAGTTACAACAATGAAATTATAACAATGAAATTACAATGATGAAATATATAAAATACAGCTAAACCAATCAGCTAAAAAAAAACACGTATTTCAGCTATTTTAGCGATTTCGTCGCCAACATCGGTAATGAACCCGATTATGGAAAATTAGACGAATAAGACAACTATAGTAGAGTCTAGACCCCGACCGTCTAACAAAGGGACCATGACGTCAAGTAAAAACACGGAGCAAAGAAAAATAAATATGCGGTATTTCATTTTTGTGGCAACACTGATTTAACAAAACCTTTCTTCTCTTGTGGATCTCTTGTTTCATTCACCATTTATTGAATAAATTCCTATCTTTTTCGCATTATTCTCCAGAAGTTTTTATATAAACGATGTCTGTTCCTGAAACTGAAACTTTTAGAATGTGTGATTTTAGAAAACGTTTCATTGCAATGTAGATAAAATAAAACAAGTGGGTAAGTGTGATCGAAGATCGCACAAAGGGTTTCGTTTAATATTCCTTTCAAAACACTTTATCCTTTCTTTAATAAATCCAAATAAATTTCCTTTTCAAAGAAAAAAAAAAAGAAAAAGAGTCATGCTTTTTATAAAGTAAAAATTTACCGGTCTATTTTTCTCGTTATTTTGAAAATCTGATTAATTTTCTTTTTAATTCTCTAATGACGTCATATTAAGCTTTTTTCTGTATTTACACATACTCATACTCCTTGTATTATTGAGAAATGTTTGAAATTTTCCGTTTTATTACCAATATGGCGTCCTATTAATCTTTTTTTCGATTGGTGAAACTTTTTATTTCATTTTCATTTTTCACATGGAAATCTTTCAATAGAAAATTAATTGTTGTAGAAAGAATTTTATTGTGGATTTTTAATTGTTGGCATTTGCTATAACGAAAAATGTTTAAATATAATAGGAAAAGGCTGCTTGTTTTGATTTGTGTTTTTTTATCTCTATATACTAAAATAATATGATTTTTTCAAATTTTATGATTTTGAGCTTCAAAGTAGATATTCAGCTATAAGTACAGAAAATTTCATGACTGTAAGTTATATAGTTTCTGAGAACCGGCTCTGTGACACACAGACAGCGAAGCGGATCTAATAGAGATGAACAAAACCCTAAAAATGTGGAAAGTTTTTATTTTTCGATATTTATAAAAAATAATATGAATAAAACAACGGAAAGTTTGTAGTTTTTTAATAATTAATTAAGTATATAAATAATTTGAAACAATATTTAATATTTATATAATGTGAATTTATTTAATATTCGTTTTACTGATTGCGGTTTTAAAGAATTTCCTATGTTTAGATATTCCAATGCAACAATTTAGCCAAATTTTTAATGGGTGCAAATCGTTCATACGCGCATTATAGCGATATAGGACCAGATTATGGCTAATGTTTCTACAGATTTCGGAATTACTCGCTTAAGAATATTTGTGATTGCTGCTTACCTGATGACGACTCGGACCCGATTATGGCTAGTGTTTCCACAGATCTCGGAATTACTCGCACTATTTACCTCATAACGACTCGGACAGTGATCGTGGCATTATCGAATTTCGTGTACTCTTCGTGTTTTTTCTTACTCCTCATATTATGTAATTTTTTTTTAAAAATCTATCTCCTTAAATTTGTCAAATAAAATATTTATATTTTACTCATGAATGCATTATCTAAAAAATAAACAATCTGGTATCTTTTTTTTTTTAAACGCCAAATGGTTGAATGAAATAAGATTATGCATTTTATCATAAAATTTATTATTTAAATATCAAATAACTTGTTTTTTATCATATTTTCAATACGAAACATTAATGTTTTTGCCTTACGTCATGGTCCTATTGTTAGACGGTCGGGGTCTAGACGCTAGTGACAACTATTGCAGATTTTTTATTAGATATTTTGCGTAAGACATTTTTAAACGGAGGTCGACACATTGTCCATCCAAGCGTAGCTGTGACGGGCCGCTAGTAATATATAAATCTGTAAAGATTGCATATAAAAATACTAAGAGAAAATATGTATTGCATATAAAAATATTTTTAAAAAGTACGCTTTTAACATTTTGAAATAAACCGCCGAAAAGTATCCTTTTAATCATTGTCATAAAGCGAACATCTGGCACATTTTTAGTCATAACTAGCGTAGTTATGGTAACTTTTTTGTGGGTTTATTTACTTATTTTTTATAATGTTCAGAAAATACTACTTTCATACATACTTTTTTCAAGAAATCGATTTTTTTTTAAGATGTAACAGTCGTATGCTGTTTTAAATGAAGATGTACAGGGTTTGTACAAAAAGTAATGTGATCTTTTTTTATCTGACGCGACTACATTGCATGCTCCAGGTGGGTTCGATGGAGGTGGAAGTCAGCTTCAACAGGCGAGCTTCCGTGCGGTTCGTATCGTGGTTTTTGTCCCTAAGCTCGGTTGAAGCTTAAAAATGCAACGTTCTATCGAACAGCGCTACGCCATTAAATTTCATGTGGGACTCGGAAAATAGGCTATGGAAACGTTGGCCATGATCCAGAAAGTATTCACCATCCCCTCGCCCCCCCCAAAAAAAAAGACGCGAATGAGTAGGCCGAAGGCCAAAGTCATGCCCATTGTCTTCTTTGACGTCACGCATGCTTTATTCGTAGAAGTGATGAAAAATTGAAGGCAAGGGTCAATTGAGTGAAGACGAAGCATTGCCATCAATTGGAAGCTGCATCATGACACAACTACTTTGTAGTCAACGATCACTTGACATGAAACGGCATCGTAGCGCTTTTCTAGACCCACTACAGCCCTATCTGTCCCTGGCGGACTTTTCCTGTTCCCCCGAGTGAAGACAGTCCTCAAAGGACACTGCCATGGGACCGTAGCAGAGGTTAAAACAGCTTCCACGCGATGCTTGAAGGAAGTTCCGGAAAAAGGCTACTAGGGCGCTTCCCAAGCGTGGACAACTCAATCATTATGGGTATTATCAATTAATTATGGGTATATTTTAATCCCCTTAAGTGTGTTCTGTTCATTTTAATTAAATATCAATTTTTTAAAGCGACAGAGTTCCTTATTACTTTCAATCGCTGGAGAAACGTCGAGTCATTTATAATAAAAGCGCAGTGATCATGGAAAGAAACCTTTGTTATCGCGATTGTTATTTTATGAGACATTACTTATCAATTTCTGTTTGTCTCATTTCAAATAAAAATTAAACGTTACCAACATTTGAATTACCCTAATAGGTTTATTAAATGTTATTAAATTAATCAGGATTATGGAAGATTCTTTATAAGTCTCTATTACTTTCATTTGTTGAAAAAAAAAGTTGTTATACCTCTTATCTTTGAAAGTTATTGGGCGTAGGTGTAAGTATATGCATGTTATAAAATGGTATTGCAAGTATTTGAGACGTATGTAAGTAAACATATGAGCAAAGAAGGAGTATTTGTTAATATATATTTTATGAAGGATGAACACGTCCGTGAGTAACGCGGATGTCACACCGACGGTG
Organism: Maratus michaelseni; assembly: GCA_963931845.1. NCBI lineage: Eukaryota > Metazoa > Arthropoda > Arachnida > Araneae > Salticidae > Maratus > Maratus michaelseni. The sequence continues at coordinate 175,360,663 of OZ007593.1, forward strand.
ACGACGAACTGGACAATTTATTTCGGATTTTTGGCAAGCTTGTTAACTTCTAACCATCACACAATTCCAACTTTTACTTTGTCGAATAGAAAAAAAACGTACTTTCAAATGCAATTTGTATAAAAACGGTTACTCAATTTCTGATTTTTTATGGTGTTTAAAATAATTTTTGAGCATGAAATTAAAAAAAAATCTATCTCTATCGCGTGCAGCCCCATTACGGAAGACTAAGCCGTTTGCACTTAAAACAGTATAAATATTCCAGCATTTGTTAGTCCAGCATTGTCCGGCTAACTTAACACGTATGTCGAACTACGCGCTTAAACACTGAAATAATCAAAATAAAAAAGGCTTCTGTAAGTAGTGAAACCTTTCGCGATTTATTCAGCTATTAACCCCTGGTACGAGCCTAATACAAAAGTATCTTGTGTAATAAATTCCAAAACTTTATTTGAACACATAATTGATATTTTGCTTATAAAATTGCTTTTCGTGGTTATTAGTGAAAAAATATGTTAAATATAAAAATATCTTTTAGAATTTTCTATGAAAAAATGGTTTTCAGTTTATGTTCGGTACACCGGGCAATATGTTCTGTAACTCGGGGCACCCAAATTGGAACCTCCTGGTGGACATAATGATGACGTATTAAATATGGAATATTCAGCATGATGAAGGTAATTTAAATATAGAAAAGTATTTATTAATCTTTTATCACTCTGGCGCATAAAAAAATAATATTCAAATAAGGCAGATCCTTTTTTAATTTTGTTTCATTTCTGACTTTTTCCTTCTTTTCTTCAAGATCGGAAAATTATAAATCGTGTAAACAATTTGCGAAAGACAAAAAGAAAAGTAAAAAAAAAAAAAAAAAAAAGAAAAAGAAAAAGTATGACACGCTCTGTGCCATCTGTTTCTAACAGCCGTAAAATATTACAAATCCGGAACTTGTGAAAATCAGTCTTCTGCATATCGAGTACATTAAAACGACCAAAAAATTATTCAAATCTCCTCTACTCACTCTCTTTTAATTTAGCATTTTAAGCGTTAAAAATTCCCTATTAAAATCATCCACAATATTCTAAAAGAAAATACCAAAAGATCACCCCCCCCTTTATCGAAAAAAGAAGGGGGGGGGGATAGAATAGACCGTCCATTTGTTTCGCATCTTTTTTTCTGCTCTTCCTCTTATTTCTTCCTTTGCTTCTTTCTCCCGAAGTTTGGAAGTAGACCCAAAATCTAGAACACTGATTGAGTTACTGGAATCACGTGACAGCGCCCCTGGCAGGTCGCCAACAGCCCCCTTCTACAGACGCCCCGGCGCCAAAAGAAGCCCCCTTCAATTCTTTTCTCCAACCCCTCCTTCGCAATTTCTCATAGATATCCCTCCTCTCCCACCCCATATATGCTACGTCTTCTAGTGGTATCCTAATGCATCGTTTTTTTAACGTCTCTGATAATTTATAATGCCGGGAAATGGTCTGAACAATTAATTTCGAAATTCAGTGGTCGTTGCGTGAGATCACTGATTGCTGGGGTAAGAGTGTCTTTCAACCATCCCCCACCCCCTCCCCCACAACTTTTAACGGGTGATTTTGATTATTTTGATATGAATCCCTGAATGGTTTGACAAGAGTTGTTTATTAGTGCGCTACATAATTCGTCAACATCAAGATGAATAGCTCGAGACGAAAGAATGAAGTATAAGAGGGGGGAAGTACTGAATATTTAGCGATTATAAACAGCTCGATAAATTTATCTTTTTAAGCCTTTGCTAATTCATGCATGACGTATAGTTTTTCTAAATAAAATGTATCTTAAAACTAATGCAATAAAATTAATAATACAATAAAAGTATTTAATTAGCCTTTGTTCTTATGGTGTTCTATTTGCCGCTAGGATTTTAGTTTTTTTTTTCTGTATTTGAAGAGGGATTTCCGAAACCATTTTTGTGCATTAGGCTAACCTATGTCAAGTCGTGAAAAAGTACTCTTTTTTTTTTTTTTTTTCACTGAGTGCTAGTATGGGAATGTCTTTCATCCTGCAGTAATATTTAACGGGTGATTTTGATTATTTTGATTTGAAAATGAAATTAACAATACAATCAAAGTATTTAATTAGCCTTTGTTCTTATGGTGCTATAACTGCTGCTATGATTTTATTTTTTATTTTTTTCTGTATTTGAAGAAGGATTTACGAAGCCATTTTATATGCATTAGGCTAACCTATGTCAAGTCGTGAAAAAGTACTCGTTTTTATTTTCACTAAGTGCTGGGATGGAATATCTTTCATCAATATTTAACGGGTGATTTTGATTATTTTGATATGAATTCATGAATGGTTTGGCAAGAGTTGTTTATTAGTGCGCTAGATATTTCATCCACATCATGATACATAGCTGAAGACTAAAAAAATGAAATACAAAAGGGGAGATTTTTGTGATACAAACAAATCGAATTAATTGTGATGAACAGATTTATCTTTTTAAGTCTTTGCTAATTAATGCATTATGTACAAAGTATTTTTGCTAAACAGAATGTATTTTAAATCGAATAAATACAAAATAGCAATACAATAAAAACATCTTTGGAATGCTGGCATTATTTGCTGCAAAAATTTTAATTTTGCATTTAAAAATTTGAAGAGGAATTTCCAAAAACACTTTCTATGCAGCAAACTAACTCATTCCTTCTTGTACAAAATAATAATTTTATTTTCACTGTAAATAAAATGTTGATAGACAGAGCAAACATTTAGCTTTGAATTAATATATATAAATATAGTAGTGTCTTTCACCCCCCCCCCCTACAATCGTTAAAGAGTGGTTTTGTTTATTTTGATATGAATTCCTGTGAGATTTGGCATAAGTTGTTTATTTGTGCGCTACTCAATTTGTCACATCAAGATGAATATCTTGAAGACGAAAAAAATGAAATGAGAAAGATGTACACCGAATATTTTGCGATTAAAAACAGCGCGATAAATTTAACCCTTTAATTAATTTGATAATTCATACATTATAAACAGTTCTTTTTACTAAATAAAATGTATTAAAAAAAACCCTATTTAATAATAAAAACATTTAATTAGTTTGACATTTTCAGGGTTTCGTTCATCTCACGAAACCCTATTCGTCCCTCTTCTATGTCTGTCCATCACAGAGAATAAATCAGAGACTTGAAAATTTATGTACTTACAGCTAAATACCTACTGTCACGCTGAAAATCATAAAATTTTGAAAAGGTCGTATTATTTTAATATATAGAGATAAAAAACTAAAAATCCAACAGCATTTTCCTAAGATTTTTCGTTATAGCAGTAGCCAATAGTTAAAATTCTTTCTGCATTAATTAATTTTCTATTGAAAGATTTCCACGTGAAAAATGAAAATGAAATAAAAACTTTCACCAATTGAAAAAAAAAAAAGATTAATATGACGTCATATTGGTAATAAAACGGAAATTTTCAAACATTTCGCAATAATACAAAGAGTATGAGTATGTGTAAGTACTCTTTCAATTATTTAAGACTAATACAAAGAGAGTATCAATATGAGTAATAGAGAAAGCTGGTAGATATGACGGCAGCAAGTGATTATAGCGTCATATGCGGAACGTATTGAATCATGATAAAACATTATGAAAATATTGGCATATTTTAACAATTTGAAGGTCTCTATACAACATGTTTAATTTTGAAATTGATTTTTTTTAATATCGCATTTAGTCCACATGACAGATATTATTATGGCAGAGTATAATAGCGGGCTTTGCTCGCTTTCGGGTCGGTTCAGATATTCGAAAAAACGAGAAAAATGGACTGGTAAATTTTTACTTTATAAAAAACATGACTTTTTCTTTTTTTTTTTTTGAAAATGAAATGTATTTGGATTTATTAAAGAAAGGGTAAAGTGTTTTGAAAGGAATATTAAACGAAACCCTTTGTGCGATCTTCGATCACATTTACCCACTAGTTATTCTATTAGTGTCATTTTTTGAAAACTAATCTTTGCCATATCTATATATTTATATATTATGAAATATATATTATGAAATACATATATATTATGAATATATATTATGAAATACATATCTATATATTATGAAATAAAAATGATTGACGCATATTGGTAATAAAACGGAAATTTTCAAAGTTTTCTCAATAATACAATGAGTATGAGTATGTGTAAATACAGAAAGCAGGTTAATAGGACGTCGTTAGAGAATTAAAAAGAAAATTAATCTAACGTCATATTGGAAGTTTAACGGACTTTTTCAAATGTTTGAGAATAATACAAAGAGAGTATCAATATTAGTAATAGAGAAAGCAAGTAGATAAGACGTCAGCAAGTGATTATTACGTCATATGAGTTTGAGGAACTTATTGAATCATGATAAAAACCCAATTATGGAAACATTGGCATATTTTAACATTTTGAAGTTCTTTATACAACATGTTTAATTTTGAAATTGATGTTTTTTAATATCGCATTTAGTCCACATGACAGATATTATTATGGCAGAGTATAATAGCGGGCTTTGCTCGCTTTCGGGTCAGTTCAGATATTCGAAAAAACGAGAAAAATGGACTGGTAAATTTTTACTTTATAAAAAACATGACTTTTTCTTTTTTTTTTGAAAATGAAATGTATTTGGATTTATTAAAGAAAGGATAAAGTGTTTTGAAAGGAATATTAAACGAAACCCTTTGTGCGATCTTCGATCACATTTACCCACTAGTTATTCTATTAGTGTCATTTTTTGAAAACTAATCTTTGCCATATCTATATATTTATATATTATGAAATATATATTATGAAATATATATTATGAAATATATATTATGAAATACATATATATTATGAATATATATTATGAAATACATATATATTATGAATATATATTATGAAATACATATCTATATATTATGAAATAAAAATGATTGACGCATATTGGTAATAAAACGGAAATTTTCAAAGTTTTCTCAATAATACAAGGAGTATGAGTATGTGTAAATACAGAAAGCAGGTTAATAGGACGTCGTTAGAGAATTAAAAAGAAAATTAATCTAACGTCATATTGGAAGTTTAACGGACTTTTTCAAATGTTTGAGAATAATACAAAGAGAGTATCAATATTAGTAATAGAGAAAGCAAGTAGATAAGACGTCAGCAAGTGATTATTGCGTCATATGAGTTTGAGGAACTTATTGAATCATGATAAAAACCCAATTATGGAAACATTGGCATATTTTAACATTTTGAAGTTCTTTATACAACATGTTTAATTTTGAAATTGATGTTTTTTAATATCGCATTTAGTCCACATGACAGATATTATTATGACAGAGTATAAAGCGGGTTTCGCCTGAAAAAAATAGACCGGTAAATTTTTACTTTATAAAAAACGACATTTTTTTTTGGAAAATGACATTTAACTAGATTTATTAAAGAAAGGATAAAGTGTTTTGAAAGGAATTATAACCGAAATCTTTTGTGCGATCTTCGATCACACTTACCCACTTGTTTTAATGTTTATCTGATTGCTACTTACGATTTCAGTTTCGCATATGAAAAGAAATTTCCGAAAATACTAATTACGCATAAAGCTGACATATGTTATCTTGAAAAAAAAAAAAAAAAAAAAACGCAGTAATTACATTTTCACTGATTATTTATTTGTGGCTAGAAAATTTGTCACATCAAGATGAATAGCTTGAAGACGAAAAAATGAAACGAGAAGGAAGTATACTGAATAGTTTGAGATTAAAAAGAGCACGATAAATTTAGCCTTTAAAATAATTTGATAATTCATACATTATGAATAGTTTCTTTTAACTAAATAAAATGTATTTTAAAACAACTATACAATAAAAATATTTAATTAGTTTGATATTATTTCGTGCTGATATGTTTCCTACCACGATTTCAGTTTCGCATTTGAAGAGAATTTTTCGAAAATATTTTTTATGCATAAAGCTAACAAATTTTGCCTTGTTAAAACGTAGTGATTTCATTTTCACTGATTGTTGGGCTAGGAATATCTTTTATCACCACAACTTTTAATGGGCAATTTTGGTTATTTTGATACGTATTCTTGAATGATATTTGACAAAAGTTGTTTATTCACAAACTACATAATTTGTCAACATCAAGACGAATAGCTTGAGACGAATGAATAAAGCATAAAAGAGGGTAATACTGAATATTATTTTTTTACAAACAACTTGATTAATTTATCCTTTTAAGCCTTTGATGATTCATGCACTACACTGTAAAAAAATTTCCGGAAGGTTCCGGAAAAAAGTAGTGAAACATCCCAATTTTTCAGAAACATTCCGTAATATATACTTCGAAACCTTTCGTATCAAAATACTAAAATATTTCAGCGTCACGATACGCTTTCTTCCGGAATCTTTCATGTCAAAATGCTGAAACATTCCAGCTTTACTGGACGTCTTTTTTTCGGAACCTTTCATATCAAAATACTGAAATGTTCCAGTTTCACGTCTTTTTTCGTTTTTTTTTTTTTAAATTTTGAAAATATTATTTTTTATTTATCGGGTAACAAAATCGAAGCTATACAATGAAATATATTAATCGAAACATATAAAAAATATTTGCTAAAACTGGATTCCGAGCTCGGACTTGCACGTGTAAATAAAGTGTAAAACTGTTAATTATATTTTTTTAAATATAAACATTATTTTTATTCTTTTATTAAAATCAAGTTTTTAGAAAATATAAAATTTCCTTTTAATCAATATTTTTTTGATTTAATAATTTACATCCTTGCTAGAACATTCGATAAGCAATACAAAATATAAGTATAAAACGTCCAAAAACTATTATGTGTTAATTTTTTAGAGAAATAGTACCTTACACTTATTTTACATATATCATATTTTATAAATAGGAAAGGCGGTACATTAAAAATTCTAAAATTATTTCACTTGCCCCTAAGACACAAATTTAATAAAATCATTTTGTTTATAATTAATTAAACGAAAAAAAGGACAATCTATGGTTCTATCAACGGATAAGATTTTTGAAAATAATTTATATATAACATAGGCTTAATAATGCATTTAAAAGACATTTTTATTAATTTATAAATTAAAGAAAGTACAAAAACTGATTAATAAAATATATAAATTTTTGAAAGATAACAAAAGTTGAACATGGACCTGATTTTATTACTCATTTAAAAAATACATAAATAAATAAATAAATAAAAACACTTGTACCATATCCTCTATCAGGCCAAATGCATTAATCCTTTGAAGGGCAAGCGATACATGTCAAAAGTACGATGTTTTACAAGCAGTATTTTTCTATAATAATTTTTACGTGTAAAATCTCCAAAATATAAAAGCAAAAATTTCTATTATGACATATTATTTAGAATCCGGGGTGGAAACTATTTTAGTTACAAATTAAAACATGATAACTTCTTCATTGACTAATAAATTTAATATTTAAAACGTATTTACATGTTACTATTTACAAAATAACTCAGTTAATTTAACATTACGGCTTAGCTCAGATGCCTTGTCGGCAACAAACTCTGTAAACATACTTCTCTACTGGTAAAGTCTAATTTACTCAGCTTGTCAGTTCTTTTGAAAGTAAGAAAAAGAAAAGGAGAGAAAATATGATTGAGTGCGTATAGTTCGAACGTTACACTCTTCTCCTCACACTGCATTACTGGTCCCTCGGATGCAGTGTGCATTTCCTGGGTGGATTTCTTCGGGTGATTCTTCTGGTGATTCTGGGTGGATTTCTTCGGGATTTCTTTCTGGTGACTAAATACCTCTATTGTTCTCGTGTTTTTTTAACCTTTCGTAAATATTTGCTGGCTGGGCGTCTGACGTTTCCCGGGTCTGCCTTTTGGACGAATGAAGCCTTTAGAACATCCACCATCATCTTCCTTGTAAGGACACAAAGCTGATATATGATAATTTCCTACGGGAGAAAAAGGGTTTTCTTTAGTAGCAATGGTATAAGAAGTAGGAGATCTTTGTTTTAAAATAACATAGGGGCCATCGCGACGGGGCATGAATTTAGTTGTTTTGTTATTTTTCCTTTGGCTAATGGGATGCAAAGTAACCCAAACATGATCGCCTGGTTTATATTGTTCAGAAGCTTTTAAATGTTTGTCGGCATAATATTTATGCTTATCTTGGCTTTGTTCTATGCGATCTCTTATCTGCATAGTAATTTTAGATAATTTGCAAAGTTTTTTAAATAAGGGGTTATTTCCGGTATGAAATTATCATTCGCAATTACAGGGCAAGTCATGAGCAACATCATCGGAGGTACGTAATTCACGACCGAACATTAAATATGCAGCTGTGTGACCTGTGGAACTACATCTTGCAGTATTAAGGGCAAAACGGATTACTGGTAATTTTTCACTCCAAGTTGTATGATCATCTCCAACTAGCATCGCTAAGCGGGGTTTTAGATCTCGGTTTTTTCTTTCAACCGGATTTGCTTGAGGGTGGTACACCGGAGTTAAACTTTGATATATCTTTAAGAGAAAACAAACTTGTTGCATCACAGCACTGATGAATTGCGGACCATTGTCGCTAATGATTTTTCTTGGAAAACCATATCTTAAATACACTTCCTCAATTAAGGTAACAGCACATTCCGTGGCTGTTGCGATATTTAATGCGAAAAGTTCTACCCATTTAGTGCTACAGTCTTCAATTATAAAAATCCACTTTTTACCATCTGCTGTTTCTTTCAAGGGTCCAAATAAGTCTATTGAGAGGGTCTCAAATCTTTGACTATGGATAGGTGTTTGTAAAAGTCCAGCAGGTTTTTGGTTACTCGCTTTATAACGAATACAGTCTACACAATTTTTAACATAATCTGCGATATCTTTTCTCATTCCAGTCCAGTAATATCTTTGGGATACTCTGTAATAGGTTCCCTCGGCTCCATAATGGCCTGTGGTCGGTGAATCATGATAATTCTTCAAGACTTCTTTCCGTTCTTGAAAAGGAACAACCAATTGGGCTTCTTCTGAATCTGATTCTGAAGAGTAACGATATAGGACTCCTTGGTTTAAGAGGTAACCACGTTCAGTCCAATTAGCAAAATCTGTATTATTTTCTTTAGATTCAAACGCTTCAATGATTTTCTTCAAATCTTCATCCTTTAATTGCTCTTCTCGGATAACTTTAGGAGATCTAATAGGAATTTCAATCGAAATTGTGCAAATTTCACAAGAGGGTTCTTCATGACTGCAAATAGGGCGAGACAACATATCAGCAACAACGTTTGCTTGTCCAGGAATATATTTAATCTTCAGGTTGAAAGATTGTAACTGCAAAGCCCATCGGGCTAGTCTACCTGACGGTGATTTTAAACTCATCAGCCATTTTAGGGGCTGATGATCGGAGGCAACTGTTACTTCATGTCCTTCAATGTAGCCACGGAATTTATTTAAAGCTCAAATGACAGGAAGTGCTTCGCGCTCGGTGGTAGAATAGTTTCTTTCTGGTGCAGTTAACAAACGACTTGCATATTCTATTGGATGCTCTACTTCTCCCTGACCCTGGAGGAGGACAGCACCTAGAGCATATCCACTGGCATCTGTACGAAGAAGATAGGGCTTGGAGGGATCATTTTGTTTCAGTACTGGAGGATTGATCAATGAACTTTTCAATGTTTCGAAAGCGCTTTGTTCTGCTTCTTCCCACTTCCAAGTTGCATTTTTCTTCGTAAGATTACTTAGAGGTCTAGCTATATCTGAAAATTTGGGAATAAAACGTCTGTACCAGGAGCAGGACTGCAAAAAGATTGAACTTGTTTAACAGTCTTAGGAGCAGGCATTTGTTGAATTGCAGCGGTCTTTCCAGGATCAACTTCGATTCCAGAGCTTGTTATCCAATATCCTAAATATTTAACACGGGGGCAAGCAAAATTGCATTTTTCACGATTAGCATACAATTTGAATTCCGATAGTTTATTAAAAACTGCTTCTAAGTCAGACACACGTTTTTCAAAACTTTCCGACAAAATTATAATATCATCTAAATAAGACAATACAAAGATGTCTTTAAGGGACTTTCGAAAGTTATCTATTAATCTCTGAAAGGTTGCTGGGGCATTTTTCAATCCGAAAGGCATTCTAATGTACCGAAAAGTTCCGAATGGACAAATAAATCCAGCTTTGTCTCTATCAGCAGCATTTACTTCAATTTGGTGGTATCCAGACTTCAGGTCAATAGTGGTCATATAATGTGTATGTTTAGCTTCATGGAGCAAATCATCTACCCCCGGTAATGGATAATTATCCGTCTTTGTGATGACATTTAATTTTCGATAATAGACGCAAAGGCGAATTTTTCCATTTGGTTTTGGGACCAATACCACAGACGAGGCATAAGGAGATTACCACTCTTCTATTATATTTATACCGTTAGAGATTATACCGTTAGAGAGTAATTCATCTAATTCTTTACGCAAAATATCCTTTTTTGCTGGTGACATGCGGTAAGAGGGTACTGCTACAGGAGGATGTGATCCAGTATCAATATAATGTTTAACTTTAGGTGTAGCCTCTTCCCCTAGTTGGAAGCTACTTGTAAATTTTCCAAGCAGTTCATTCAACCTAACTCGTTGCTCTGAAGTGAGATGTCTACCTTCATCTTCTAAGAAAAACAGTGTCTAATTCAACGGTTTTTATTGCTAATTCACTGGGAGGTCTATATGTATCTTCAGCGAATATATACTTCCACCTGCATCTATCAGCAAAGAACCATTCTTGATTTACTACATCCAAAACAATTTTTGCTTTGCGTAAAAAATCGATTCCCAAAATTGTACGATTATTTTTGGCATTCGGCAGAGCATAAAGTGTTGTTTTAACATCGCGTCCTTCAATTTTAACATGAACTTCTGTTTTATAAACTTCGGTAGTGTTTTGTAGCCCATCCGCTAAGACTACGATCATTTGAGTTTTTTCAAACTTCACACCTTGGTCTTTTAATAAAGAATACAAAACTTCACCCGCAACGCAATGTGTCGCGCCAGTGTCAGCACAAGCTGTGCCAGAGAGACCATTTATACTTATTTTTACCAATAATGTTGATGATGTTTGCATATTACATGTACGAAATTCTAGAGATTGAAAGTGCGCCGATACATTTTTCGGAGAACAAGTTGGACACTTGGATTTAATAACTTCCTGGTTTCCACATCCATAGCAACTTAACATTGGCCGATTTAAATTTGAAGGATAATTAATTTTATTTCTCTTGAACTCATTTTGATTGCCAAATTTACCAAACTCATTTCTTTTAAAATCTAAAGGCGTTTTTTCAAAGCGATTAGATTTCCCGACCTCACTGATTTTATTTGATCTCTTTATTTCTACTTTGTGTGACCTCAAATTATCACATAAATCTAACCTTTCAGCTAATTCAACAGGATCTGTTAAATTCTCCCATTGGTCTAAATAATGTTCTTTGCACTCAGGGGAAACATTTTTCTTTAATTGATCAGCAATAATTAATTCCGATAGTTTTTCAAAAGAATTTATATTTAATTCGGATAGCCATCCCTCAAAATAGCTTCTAATTTCAAAGTAATATTCTTTCCAGCTAATATCGGTTCGCTTTGGATGTCGATTAAATAAAACTCTAAACCTTTCATCAGTTAACTTGAACCTCTGCAACAATATATCTTTAATATAAGAATAATCCTCAAATTTTTCTTCCGGTTCACGCGCTATTAATTTACCGATTTCATTTGGAAGGACTCCAATTAAATACGTAATACACAGTTCTTTAGAAACCTTTAAAAGTTTCATTTGCCTGTCAAAAGTTATTAAAAATAAATTCATATCATCCTTTTCAGGATTGAAATCGGGTAAAACCTTTTTCAAGTCAACGCGGATTGAAGAAGTTTCTAGAGGGTTGCTTGTACATTTGCAACATCTCTTGTTCCTGCTTCTAACCTGAGCTTCTGTAGCTCAAATTCTCTTTCTTCGGCTAAACGCTTCTTTTCCTCAAGAGTCTTTCTTTCTTCTATGATATTTTCAAAAATTCCCTGTACAAAATCTATGTTATCTTTAAATGCCTCACTATTTACAATTTTATCACGTAATTCGAGGACTTTATCATCGCTACTTATTTCTACTTTTAACTCTGAAGCCAAAGTGATTAAATCAATTTTCTTACCCTTAGAAAGAAACGCCATCATTTGAATTAATTATGTTTTAGCTAACTTCAAATTTAATTTGTGTTACGAATAACTCTTAGCAAAATAATTTACTTTTATGTAATTTTTCATAACATATATGGAACATAAATAACATACAATATCTTTCAAAACTCAATATAATGACAACAACTATTTGCCTTTTTTTTTTTTGACACCATAATATCAAACATTATTTGCAAATAATTTAAATCAATTCTTCATATAATAAATAAAATAATGCCAAGCACTCATTTATAATAATAACTTCATTAATAATATTAGATATATTTCTCTTATGAATATCTTCATTTAATTCCGATACTAAAATACTTGAAGCTGCAGACGATTTTTCGTATTTCAATTCCAAGGAAAATATCATTCAGGTTGAATAGAATAATTCCAAAATATTTCGATTCTGGACGAATCAAATACAATTTTCAAAAATCCTCAGATTCCAGATGAATCAAAAGAAATACTTTTTGTACTTTAGTATCTAAATTTTCTTATTAAAACAGTTTAACACAATTTAAAATAATACTTATCTTCATATCTTGCTTCTATTCGGGCCCGACGTTGGGGAGCCACTTCTTGTGACATATTATTTAGAATCCGGGGTGGAAACTATTTCAGTTACAAATTAAAACTTGATAACTTCTTCATTGACTAATAAATTTAATATTTACAACGTATTTACATGTTACTATTTACAAAATAACTCAGTTAATTTAACATTACGGCTTAGATCAGATGCCTTGTCGGCAACAAACTCTGTAAAGATTCTTCTCTACTGGTAAAGTCTAATTTACTCAGCTTGTCAGTTCTTTTGAAAGAAAAAAAAGAAAAGGAGAGAAAATATGATGGAGTGCGTATAGTTCGAGCGTTACACTATTCGAAAACACATGTGGCAAATTTGGGAATTTTTGGTATTTGCGCCATGCAAACGGCACCTGTTAGGGGTTAAAAAAGCTAAATTTCATTAAGCAGTACAAAAATTCTAAAAACCGTTTGTAAAGTATTTAAATATGCTTTATTTCATAAATTATTAAAAATATAAATTTTTAATAGCATAATTGAATTTGATTATACTGCAATTCTATGAAATTTTTAAGATAAAATATGTTTAACTTAAAAAATAAATTTTATAACGTGTTAAACTTACTTATGCACTACTCGTATTAAATGATAGGAAGCTTATTTCAAAAGAAAATTGAAAAATATTACTTATCTATATATTTTAATAAAAAGCATTTTCTCAATTGGCAGATACATCCAGTTTTTATTACAAAGAATAATTATTTCATAATTAGAACTTATAGACAATAATCGATATACTTTTTTTATTAAGTGTCTTATTTAAGCAATTAAATTTTAAAGTTTCTTACTACAGATAAAATGAAAATTCAAATAATAAAGCATAAAAAGATTTAAATTAGCTACTTACTTTATCGGTTGACATCCAAACAAAGAATGGCATTTGTTCAGATTGCATTTGTCTCTACTTACCTAGGCAGCTGTTTTTTTAATTTTTCTTTAGTTATCAAAATGGCTAATAGAACATAAAACATGGAGCATGCACAGAATGTACAGAATGTACATGCACAGAATGTAGTTTACGGAAAAGTTGAAACCTCATATTACACAAATTATTACCGTAATTGACGTGGGACTTAAGAAATTCGAAATATCGGTAAAATATGCGAAATGTTTCGGGATAATTTTCTGAAACGTTCCGAAAATTTTTTACAGTGTATGTACAGTTCTTTTACTAAATAAAATATATTTTAAATTTAATAAAGTAAATTTAATTGTCTTTTCTATGTCTCTTTATAGTATATTTTCTACCACGATTTCAGCTTTATATCTTAGTATTTCAATAAACATATTCTATGCATAATAGAGCGGGTGGCTGCGACAAAAACGACTACGTCATCGAGTTACTGGATGAAATCATGTAGGACAAGATTATTAGAAGCTTCTAATTATTTTAAATAAGGTTTTATGGTTTTAAGGATGTGAGAAAAATTAATGACTTTTTGAACGGTGATGAAGATGAACTACAAACTAAAGAGTATTTGGCAATTTAAGAGCAGTGAAAATCAATTTCTTTTCTCAAAATATCAGTCTTTCTCAATTTACATTTTATTTAAATTTTATGTTGGATAGAAATTAAGTACGTTCTGATGGATTCTAAATATAAAATAAAGATCTGTGGTTGGTCTATTAGTTAGTTGGTTTTCGTTGGTTACCAACTATTTTTTCATACTTTTTTTAGCCATTGTATAAACACCGACGGCTAATCCAAGAATCGAGCGCGGCAGGCAGCTACGGAATCGAAGATCATATTAAAGATATGTGGATCTACCAATTTTATCCCTAGTGGATTGATTAAAACACGAGGGAAGAAATTGCATTTAATAATCAAGAATACAAAAACTCGAAGATATTAGAAGAAACCAATATTGTATTGTTTATAATCATACTGTAAATGGGAAGAAATATCAGGATAGGAAAGAGAAGGATGGCCCTCATCGAATTTTGTAAGTGACCTAACAGTGGCACTGTCGTAATCCAAGTGCTTTCAAATAACATTCTTATTATCGACAATTTAATATTTTTATTGAGCCATGGTGAAATAAAAAAAGGCCAATTGAAATAACCGTTATGAATTAGCAATATAAATTTCAAACAAAAACAGCGTTGTAATGTGGCAAAATTATCCCAAGCTTAAAGATGAAATAAATTATAGTAAACCTGTACAAAGCAGTCATTTAGCTATGAAATAATAATAATCGAAATGATCATAAACAATTCAATTGATTGAATTCTGACATACAGGGTGTTTAAAAAATGACAGGTATATTTGAAAAATCAATAAAAACTAAACGGGCAGCCATAGAAATACACCGTTTGTTGCAATATGCTTGGGACAACAGTAAATTTTCAGGCAGACAAACTTTCGAAATTAGTTACAATTTTCAACAACAGATGGCGCTGCAGTCTGGAAAAATCTAAACCACGATATTTTCCACATATCCACCATGCGCAGCAATAATATGGCGTAGTCTCTGAACGGAATTACGAGAAACTTTTGTAAACCTGTGACTTCTTTCTGTGGGGACACTTGAAAGACCAGGTGTACCGCCACAATCCAGAAACAATTGAACAACTGAAGCAGTACATCTCTTCTGCATGTGAAGCCATCCCGCCTGACACGTTTACAAAGGTTTCTGGTAATTTCGTTCAGAGACTACGCCATATTATTGCTGCGCATGGTGGATATGTGGAAAATATCGTGGTTTAGAATTTTCCAGACTGCAGCGCCATCTGTTGTTGAAATTTGTAACTAATTTCGAAAGTTTGTCTGCCTGAAAATTTACTGTTGTCCCAAGCATATTGCAACAAACGGTGTATTTCTATCGCTGCCCGTTTAGTTTTTATTGATTTTTCAAATATACCGGTCATTTTTGAAACACCCTGTATATTACCAACATAAATCTGTAATATTTGATTCTCAAGGAATTGCGTAAAAACGTGAAATATGAAATTATATTCGATTAAAAAATGTGTTAACAGATTTATGATCTCTTATATTAAGAACTTGGTGTAAATACTGTATAATAAAACTATCCTGCGCCGTCAGGAGCCCACGGGGGTCGCCGACGCGCGTAACGACCATCGCACCCAAGCCTCTGAAGGGCTTTTAACGCACCAGGGCTTTGTCTCGCCCGGCGCTGCGATCGGCCTGAGGCCGCTCCCCGACTGCGAACTAAGAGTTGCATAACTGAAAGGCAATCGTGACCGTTAAGTAGAAAATTAGATAAATAACAAAATCATTAATTTGAGTTATACAGCGGTATTTGACAGCTATCGATCAGAAATGAATTGCAGAAGTTACGAAGATTTAAAGCAGTGATTACAGAATTAAAAATATCACGATGAAATACGTCATTTGAAATTAAGATAGAAATTAAAGTGCATAGATTGATTTTTAATAATATATATATATATATTTAATATATAATGCAGTTATGATGAAAAGAACCTAATAAATAGAAAAACGGTTAATTTATAATAAAAGGTAAAATGATTTACCTTAAACATTAAATTAGAAAGATGATTTTCTTTTATTTACATGTAATAAAGAGAGGAATATAATTTAAGATTACTTTAAATTAAAAATATAGGATTTGTATCATACCCTCCCCCTCTTACGATATCATACATATCAAAGTCTAAAAATTCTTTATTTTTTCACTTTTTTTTCTTTTTTTTTTTTTTTACATACGTTTGCAGTGATTTACAGATATGGCTATGCATTTATTATTCGCATACTTTATGGATTCAAATGAAGAGAAGACGTCAATAAAATGTCACTATTATTAAATTTATATCAAGTCACATCTATAAGATACATTAGTTACTATTTAAAAGCATTTTAAAATAGCTTATTGCCATATAATACAGTCAACAGTAATACTAATAATTGTCTTCTTGCACTTGCCCCGTGCACGGGGAGGGCAAAAACAGAACTTCTTATCAACAAACAGGTGGACAACATTCTTTCTCTTTCTTTATCAGTAAGCACAACAAGTATAATTTCAAACATATATCGCATTTGGTCTCTCCAAAAGAGATTTATAGTCACATATGACAGAACAGGAATGCCGAACGTTAGGGTATTCCATATTTTGGAATGAAATGATTTTAAAATCATTTAAAGGCTTTTATAATAACTTTGTATTTTTCTAAAAATAGATAAGAGTAGGGAAAAAAGGATAGCAAACCATTTTAATATAAAGAAAAAGTAAAAAAAAAATATATATATATGTTGCTTCGATCAGAAATGATAACGATATCAAAAGACACGTCCCAACTCCCCCCCTAGAGATATTTTACGATATCAAGTACCAGACCCATTGGCATCTCATACAAATAGACGCCGGATCAGCAACCCTTTTTTGAAGAATACATGTACTTTCCACCAGCAGGTGCTGGTGGGAGAATATTAAGCCAAACAGGTTTTTTTCCCCGCAAAACTGTCACTGGAATTCCACCGCCTGTTTATTTTATTACGAGAACGGAAACAGAAAGTTGCCAAGAAAGGGATTACCGCCAGAAAGCGGCACCCTTTTGCCGTTTTTTGGCGATGAAAGGTGAAAGATGTTTTCTTCAACTCTCTCAGGAGAGAAGAAAGGGATCCGGTGTCCATTTATATTAGAAGTCAATGACCAGACCCCGTCTGCCCACTAAAGTGATAACGTTATATATGCACAGCCACCACTTCTTATTTACGAAATGGTCACAAAAATATCTTAGCATTTTGTTAGATTTACATAATTTATTTCAAGCTTATTAGACATAAATTTATAATAATTGCACACAAATATACAAATTAGGAAAATATAGTTTAATGGATATATTGCGTTTTATTTGATTATTTATCTGAAATGATTAAAGGAAATGGTGGTGAAATAATTCTCTCAACATATTACTCGCTACTTATTTATTTATGCAAAATGAAAAGCAAACATTTAAGTAACATCTAATCACTGTCCTCTTTTTTCATTGGTTCATATTTTGAATTATCTTTCGATATTTTATAGTAACGACTGCACGCTATTATTAGATACCATAAATTTAAAAGGAATGAAAACCCATATTATTTTATCTGTTTAAATAACATCCATTCACTGTCTTTTAACCCCTTTTAACTTAAATTACATATTGGTATTCTATAGACAACACCGATTTTATTACATTACAATAAATGTAAATGGAATGAAAACCCATATGATTTTATCTGTTTAAATAACATCCATTCACATTAGACTGTCTTTTAATTCTTTTTTACTTAAATTATATATCGGTATTCTATAGACAACACTAGATACTTTTATTAGATTACAATAAATGTAAATGGAATGAAAAACAATATTATTTTATCCGTTTAAATAACATCCATTCACATTAGACTGTCTTTTAATCCTTTTTTACTTAAATCACATATCGGTATCCTATAGACAACACAATACACTTTATTACATTATAATAAATGTAAATGGAATTGAAAAAAAGTCCTTCCAGCCTGTACCAAAATTAAAAGGTAGTTTTCTTATATCTTCGTTTTAAGATTTTAACTATTGTTACGCGAAAACAGATTATCTTTCATTGTTGTAATAATTTTCAATATCATACACATAAAACTATATATTCGTATCCGTTAGCGTCAAACTTGGCGACACTTGACAAAATATCGCCAAATTTGGCGACTAAAATAAATCTTCATAAATGAAGCCTACTTGCCTATAGCTGACTAATTTGGTGAATTTTTTATCCAAATTCAGTATTAACGAATCTTCTGTAATCAGGTTCTTTGTATTATAGCTTACTATTTTCGAGTAACATTAGCTAAAATTTTGAAACGAAGATATAGGAAAGCTACCTTTTCCTCCTGGTACAGGCCGGAAGAACATTTTTAAAATAGAAGAGAAACAAAATTTTCTCTGGAATTTTTTATTTTGAAATCTTTAAAGGGCCACTATTTTGAAACAAGTTGGTGTATCAAGCTGGTCAACGAGCTCGATCGAGTTCTTTTTAAGCCCTTTACGAATGCTCAGTCACATCCAAATCGGTTTATAAAGACCAGTGCTAATGACAGAAATCAGATGTATATGTTCTTTCTAGAGGCTGGTTTTGAGGTCTGGGGGGGGGGGGGGGTCATGATCAATGGAAATGTAAAGAAATTTTCCGGAATTGCCTTCTTCCGGTCGGCTGCAAAAGGGAGCTTCTTACTTTTTCTAACTGAAGCTGCCTAAAAATGAATATATCGGAAACTAATTTAAATTTTAAAATTCTGAGAGTTATTATGATTTCTTCGGATACATCTGCATAACTGGTATTAATTTCATCGCCCAACGTTACATATTCTAGGAGAAGTAGTTGTGAAATACAAACAGATATTTGGATTTTAATACAACAGATAGAAGTAAAATAATATAAATTTGTAACGCACAATAAAAGCAATATAAAAATAGCATTATATTGCTTTTTGGGGGAAAAAAGCATTCTAAAAACAGTGATATCCCAACATAAATAATTCCGTAAATAAAAGAAAGCGCCAAGTTCTGCTTAATTTATCTACTATAAAAAGCATCGATATTTTATGTTCGCCTAAGTTGAAAGTCAAACACCCCAAATGTTTTATTAATAAAGGCTTCCTGTGATTTTGGCCGTTAATGCATTGTAGAGAGTTTTTTGAATTTTAAGGTATGTGCAATGACCTACATGACTACTACAATTATTCGAATATTTTATACCTTTGGAGGTTTAAAAATTCTGAAATATAATACAATCAAAAAGCATGTAAAATGACTACAGAGTTTATTAAAATGCAAAGTAAATGGAAAATTAACAATTAGAATTTTTCTATATTCATTTTATAATTGTTCTCAGTATTTATTTGCTTTTAGAGATTCTCATTTTGAGTAATAAAAACATATATCTGAATACAGGAGTAAATTACTGAATGGTATTCTCAGAGAGCTAATCAAGAAAACAGAATTACCCGTTTTTCGAAGAGTCCGTTTTTATAGAACAAAGAAATACCTCCTAATTTCACTGCAACGCCTCTTTATATAAAATTCTGCTTTACAAATGGCGCCTTGTCAACAATACAAGATTTCAATATTAGGGAATATAATACTAGTAAATCTGCAGATCAGGAACCTCAACGTCAGTTCTGAGAGTCATTTGTTTTCTAAATCTCATTTTTGATATCATTTAACATCGTACAATCCGCAATTATTATTTTTTCAATTGCATGCATATTTATAAGCATATAAAAGGTCTTCGAATGTTCCAGAAACTAGAATCATTAAATTAAACAAAGTGTTATACAATGATATTCTGAAATTCTGATGAACTGCTTATTCTATTAATTTTTTTAAATAAATAGTTATTCATCCCCCCGTAGTCTCATTAAATTTACATTCGTTTTAATAAAAGGAAAAAAAAAGATTTCACCAAAGTATTGCGAGTTTCTTGAATTTTATTATTTTATAATCTTTGAAATACGGTTTCTAAGCAACGAATAAATTAAAGTGGAAAGTAAAAATAAACGCTTTTAAAATTTGTAAAAACGATGAAAATAAGATGTTTATATTTCCCGAAGAGATGCAAAAACATTTTCAAATATTTTAAGCAATTAATTTCCAAATTCTATTAAATTTATCAGCAAAATTTTAAAACTATTGGAAATCCATATCGAAAATTTAGCATTCAAAATTTTACGTCTAAATCCATTATGCAAATATTCCATTTTCATTTCAGATAAAAATGAAATTTGAAAAATCGTCTGCATCCCCATAGGAAAGCATTATGACCTAAAAAAAAGTTCTATATTTTCCGAACGAATGAACCAAATTTAACCAAAAATTATACAGCTAATTCCGGATACCTCGCCAACATACCTACCAAAAATCAACCTAATCGGACCATTTTTACGGCAATTATCGCGAAACAGACAGACAGACGGAAACCAAAAACATTTCGCGTCTCTACAGTGAGGCCCAACTGACGTTTCGGCAATAATGTAATTCAATGTGAAATTCAATGAAAGAAAAATTATTCATTTCGTAGGTTTCGGGTAAATGAGGTTAGACCGTGCAAAATAACCGTATAATGACATTAAACCATAAGGGGATTAAATGGTCTTGTTCAAAAATGATGATTGTTGAAATTCACAGGCATTCAATCTAAAGATTTCACTTAAGTGTCTTCATGTGAACTAGCCTTTCTGAATTGTACTTTTACTTTTTTCTATCTTTACAAGAAAAAAATATTGGATTCGTGAAAAATTTCGAATTCCGGTTTTCGTCGAATTTATACGTTTTAGAAAGGTCCTGAAAACGATTTGACTGCTTTTAGAAAATGTCTGTATGTGAGCCTGTCTGTTTTTGTGTCTGACATTGTGACAAAAATTTTGTGGACGCTCTATCTCAAGAACTAATGCACGGATCTTAATAAAAAGTTAGATTCAGTTAGACCTTAATATAACTTGGTTCTGATTAGTTTTTGGTGTAAATAGCCCAAAAAGTGGCGCTTCTATGCTACATTTTGCAAGATTTCGACAAAAGCATTGTAGGACTTTATTTTATAATCTTACAGTTGTTTAAATGTTCGCTTGTCTTATGACTATAAATGACTATATATTTTCACTTTAATTTTAAACAGCCTTTATTACTTACTCAAACAAACAATATGTTGATGAGATCACAATATTTCATAACTATCAATACAATACCATCTTCTTAAACATAAATAAGAATTCACCTAGAATTTTACTTTAAATCCTTTATTTTACACATATCGGAATACCAACCTTCATATTGAGATACAAAACTACGGAACAGCGTATTTTCCTCGCTTTCTTTTTTTTTTAAACTTTCCCTTTAACGAGCCTCTTAATCATCTTGCGATATTGTGTTACTAATTGTACCCTTGAGTCTATTATCTTGTACTGTTCTAATCCCACATTCGGTCATCCTGACAGTCCGGTACTGAACTCGGACTTTCAAATTTTATTCATATTGTTAAATATACTATAACACATAACGATAAACATATACGTATAACGATATATCACGTAACACACAACCGTTAATTCATTAGCCAGGGTTTCATATACTCGACGGATGTAGATGTTTGGCATGGTCCATCATGTTCTTCCCCTGCCTAAATAATGTCTACTTCCTCTATAAAAATATTCATTCTCACCCCTATTTTCTTTATGTCCATCCTCATTGAAAGTGGAAGAAATACTATCGCGTTTGGCTCTACTTTCAAATCTATCACCTCTTCTGTCAAATTTAGCTTCATATACTTTACTAGCAAACTACGCCCGCTACGCTGGTCAATTTCTCTTAACGCACCTTTAATCAAACGAAATATTGACCTTGTGTTTTAAAATCATATGGACCTTTACTGAGAATGTGCTTCTGCATTTCTGAAAACGATACGAACGCCATTGCGTTATTACATTTTTAATGTGTCAGACAAAATTTGGGCTGTTAAGGACATACAGTAGGATTTGGTAAATAACGATAAAAGGATATGCTATATACTATAACCATCTCCACTATACTATAACCATTCATCCACGTCTATCAACAAAATTGTTTCTCGGATAATATGGTCTTAATTATTTGAATAATTGCAATCATGTTTTTTAAAATTCCTTTTTTCATTTTTATTTCTTTTTTCAATATTAGTTTCTTCTTTTGTGTTTCTTGTTTTATGACATTTTTTAGTTTTTATTATTACTTTTTCACCTATACGTTTTTCGCGTTTTTCTTTTAGCTCGCTTATTCACACTAATCTTGATCTCTCGTTTCTTTCATTCATTTTTTTCTTACTTATCGCATTTGATTCTTCCTCACGAGATCTTTCCGTTATTTTCATTGTTGTATTTTCACTGGTACTGTTTGCCACACATTTTAAAATTTCACCAGAGTATTCTTCAATGATTTAACATATCAACAATATAAATTAATTTCGGTCGTGGCGTTTTCCTTCTTGGCGATATTTTTTATTTTGACACCTTCTTTCGTGACTAATAAATTGCATCCTGATACTGAATTTATACTTAAAAATATGTCACAGTCCAGATCTGACACTACATGAATCATCCGTTAATTTCGCACCGTCTGCTTGTATTTTGTGCTTAAGTATCCTATTGGCTTCGTTTCGTCTCCGCCAAATTCGGTCAATATACATTTTCTTGGCAAAACTCAGGTGCACCTAATTCATTGTAGTATTCTTTATTCACAAAGCTTACATCACTTGCGGTATCAATTATTATTTTCGGGAGCATATGATTTATTGGAATAATACGTATCTTTGTTTTTTGCATTTGTGTCATTTTCCGCTTTTGATGAATTCATAACATTTCTTCTCTGTACGCCGTTCGTATTTGTTTTCGTAATCTGGTTACTATGATACTATTGAGTGCTAGTTTGACCCCTATTTGTACATTTGGCGGCGATATGACCAGGCAATTTGCAATAATAATGAATAACTCGCGAATCAATAGGTTTTTTTGTCGCCATTTGTTATCCCTTTCCTGCCTGCTTACGCTATTTTGTGGCTTATATAACTTTGCGGTTTTACACCAGAATTTGGTAAATTTACATCGCAAATCATGACGCGATACAACATAAATCAGAACCTCATGATGGTACACTTTGTTAAATTGAAATGAATACGTTTGAATGCAGTAGTTATTAAAAAAGTCCTTCCGGCCTGTACCGGGAGGAAAATGTAGCTTTCCTATATCTTCTTTTTAAAATTTTAGCTAATGTTACACGAAAACAGCAAGTTAAAATGCAAAGAAACATTTACAAAAGATTCGTTAATACTGAATTTGAATAAGAAATTCTCCAAATTATTGAGCAATAGCCAAATTGGCTTCATTTATGAAGACTTATTTTGGTCGCCACCAATTTCGCCACCAATGTCGCCAATTTTGCGCTAACGGATATGATTATATAGTTTTATGCGTATGATTGGGAAAATTATTGCAACAATGAAAGAAAAAAAATTGCGAGTAATCGCGTTAATGTGCTGTTTTATTTCAAAATGTCAGCCACCCTAGAAATTCAAACTGCTCTATCTCTGCCATTTTTTAAGATAGAGGTAAACCAAAATGCTCTGGAATCCTTGTATCAAGGCCTAACACGTAATTGAAAAATAAATTTGAATTTTTAATTTTTTTGTATATTTATTTTAGTTTTAAATTTTTAAATGGCCGCCATCTTGAAACAAAATGGCGGACCAAGCTGGCCAACGAACTCGGTCGAGACATTGGTTAGCTTAATACACACAATTGGTTTAATCGAAATTGATTTATAAATACGAGCGTTATCGTATGACATAGGTCAGATATATATATATGCATTCGTTTGTTCGAAAATTTAATTAATTAGCCGTAATTTTCAATTAAACTTTTACTGCTGCTTATGACGTCATAAAGTCTATAACTCCCACTCTTGCAAGGCATAGAGTTATTTTCTGAACTCTGTGGTTCGCCAATCTTTTGACAATTGCTAATATCAACCAGGTAATATTTTAACATTGTAATATTAAATCTTAAAAAACTTACTTAAAATTAGCTAAAATATAATCATAATAAAATATCTAAACATAAACATATCAATATGAATAACAAATCTCACGTAAAATATTGAAATTTAAATTATTCCATTTGAAAGAAGATTCGGAGAGCTAACATAAAAGTGCCAATTTTATTTTATTTATTTACACACATATTCAATTTTATTATAAAACACCAGGTTGCCATACAAAACAAAAATCGTCATTTAGGCGCCAAAAATTAACCCCAGTTACAGTGCATAGAATACATTATGTTTATAGAATGACACACACACACACACACACACACACACACACACACACATATATATATATATATATATATACTTCACTGGCGCCCGGCTAACCGAAAAGTACCCCAAATTATTCGCCAAACTGTAGCGCCCAATAAACAAACAGAAGAATGTTGCCATTCAATCTCAAAAATAAAAATAATAATAAAATAATAATAAAAGCCCCATTTACTAAAGTATCATTTATCAGTAACTTTAAACAATAAAATTTACAATATATTAATGAAAACAGAATAAAAAATAATCTTGGATGTTTATTTATTCATATTATTTCTGTTAATTATCCCTTTCGACTGGTGGATAAATGTTTGTGACGTCAGTTGAATTTTATCGATTGTACGAAACTACGAATCACAACATTTTTTCAATGCTTTTTCTATTTTAATATCATGGTATTGAAGACGTAATTTTTATTTTAATTAATGTAATAACTAATAAATCAGTAAAACATCATTATAAATACATTTAACGTCGAATTAAAAATCACTTGATGAGAACTTTTAGGCCGAATTTTTTTAATTTGCAACTTAAATTTCGGTGAAAATATTTATCCGCGTGTTTTATAAGCGAATAATAATTCATATTTATTGTGACGTCACCGGAATATTGTGCATTAGGTTTATTTTATCATTATGCATTATAACTTTGTTGATGCCATTTTTTCATTACAATTAAATACAAAATATATTTTTATTTGTAACATGGTGTTTAAGCATAAAAGTAATTTATACAAAGTACGTGTGAAAAGTTTGCGCCGGGGAAATTGAAATGCATTTTAACATTGATAAAACTAAAGAGAAACATTAATTGTGTCAACATGACGTGTTTTTAACTGATTTTTCAATTTTTAATTTTAAAGGTCAGAATTTAAGCCTTTATTGGTTGCTTCATCTTGATTGCATACCTTGATTACATGTTACCAATTACTTTTTTTTTAAAATTATAGGTTTGAAGATTTCATTTTTTTATAAAAAAAATCACAAAAGTAAAGAATTTCAGGATAATTAAAATGATTAAAAATAGTGTTATGGGGAAAAAAACTGGAAATAATTATTGTATTTTTAGCTAGAATAAATAATGTAAGACTAATATTTTATAGGGATTATTTTGGTAGGTTTGTTATAAGTTCATTTAACAGTTCCTTATTAGTAGCAAAGTCCTATTTCTTCCACTGTGAATTTCTCTTTCCATGTCAAAAAATGATAGTCTACTTTTGGACGCCAGCCAAAACACAGTGGCAATTTTTAGAAATGTATAACGGTTGTGACAACAAACAACCATATCGCTTTAGCTTTCATCGCGCTTACATCACTTCTAAATACTACAAATTTCAATTTTTTACTACATTTTACTACATTTTACAATTTCAGTTCTTACATCATCAATTAGAAAAAAAAAAATAGTGTTCGATTGAAATTTATTTGAAAACTGCCGCTTATTTTAACGACTTTTTAAATAATTTTCAAGAATGAAATATTTTTCAATTCTATCTCAACAATGATCACCAGTTTGCTTTAATAATGTAACATAGTCCCTGGAAAAGTTGCCCCAATTGAAAATAGACTTTCCTAACCATCAATAAACACTGAAAAAAAAATAATAAAACCCCCTGATAAATCATAAGATCAGATTATCCAAAAGAAAAAGCATTTTGGCGCTAAACTAAAATCTGTCAGGAAAAAAAAACTATTTATAGTTTATGAATAACATAAAATTGATATGCTCAATTCGTTGATGTATATGTTGCATCAGAATATTCTAGGAAGTGTATTTTATTATTTTTTTAAAGATCCATTGGATATTTAACTGTATAAGAAGGAAAAGATCCCCGACTGGGATGGAAAAGGAATAATCATCCTGATTATGTAAAGGAACCGAAGAAACCATACAAATAAATTACACTTGAAAACATTAAAAATCTCCCTTATCTGCAGATTGATTTATTATTGTAAAAAAAAAAAAAAAAAAAATTCTTCATCTTTACATAGAAATTGATTACCTTAAAACAATGGATGCGTTTCAGAAGATATGGATTTGAAACGAACAATGATTAAAGAAGATATTTTAAAACTTTTATTTTAAACATTTTAAAACTTTTTTTTAACGTGGAATTTTGACGGTGCCTTTGGTGAGATGCAATGCACATGCGCATAGGAGCTCATTCGGTTGCATTATAACAGGGGGGGGGAGATGTGTGCTTTATTTACTATGTTCTTTTATTGACTGAATATGAGATGAACGTAGGGATATTGTATTTGTATGATACTTCATAGGTCCAGGAAATTTTCTTTCTTGCCGTGGGGAAGATGGCGGTAATGTCAAACTGATTTGCATTACACAGTTCTTTACCGATTGTTTGTTTGGAGTTTGCTTCGTAAATAGTACTGTAATTCACTGGGGTGGGGACTTTTAAAATAAAATATTTGAAAGACTGTTTCATACGCACCCCTTCTTATGTAATAAAGAAGCTTATTTTACTAATATTGTTATTGTAATTCTTTTCCGTCAAGTTTTGACGGGTTACATCTAGTTTAATGTTAATTTTTTGTAACAAATATGGTTAAACCAATTAAACTTTAAAAATTCAAATTCAAATTCAAACAATATTATTGTCAAAATCCCTAAAAACTTAAAGGTACTTTTCGGTTAGCCGGGCGCCAGTGATATATGTACATGTATATATATATATATATATATATATATATATATATATATATACACATATCTACATGTACATATATATACATACACATATATACATATATGTATGTATTGTATATATATATACATATATATGTATATACATATTTCGATAAACTGCAGGTATTAAGGAATGTCATTAGTGACTACCGGTTTTCTTATTATGGGGTAGCCACCATGAAATTTACGCAGTCGTCACATCATTAAGTATGGCCATTGATTCACCGAAAATCAGGTACTGAAGTAACTCCACCGAATAATCGACACACATACCCGAGCAGTAGTTCAAGGAGAATGCTTATTGTAGGAGCATCAATATCTTTAATTGGGGAAACATCATCAGTTACATCATGCAGAGTCACTAGTTGTTATCATAGGAGTACGATGCCAACATTCGAAGGGAATACCATATATTGAAGAGACTACCATCACTTAGTAGACATACTATGTACAAAAATGAAAACAATACACTTAGATGACCCACTATGTACATGGTGAAAGACAATGTTGAAGGGAAAATGGGGGTCACTGGAGCAGCATATTATTTTAACAACCAAAACAGAGCAAAATTCTGGCGGTCTGCGCCCGGGCAGTATGTTTTATACTAAAAAAATTGGTGTAAGAACACGAACGCGCGAAAATTACCAACCAATAGAGTGGAAAAAGGGGTGTGGCCAAAAAGAGAGCTCCGAAAAGCTTAAACGTCAATGGCTAAGAAATTAGGTTAAGGGCGGCTTAACCTGACGTACAAGTAAGAACTCATTACAAGAATCGGATGAATTTTGGAGGAAAAAATAAGCGCGCGAACGCAGGGAATGATGGGACAAATCGAACGATATCTGAAAATAATAAAATAAAAAGAATGTAAAGAAAAAATATTCTGAAAGAATAAATTTCACTGTCTCAATAAAAGGAATTTAATCAAATGCTTTTTAGGAAGTTTTTGCAATTTAGAATAATTGTTTAGAATAGAGATTTAAAGAATATTTTGACTAAGATATAGAATTAAATCAAACAGGGAATTTAAGATATAAATAAAATACAGAGAAATGTTAAAGTGAAAATAAAATAGATAACATTTAGTAATTTAATAGAATGGTGATAATTTGGAACAAGGACTAAGAAAATGGCGAAAAGAAGGGAAATTTTTTTAATTATTACATACATATATATTTATATATGTACATATATCACTGGCGCCCGGCTAACCGAAAAGTACCAACTTACATTCAAATCGAAATAAATCTTAGACTTTTATAAAGGTTTGCATTTTGCACGTGCCTTGGCTTTTTGTATACAAGCATCATAAACATAATATAAAATCTGCAATACGAATATTGTTTGCAGCTTCTGAAGCTTAAAAATGAAAAAAAGTCTAAGATTTATTTTGATTTCACTTGAACGGAATCTATTTTTTTGTGTTCTTTAAATTTGATATTGTTTGAATATTTTTATGTTTTAAATTTCAGTTTGTTTAATTTTGGCTTTTATGAAATGGAATTTTATGAAGGGTCTTTTTTGTGAAATAGAATTTTGTGAAAAGGCATATTTTTATTAAAAGGAATTTTGTGAAGATGGTTTCTTTTATTGAATGGAATTTTGTGAAGGGTCTTTTTTGTGAAATAGAATTTTGTGAAAAGGCATATTTTTATTAAAAGGAATTTTGTGAAGATGGTTTCTTTTATTGAATGGAATTTTGTGAAAAGGGAAAAGGCCCTAAAGATAACATTTTTTTTGTCTCGATCGACTCCTGCTTCCGCATATTGTAAGAATAGAAATAATCATGCGATATACATCAATTGCGAAACATTTTTAATTTTATACGTATAACTTACTACCCGCATTTTCAAACATATATGTAATCGGTTTTGAGAAATATGCATGTAAAATTCAATACTGATATTCCTGTCTCAGAGAGGATCTGCACCTAGGAGGGGTTTTGAATAATTATTTTCATAAAAAAATGAGCAATTTCGTTGTTTAGTATATTTATTTATTTATTTATTTTATTAGTAAATACACGGTGTAAAAGTGGGGCAAAACGAAAAGCATAAGCAGGCAAAATAAATTTAGCATTCACATGTTCCAAGGTTTCATAAGAAGAGTCCATTTTCAACGTTCAAATAAAAATAATAGAAAAGAAACGAGAAACAGCAGAAGCATGAACTTTGTTGCTATTGTTCTTTACTCTCTGTTTCATATATTTTACACTGAGGATGGGGCTTTTAGCATTCTGCCTTAAAACATTTGTATGCTAAATTTTTTTTATCTGTTTATGATTTCCTTTCAGTTTGCTTTTACGCGTCGTGTTTTCAGCTTAACACAATGAGTTTTCTATGCATTTTATCAGTTTTTAAATGTTTTGGGAGAGGGTTTAAACTCTTACATGTACCTTTTTGCTGTGCCAGTAAATACTGAAATATTAAAAAGGAAAAATAATATAAACTGAAAAGTTTTTAATGGAATTTATGAAATAAATGTCATTTAACGAAATAAATATAATTTCATAAATGTTATGAAATAATTTTACAGATTTTTTTTTAGTTGAAATCATTTTATTAATTTTATTAAATGAATATCATCAAAAATTAAAGTATTTTGATGACAATTGTTCCAACCTATATGAAAACTATTTCCATTATGATTGTTTATTAAAGAAAATTAATTTTACAAAAATGTCCAAGCACTAGCGATACCAAAGATAATTAAGAATGAAGTCTATTATTAACAAAAGTGTCCAAGACCAAATATATGGTACTAGCCGCCACTTGCGACCAGTTTGGTCTGCCTTAAATATATGTTAAGCATTGTAACACGTTACTTTTATTCATAATTTAATTGTTTTCCTTAATCCATCGCCAAATCGGATGATTCTAATAGACAAATCAAGAACTTTTACGATCATGGTAGCATTTTGCCTATTTTTTGTTGTTATGTATTTCATCTTTCTTAACAAAAACCGCTTAACCAACTTAAGCATTTATGCTTCATGTTCGTTTGCTTATCAGTTGCAATATGTTCGCTAATGCGGAGATTCTTAAACATTTTAAGTGATTTTCCGTAATTGTGTCCATTGCCAATTGACGTATTTTAGTTAATACGATTTGACGCAATGAAGTCTATTTTTTGAAAGTCTTTAATCTCATCAAAAAGTCACCTGTAAAAAATGCAGCCAAGTCTCGTAACTCATTTACCGTAAAAAGTACTGAGATCGTATAAAGCCAAGTTTAACTATCTTATTAACTCTGAAATTTTCATTCACAAAATCACTCCTAGTCTCTACATCTTTAGTTAATTATTATTTTGTGACTTGGCAATTACTTAGCACGAGAATGTGATGTATATAGTTAGTCTTAATCAAATAATACTATAACATATTAAGGTGTAATAACTTCCCTGTGCGTATATAATTTGCTTTAGTTAAATTATCCCATCCCATCCCATAACATAGTAAGGTGTAATAACTTCCCTGTGCTGCGTAATTGCCAAGTCACAAAATAATAATTAACTAAAGATGTAGAGACTAGGAGTGATTTTGTGAATGAAAATTTCAGAGTTAATAAGATAGTTAAACTTGGCTTTATACGATCTCAGTACTTTTTACGGTAAATGAGTTACGAGACTTGGCTGCATTTTTTACAGGTGACTTTTTGATGAGATTTCACTTCTTTTTGTAAGTAACCCTCCTTTTCTTGATTTTGGGTTCTTTTTGGAGATCATCCACTGATTTTCGCTAAGCCCACACTCTGTCCCTATTATTTACAGGTATCAAAAAATTGAAGCTTTAGTTTCGTTTGCAAAGTACTGTAGATAAAAAGAGATTTCAGGTTCCTAGGCAAGCACTAAATTATGGGAGGGGGAGCGTCAAAAGTACTCTCAATTGCTTCCAGGATAGGCGCTATGCATCTGAGATATAACTCGCAGCCCTAGATACTTGATATTTAACATAAAAGAACTTTTTAGTATAAAAAGAAAGCCAAAATTAAAATTTCCGGAAATTTCCAATAAATCAAACTATATTCCTTTTTTCGATGGTTTTTTTTCGTTTTTTTTTTTTTTAGACTTTTTTTTATTATTTACGGATTTTTTAATTTTTCCTTACTTTGTGTACAAAACCCTGCCTTTCTGCCAAATGTCAATCTTCTAGGACTACAAAATCGAATTATTTTCAAATTTTCAACTTTTTATGAATTTATTGATTTTTCGATTTTAATTCTAAGTTACCTGATTGTCATGCTAATATAGTAATTATTTGATCCGTCTTCTTAGGATCATTTAGGTTCAATTTAGAGATAAATCAAGGGAATCTTAGAGTCACCATGATTTTATTTAGAAAGGACTATCAAGCCATAACCAGCCAGTAATGTCGGGAGGGTAGGGGGAGCTGTGAAAATTTTTGTGGGGCTAACATCATTTAACAATCCATATTTCATATGTGAAGTAAATAGAGTACAACATGTGAAAGAAAACAAACCTGTCTATAAAGAAATCGCCTATATCGTAGCCAGTCTATAGCGAAACTTTCCTATAACGAAATTTGTAAACGAAAGAAAAGAAAACCATCATCCGGGGGAAATAACATAAAACAATTAAGGGCGTTGTACTAGCTAATAGGACAATTATCTTATAACTAATGTTTCTAGCAGTACAAAATCAAATTGTTTTCGAATTTTCGATTTCTTAAACATATTTCGATTTTTCGATTTTATTTTCGAATTTTTTAATTGTTCCTTTTATTGAATAGTAAATACTACCTTTACACCAAGTTTTAAGTTTCTAAGACTACAAGATAAAAATATTTTCAATTTTTTATTTTTTCGCATTTTTTTTTAATAATTTTCTGGATTTTATAATTTTTTCTTATTTTGTATCCTTTACTACAAATTTTAAATTTCTAGACCTACAAAATCGAATTATTTTAAAATTTCCGATCTTTTTCGATTTTTTTATTTTATTTTCGAATTTTATTGCGTTTTTATTTTAACTTATTCTGAATCCCAAACACTATCTTTACCGCGAATTTTATGTTTCTAAGGCCAAAAGATCAAATTATTTAATTTTTTTTCAAATTTTTTCGAATTTTTCGAATTTTTGATTTTTTTTCGAGTTTTCTGGATTTTTTAATTTTTCCTTATTTTGCATCCTAAATACTACCTTTATTCCGAATTCCAAGTTTCTAGCGCAACAAAATTGGATTATTTGAAAATTTTCGATTTTTTTCGATTTTTCGATTTTATTTTCAATTTTTTTTGTGTGTTTTTGATGTTTTCTTTTTCTGAATTCTAAACACTACCTTCACACCAAATTTTAAGTTTTTAAGACTACAAGATCGTGTTATTTTCAAATTTCAATTTTGTTCGACTTTTTTTTAATTTTCGAATGTTTTTTTTTTTAATTTTCCGGATTTTATATTTTTTCCTTTCTTTGTATCCGAAATGCTAGCTTCATTCCAAATTTTCAGTTTCTGTGGCTGTGGGATATACCCAATCTTTTTGATGACGCGAGAGTGAGTGAGTGTGTGAGTGACAAAAAATCGAAACTTTGAGTTCATATATCGTCTGCACTAATTTATGGGTATTTTTGAATTATCCATATTTTTGAATTTTTCCTTATTTAGTATCTTAAATATTACCTTTATTCCAAATTTCAAGTTTCTAGCGCTATGAAATCGAGTTATTTTCAAATTTTCCTTATTTTTCGATTTTTTCGATTTTTTTGTTTTATTTTCGAATTTTATTTGGTTTTTTATTTTAACTTTTTCTGAATCCTAAACACTATCTTTACTGCGAATTTTAAGTTTCTAAGGCTAAAAGATCAAATTATTTTAATTTTTTCATTTTTTTTCGAATTTTTCGAATTTTTGAATTTTTTTTTTCGAATTTTCAAGAATTTTTAATTTTTCTTTATTTTGCATTCTAAATACTACCTTTATTCCGAATTCCAAGTTTCTAGCGCAACAAAATCGGATTATTTGAAATTTTTCGATTTTTTTCGATTTTCGATTTTTTCAATTTTGCTTTCGATTTTTTTGGTGTTTTTGATGTTTTTTTTTTCTGGATGATAAACACTACCTTCACACCGAATCTTAAGTTCCTAAGACTACAAGATCGTATTATTTTCAATTTTCAATTTTGATGGAATTTGTTGAATTTTCGAATGTTTTTTTTTTTTTCGAATTTTCCGGATTTTATAATTTTTCCTTTCTTTGTATCCTAGATATTACCTTTTTTCCAAATGTCAAGTTTCTAGGGCTACGGGATCTACCTACCGTATTTACCCGCGTATAGGTCGAGAAATTTTGGACAAAAAGAGACTTTAAAGGTGGGGGGGGGTCGACTTATGCGAGGGTCCTTAATTTTTTTTTTTTTTCAGAGTGGATTTCATCCGGTTGTCCAACATTAACAAAAGGCGGTAATATTAGAAAGTCGGACATTGCATTAATTGCCCAGTGGTTTAAAGATGCGTGGAATCAAATTCCTTCCGAAATGATTATAAAATCATTCAAGAATTGCATCATAAGCAACGAACTAGACGGCACAGAAGATCCATTTAAGAAAGTAATAACGACGAGGAAGAATGTTGCGATACAGAGATTGAAAACGTGTATCATGATGATGACGACGAAGGACTTATGTGAAGTGTTTGGCGAGTCCGATATTGAATCGGATCTCGAATCAGTTTAACTTTGTATATTATTATCTTCATTATTGTATATTTAGTACTTTTTCTTTCAGGTGATTTCGAATAAATGTACAAAAAAAATATATAATAAAGTTCCTTTATAATTGTATATTTAGTATACTTTCTTTTTTTTTCAGGTGATTTTGAATAATGTATTTTGAAAAAAAAAAATCAAATTTATTGATCGGAAAAGTGGGGGGGGGGGGGGGTCGACTTATACGCGGGATTTATAAAAATTCAAATTTCTTGATCGGGAAAGTGGGGGTCGACTTATACGCGGGATCGACGTATACGCGGGTAAATACGGTAATCTTTTTGATGACGCGTGAACGAGTGAGTGAGTGAGTGACAAAAAATCGAATGTTTGAGTTCATATATCGTCTGAACTAGAAAAGATAGAAAGTTTTAATTTTAAATTTTGGTCCTGTGTGCCAAATACTCTAGAAAAACGAAGTTTCAAATTTTTGGGATACTCCAGCGCGGAGATATGAGGGGGTCAAAAGTGCCCTGAGTTGCTTCCAGAAATACGGCTGTCCTCTCTCGACTTGGCGGAAGCACTACCGTGCCTCCAGATCTAAAACAAACTATCCCCATCCTGTGGGATTTGTTTTTCAATGTTTTACTTTATTTAATGCAAAACATAGATTGCATCCGACAACTCATAAAGAAGTCCTCCGGCCTGTACCGGCAGGAAAAGGTAGCTTTCCTATATCTTCGTTTTAAAATTTTAGCTAATGTTACTCGAAAACAGCAAGTTAAAATGCAAAGAAACCGTTTACAAAAGATTCGTTTACACTGAATTTGAATAAGAAATTCGCCAAATTATTGAGCTATAGCCAAGTTGGCTTCATTTATGAAGACTTATTTTTGTCGATAATTTGGCGAGATTTCGCCAATTATCGCCAAGTTTGGCGAGAATTTGGCGCTAATGGATATGAATATATAGTTTTATGCGTATGATTGGGAAAATGATTACAACAATGAAAGAAAATAATTTGCGAGAAATCGCGTTCACTAAAACTTATAAATTTATATTAAAATCATTAAAATTACAGACATTACAATACACTTTCATAAAACATTAAAAACATATTAAAATTGGACGTTTCGGATTTACATGGAAAATCCCTCTTCAACAACAACATTTCACTTAGCGTAAATCATAGTTCAAAAATATCAACAAATAGAAAATGCAACGTATCAAAATTTCGAAGTCAAAGTTACAGTTATAATAACACGGAGTATTCATTCGGGATTGCACCTGCTTGACCATATTGACCATAAATTTATGGTTGGTTTTTTGTAATGTGCTGTTTTGTTTCAAAATGTCAGCCACCCTAGAATTTCAAACTGCTCTATCTCAGCCAATTTTTAAGATAGAGGTAAAACAAAAAATGCTCTGGAATCCTTGTATCAAGTCCTAACACCTAATTAAAAAATAAACTTGATTTTTTAACTTTTTTGTATATTTATTTTAGTTTTAAAATTTTCCGTGGCCGCCATCTTGAAACAAGATGGCGGACCAAGCTGGCCAACGAACTCGGTCGAGGCATTGGTGAGCTTAATACACACAATTAGTTTCATCCAAATTAATTTATAAATACGAGCGTTATCGTATCAAATTATTTTCATTTTTTCAATTTTTTTCGAATTTTTTTATTTTTTTTTCGAATTTTCTGGATTTTTTGTAATTTTCCTTTTTCTGTATCCTAAATACTACCTTTATTCCTAATTTGAATTTTCTAGCGCAACAAAATCGGATTGTCTTCAAATTTTCGGGTTTTTTCAATTTCTTCGATTTTTTCAATTTTGCTTTCGATTTTTTTGGTGTTTTTGATGTTTTCTTTTTCTGGATGTTAAACACTACCTTCACACCAAATCTTAAGTTTCCAAGACTACAAGATCGTATTATTTTCAATTTTCAATTTTGATGGAATTTGTTGAATTTTCGAATGTTTTTTTTTCGAATTTTCTGGATTTTATAATTTTTCCTTTCTTTGTATCCTAAACACTACCTTTTTTCCAAATGTCAAGTTTCTGGGGCTACGGGATCTACCCAATCTTTTTGATGACGCGTGAACGAGTGAGTAAGAAGTGACAAAAAATCGAATGTTTGAGTTTATATATCGCCTGAACTAGAAAAGACAGAAAGTTGTAATTTTAAATTTTGGTCCTGTGGGCCAAATACTCTCTATAATTGAAGTTTAAAATTTTTGGGATACTCCAGCGCGGAGATATGGGGGGGTCAAAAGTGCCCTGAGTTGCTTCCAGAAAAGTATGCTTACGGCTGTCCTCTCTCGACTTGGCGGAGGCACTGCCGTGCCTCCAGATGATATCCACATTTACACTGAACCATATCGTTGCTAATATTTTCTTTGTTTCTCGCTAACTTTGGCTGTAGACTCGATTATGGAAGATTAGAAAATCTATCATTATTCTCATCTAAAACGTCTTGAATAATGTGCCATAATCGGGCTACATATTATTACACGTAATTTTCGAGTATGGTTTGGTGAAACATTGAGCTTTTGGAAGCCAGTTTTGATAATCACATTCCCTTTAAACCATATTTGCTGTCAGCACTTTTGACCCATGGCGTACAATCTTATTAAAATTCACGAACTTCCTTCTAGACGCCGATCTCTTTTCGACTTTGTTATTCTCTACTCCCCTTTCAAGGTATAGTTCAGGAGTTTCCATAATTGCGTAATTCCCTTACTTCGGCATTTCCGCTTAATGTCTACTGACTATTAAGATCCGTAACAGGTAAATACGCCGCCCCAACATTTGCGCCTATAATTCTAATTACAGCAATCCGTTTTATCTCTATATTGTAACTGTATAGTTAATATTATGTAGTAGAAATATAAAAGACAATTGAAGACTCTTTTATTGATATAGTAGATATAGATATGTATATTATATTCAGAGGTATATAGTATGTGATTAGAATATATATCTCATATTCATTCCGATTGATATAACATACCGCCAATAAAACTACCATCGTAAATACATAAGCTAAAAGCCATCAATATGATTTTATGTGTTTAATAAATATATACTAAACTATTTTTTGTATTATTTTACTTTGATTCTATATTAGTTACCATTCTTAATGATGGGTTCTTTTGGGTACAGCTGTCGCAAGCGCACCGCGGTATCATTTTGGCGACAAAATACGAATTTTATGCCTGGGCAACCCGGCGTTTTCGGCTAGATTTTGCTTCGTATGGCAACCCGGCAGAACAGATTCCGTATGTATTATAATAAATTAAATATTGTGTGTTTTATAATAAATTAATCATTGTGTGTGTTTTATAATAAAATTGCGTGTTTTTAAATATAAAATAAACTATTTCATAATAAAGTAAAAGTAACATGCTGCTTTAGCAATCTGTAAGATGTATCTGAAAAATGGGATTTTCTCGTCAAAATGGTGCAAAAGAAAAATCGCGCCAACCCCGGTGCGTCTGCGACAGCTGTTCCCAAAACATTTGATTTCAAAATCAAAGTATCATTTCTATATTGCACACGCGAAAAATAAAAGCTGGTATTGGCGATTTTAAAAATGCTATTGGCGAGATTTGCGCCCAAATAACATAAAAGTACTTAATGATGTTATGTATTTTATAAATGTATATTAAATTACTGTTTTAAACGCGATTGTTCATTAACAATGGTAAATATGATTGGCGATTAACAATCATTTTCGGTGATCTCTCTTCCTGGACTCCTTCCGTGTAATATCTAAATGCCAAATTAACTGACAATTCGTTTCGAAATTTGATTCATTAAATATTATCACATGATTTGTATTTGTTTACATTCAACTTACGTCAAAAAAGATCGAGAAGGAAGTTGAGTTGTATAGCACTTCATCAAACAGAATTATGGTAAACTTTGATTGTCTCATGGATCCTGGTGTCTATCGTTCACGATGAACAAATCTCTTGTGTTTGTTTAATTTGATGGAATGAGATATTGGACTGTCAAATCCAATTTCAACTGAAGTTATCTCAGAATATAAACATATTTGAATGTAACTCATCTTTCAAACATATATATATATTTAAACAATCTTTTCAAAAATAGAACTTTTATACAGTTTTATTCGAAAAAAAAATAAATTTGAGTAAAAATAACCGCCCGGCATATGAAAAAGCGATGCGGGCGTCCCGGAACTGTTGATGACAGTCACATGACTTTCGCTTTTATTATATAGATGGTTAATCTAAGAAATTTCCGTATAAGTTTTTCTTTTTATTTATTTATTTATTTTTAAGTGTTAGAAAAATGCGCGTTTTATTTTTCATTTAATACAAAACATATAAAGACTTGCACAATTATTGCTTATTTTCTTTGAAATTTTCCCTCCTAATGTTTCAAACAAAAAGAAAGAGATTCTGCGGAGTTGAAATAAAAACCACAAAATAGTCCTTCCCCTTTCCATTTTCTAGAGGTAGGATGTCTAGTTATGCCCATAGATCAACTTATGGTTATACCCAGTGGCGTAGCCAGGATTTCCTTTCGGGAGGGGTCCAGAATTTTTCTTCAGCTTATATGTATATAGTAAGACCTGCCAAGATAATATCGCAAAGAGTGGTAAGAAATTCCGTGTTAGACAGTTTTTCGTCGTATCAGGGGTATGGCAGTCTTTTCTATTTGACGAATGAATATTTCCGTTTATGTCAGAGTTCCGTTATAGGCAGGTTTCGTTTCCACAGGATTTGCTGTATATATAAAAATATAACTTATGTATGTAATATGTATTGTAAAACCTGTCTATAGCAGATTCCTGTCTTAAACAAAAGCATTACATGGTCCTGATATGGATAACCATACAATTAAATTTGCTGAAAACCTATTCCTGAAACGGGTTTTTTCACCGTTCTTCTGTGATTCCGATTTCGTCTTGTCAGGTTTTACCCTACTTATACAGTAAAGACTGTGAAAGCGGATACTTCCTATAACGGAATCCTATCTCAAACGGAAAATTTTAGGGATCCTGACGAAACGAACAATGCGCCTTATTGAAGTATAGTGTGACAGGATTGACTGTGTATGTTATATGCAATAGAAGTATTTCGAGTAACTTTAAGAATTTAGATATTTCCTTATAAATTTCTTAATTTAAAAAAATAGCGTGTGTAAAATGAAGTAAGATCAATCTCTATAATTGTAGGTAACAATACAATGAAGTTACATTAATATTTACCAAAGAAAAAGATTTTACAAACACTATGATATAAAAACTGAGCACACACTGAAGAGAATGCATTTAAATCAAGTTTCATATGACATAAACATTTGATTATTTTAAAGTTATGATCAAATGGTTAAGCTTAAAACAATATTTGGTTGAAACTGTTTTTTCAATTTTCATGTTTAATTTCTTGTCATTGAAATAAGAACGTGTGCTGTAATAGGTATACTGAAAAATGAGTTGACATAATTGCCAATGCCGTCAGCTGTTGATTCACCATGCGAGTTTCTGAAATAAGGTTTTAATTTTTAAGAAAAAAATCATTTAATTTCGGCTACAGAAACTAGTAATGTAACCAACACACGCAACAAATATAGTTGATGTTGGGAAAAATAATTTTGTTACAATTGTCTAAAACAGCCATAATTCTTTTTCAAGTTTCACCGCTTTTGATTCTAAAGTAAATATTCGACCCCAATAGTTGTTTCCGATAATTGGTCGACATAAAAGATGTTAAATTTTTGTAAAAAAAAAAAAATAATTATGATGGATTAGCACATCTTGGGAAGTATTAGATCGCGTAAAAACTAATGGTGGTTTCGGCTATTTTACTCTTCAACCAATTTCTTTTAAGCGGTTGAAAACAGTTTTAGAACGTACCTCAAGTTCAGCAACAATCTTTCAGACTTTGGTACGTGAATTAGCTTCAACCTTTGCTTTCAATTTCTCATTGTTAATAACCGAATGCCACCTACGACCTTCATATTCAAAACGCTCATTGCTATCATGAAATTTCTGTAAACAATGTTAAACTGTGAGTTCACAAGTCGTACTTCGGTCAAATGTAACGTTGAATTCAGACATTTTTCTCCAGGAGGGATTTCTTTGGAGGGTACCATTTTTCTCCGGAATAGGTACACTGTGGAGTTCAGGGAAGGGGAGAGATTGCACTCCTAAGCATAAAATCTCAAATCTTCGGAGGTCGTCATTTCGATGCTCCGGGGTGGATGCCCCACCTCCGCTCTCCTGAATCTAACGTTATAGCGTGGTTGATATACAAGCCGTTTCCACCGATTTTCGTACAATTTTGAATTAGTAAAAAAATCGTACGAAATTTCCCAAAGATCTATAACTGCCTTAAATATCCCTGTACAATAGCGGAAAACAAAATTATAATACTAAATAAGTAGGTAAAAACCTGCCCTTCAAAATAATATACAACAACGTAATATTCCATTAACAGTTTATTAAAAATAGCTCAGGTTGAAAAGTTTGATAACAAGAATCACCATTATTTTGTACAAACCCAGAAGATCAAAATCTTTCAATATCCCTCTGTTCTTTTCTTTAGCGATTAACGAATAACGAGATTAGAAATAAAAGTAACAAAAAGAGGAAGAAAATTGATCTTCCGAAATATTCTTCAAATTTGACATTGAATCAGATGTATCTGATGGTCAACTTGAGAAGGAATATGTGTGACTAAAGAAAATTATGTCAGAATTTTCTTTAGCAAAGGACTGTGCTCTCTTGAACAGGTCAGAAAACTTTTGAACACCAGTCTCCTCTTCCTTGCTTATTGATTAATGTAAAGTTTCATAAAGCTGAAAAATGACATCATCAGCATGTTTTACAGCAGAAGACAAATCACATTCAGATGCAGGTATTTTGAAAGTGGCAATGTATAACAGGATTGAATAAGAATTCACAAATATCTAAGCGAAGAATAAAGTGACTTTTTTTTAAATTCCAGCCAGCAGATTTAAAGTAAATGATAATATTGTTCGATATAAAATTATAAAATGAACAAAGATAAGGTTCATCAAACTCTGATTAATGTGCTGTTATTGCATTCGTGTGAACTCGTCTTTACCCATAAGTGTTGGCAACAGTTGGGCCGATCGAAATCTCTGTTGAAGAAGTTTTGCGTTTAATCTAGTTACATTAAAATCTATGAAAACGGAATCGACAGGGATCGTTAAAAAATTCCGTTGTAGAGAGATAGCCGTCATATCAGGTATACTTGTACAGTTATCCTTCTGTCATCGAGACCATGAAATGTTTTCGTTTACGAGAGAATTCCGTTTTCACAGAAAACCTGCCAAGAAGGATTCACAACCGAAAAAGTTCCATTTTAAATATGTTTCAAATCTTAACAGGTATAAATATGTAGCGTTGTTTTCGTTGAACTTTGAACTTTTGCTTTTTAAGATAAGCTCTCATCTTAAACAGATTTTATTGTAATACATTTATGCTTTTCAGAGTATACTATAGAGTGGATACGTTATAACAGTTTTAGAGGATACCTGTCAAAATGGGACATGTCTATGACAAGAACCTGTCTTAAACGGAAAATTTTCATAGCCCCGGCGAAAGACATGCCTTTAAATAATACTTGCTAAGACAAACACCTGTCTAAAGCGGAATTTTTCATTGCTTCTTTACGATTCCGTCTTATCAGTTTTTAATGTTGTATCTATGATTCAGTAAATCAGTTCTTCGTTCGGGGTTCGGGGGGTGGGTCCGGACCCCCTGGACCCCCCCCTTGGCTACGCCACTGGTTATACCTCTCATCTTTTGTTAACGGGGGAAATATCCAGTGTTGAGAAATTTTGGAACTTAATACGCCGTTCAGATTGGATAGTTTGTAAGGGTTCGGCTACTCTGATCATGTGAGTAGGCGAGGTTTTGACTGAGATCGTAATTTTTTGTCCACTAACTGTCCATGTGCGTAAAAGTTGATCAAGGCTGTCTTTCCTTAACTTTCGACGGATGCTGTGTGAATCTCGGAAATTGTGAGTTTCTGTTTCTTATCGATAAACATGCAAATTATTATAGCTGGTCAATCGATATTTGGAATATATAAGCTTCGAATTTACGTCTGAAAAGCGGAACTTGGATCGGTCCTCTCTCGCTACGAAGAAAGTTAGATCCTGCGATTTAACTACTAGCCTGAAACTGCGTATTAGTTGCTTTTGAATCGGAAGAACGACTGCATCAGCGCTCACCTGGTCTACCGTGTGGAATCGAAGTAGTTATCCAATGCACCCTGACCTGAGGCTGCCTATTGAAATTTATGAGTTCATTTCTTTTTAATATTTTCTATTTAATATATTTGAAGGTTTTATTTTTTACGGAATATAGCTTCGAGTAGAAGTTTAATCATTTATTTTGGCCTAAGGAAAATCTGTAGTGGCCTGTTCAATTCCTGCCCGATTAAGTTGAAATAAACAGTCTTTCTTAAAACCTCTGTGCTCTCCTTGTACGCCTGTCTCACTCATTACTGATATAGCAATAGCCGTCACAAGTTAAGATATCTCAGACATCAGAACTCACTGAGGGAGTTTATGGAACTCTGTCAGTGAGTTCGAACTTTCTATGGCTTGATGCAGACACTACCACTCACTTTGATTGGCTCTGGAGGCTCGCTTTAACTGATTGGCTGCAGAGGCTAGTTTTAACTTTTGCGCATGCG
This sequence comes from Maratus michaelseni, assembly GCA_963931845.1. Lineage (NCBI taxonomy): Eukaryota > Metazoa > Arthropoda > Arachnida > Araneae > Salticidae > Maratus > Maratus michaelseni. Next base: position 175,403,403 of record OZ007593.1, read on the forward strand.
CACACTTTACATTTGTTCAGATCGCAGACACAGAGCGTTCAGTGAGTTACCTTAGACGAGTTTTGAGATGTGAACAGGTGCCCCAATTCCGGGGTGTACCACATAAAAAATACCGATCTAAGATATCTTAAATATCCGATCTGAACGAGGTATTAGGGACCGGAGTTGCAATGTGCCCGAAATGTCAACCCACCAGACAGTTTATTATTATCTCTTAGTGATACGACATACTCTAACTTTACATCCCATCTTTCAGTTCCAGAACTGGTTATTGAACAATTTTTAACAACATTGCACTTTTTATTTTAATTTTTCGTTGTTTGACATAAAATACCTTCATTTACACAATATAAGTTCACATATTTTTCTTAATAAAGATAATTTCTATCAACGAGTATCATTTTAATCAATTCAGTATGTAAAAATATGAAAAATTATATTCCACCCAAGGTCTCGCAGCGTTCCTAAAATTTTCAACATAACACTATTTCAAATAAAAAATCTTTGGAGCATATTCCTTAAGCATATGAAATAGAAGTCTACAGTAAAAATATCGTTTTAAAATAGTGGTTGAAAAGGGACAAAATTTTAGGTACGGTGAGAGTCTTGTCCACATGAGTAGGTTTCCGAAACCGAAATTTTCATTATTCCTGCCATTAAGCAATCCTAAACGCACTGTTTTCTTATTAAAGATAGTTTCTATCAGTTGTTTTTAATTTCCTTGGTTTCAGCATCAAAAGGATATGAAAAATGCTATCCCACATCACTAAGTTGGAAAGACCCGAATTTTACTTTATTCCCACCGCTAAGCAACCTTAAACACGTTGTTTTCTTCTTAAATGTAGTTTCTATCAGTTGTTTTAATTTGCTTAGTTTCAGCATTAACAATACATGAGAAATGCTATTCCACATCACTAAGTTGGAAAGACCCGAATTTTTCTTTATTCCTGCCGTTAAGCTACCTTAAACACATTGTTTTCTTATTAAAGGTAGTTTCTATCATTTGTTTTAATTTCCTTGGTTTCAGCATTTACAATACATGAGGAATGCTATGCCATTTCACTAGGTTGGAAAGACCCGAATTATTCTTTATTCCCGCCATTTGCCTACCTTAAATGAACTGTTTTCTTTTTAAAGGCAATCTCTATGAACTGTTATTACTTTATTGATTTCAGACTTTAAAAAAATATGAAAAATGACTAGGTTGCAAAGACCGGAAATTTTCTTTATTCTCCCCATTTGCCAACTCCAAATGCACTGTTTTCTTATTAAAGGTAGTTTCTGTCAATTGCTATTAGTTTCCTTGGTTTCATCATTAAAAATACACGGAAAATAATATTCCACATGATTAGGTTGCAAAGAACCAAATTTGTCTTTATTTATACTCTTTGGCAATCCTAAATAACACTGTTTTCTTATTAAAGGTAATTTGTATCAACTTTTGTTAGTTTCCTTGGTTTCAGCATTAAAAAGACAAAAAATGATATCGCACATGAATAGGTTACAAAGACCGAAATTTCTTATTATTTCTGCCTTTGGGCAACACTAAATGAGCTGTTTTCTTATTAAAATCTCTATGAACAATTATTAGTTTATTGATTTCAGACTTAAAAAGAATATGAAAAATTATATCCCACATGACTAGGTTGCAAATACCCGAAGTTTTCTTTATTCCCTCCATTTCCCAACTCTAAACGCACTGTTTTCTTATTAAAGGTAGTTTCTATCAACTGTTTTTAGTTTCCTTGGTTTCAGCATTAAAAAAATATATAAAATGATATCCCACACGACTACGTTGCAAAGACCCAAATTTCTCATTATTCCTGCTGTTTGGAAACGCTATAGGAGTTGTTTTCTTATTAAAGGCAATCTCTGTGAACTGTTCTTAGTTTATTGATTTCAGACTTAAAAAAAAAGTGAAAAATGTTATCCCACGTGACTAGGTTTCACAATCCCGAATATTTCATTATTCCCACCGTTTTTCCCCAAATATTATATATATTTATTCGCAAATATTCAAACGCAACTCTTAATCATTTCAATGAGATCCTTGAAATTCTTTCATGGAGCTGAGTTGTGGTTTTATTTTAACCTTTTTTTTCTTGTGTTTCCCACCATTACTAATGTTATTTTTGCATATCCTCATCTAACCGGTCTTTCACATACCTCCAACAGTACGCGTACTGATTTACACAATTGCGTTTTATATCTTACATTTAAAATTGTAAGTAATTTTTTCTGAATTGGGATTAATACTTCATAAACCTAAATAAAAATATTCGTTTGCAACAAGACACTTATACCATTAATTCTATCAGCAATAAATTTAAACAATTATTGTAACCACATTAATTTAGCAAACTCACAGCACATTATCTGGAATTTAATGTAATGTAATCCGTTAGCGTTTCTATATATATAAAAAAAATTGTTGAATAAATGCAGTTCTAAAAACACATCATCGCTTGAGGTTAATAAAAATATACTTATTACGAAACAAATTTAATATATTTCGTTTGCAAAATTTTCTGAAACATAATTGTTACAAATTTAAAAATTGAAATTTTTAAAAAGGAATTCACCATGAAAGCTACTTTTCCAGAATAGTTTATCGTTATACAGCTTTTATTTGAATAAGAATTTTCTAATCATAAATTCTCTTGCTTTTTAAATCTGCATTTGAAAGTCATTTCATTTAAATAAATTTCAAATATTACTATCATATAATAAGTTTTGTTTTTGAAAAACCGATACAGTTGACAAATAAATTTTTTAGTTGAGTGAATTTTCATTCAAAACTATCACCAGACTGAAAGATTTCAGGCTGAGTTTCAATAAATATTCGCGATGCATATTCAACGAATTGCGTAACTTTTAACATTGTTTCGCAATGCTGGGTCAAAGCGAATTTTTCAGAATAGGAAATAAATGTACTAACATAATGAATGAATTAAAAAATAAATAAATTGTATCGAAACATTGTGGAAATAAATTGTATTGAAACATTGTGGCGGATCATTAGAGTCCGTCAGCTAAGAAAGTAGGCGTAAGACAGAAATGAGCAATAAAAACAATTTAATTACAATCAATAGTTAAGGACTTTGGCAGTGGAGCAAGGCAGTCAACTTAACCCTTTATGACTCAACAATTCCGATTTGAAAAAATATTTACTCAGATGTTAAAATATGCCATTTTAAATATGTAAAAAATATTAATAATAAAAAAATAGAACATAAAAATTGAAAAATATTGACTAAAAGGTACTTTTTTCACATCTGCTGTTAACAGAAAATTACACACTTCTCATAAATATTGTCAATTTTCTAATACAAAATTATAAAGTATACCTTTGTATACCTTTGTAAAAAATCTATTTTTGGACGTCTCTAGTCTTTTTAATCTGACAAAAGTACGAAGTTTATTTTAGCAATAACGATGCACAACTGGTCAGATGAAAAATAAAAAACTTTGGCATGAAACATTAACTCATTGTCGTCGTCTGTTGAGAAATCTACGAACAATTTATATTAACTTCTGTGTTTGGAGATTGAATTTTGAGTATGTTGCAGGTATGCAACATGGTGATACAAACGGTTAACGATGATCAAATTATAAGCTCAAGCACTAAAATAAAGAGAGGAGGATCCTAATCCCAATAAATTCCCTAAATTCCAACACTAGCTCCATACAAGATGACTACGTTGCTTGTATTCTGGAACCTTAAAAAAGTTCAGCTCAGCTCGCTACGAAAATGTCAGTAGTAACGCTAAAATAGCAATACGCAAAAACACTAGAAAATATGGCAATGCTACTATTTGAAAGGAATCCTGTGGATTCCAATATACTTTTATTTAAGGTATTAAATTGAACATCTTCCCACGTAGGAAAACTCTCAGCGGAAGGGTGCTCAAATTCAGTCAAAGTGGAACGTCACTGGCTATCGGTACCTAGGCGGTTCGATGAAAGCACAAATCCAGTCTTGACGCGATCCGAGAATATTCATTGGATGTATCTTTTACCACCGTATTTATACAGCTAGACGACCACAGAAACATAATTGATGTAATATCGCTTAAAATAACCGTTACAATCAGATTCAGGAAGATTCAAGCACACTTATCGAAAATAAAAGATATGGCAGAATAGGTGGCTCGTTCACGCACAAATGTTCGAACCAGGAAAACATGTTCACACACAAAATTCAACAATCCAACTCTCTTCCAACTTCATAAGAGAAAAGCTAGGTACTTATGTAGCAACATTATTACGAAATTATAATAAAAAAAATGTTTATTTCACGCCTGATTTAGAAAAATTTCAGGAATTAAAATTTCAATTAATATCTGTTGGTTTCCTGTCTGATTTATCGAAAATTCAGTAATTAAAATTTGAATTATAATCTCTTGGTTTCAAGCCTGATTTAGCAAAAATTCAGTAGTTAAAATTTCAATTAGGTTTTCTACAGGCGTTTGCCATTTCTACAAATTATATATATTCATCGATTCTGGATTATTTGGCACATTGCGTCGCATGCTTGCCGTAGGAGTTGTGGTTCACGAAGACATTCCGTTTTGTGCTGTGATCTTGCCAACTTATGAGAGTGAGGAGTTCCAGGCTCGATATCGTCTGGGTAGCTCAGTGATAGAGCACTGGCGTGCAATGCCAATGCCCCTGGTTCGAATCCAGGTTTGGACATTTTTTCACTCTGTTGGTTTCACTCCTGATTTAGCAAAAATTAAGTAATTAAAATTTCAATAATAAACTTTTTTTTAAATCAATTTTTGATGGATGTTTTAAACACTTTCCAAAATAGTTTAAAAGTGTTTATGAATTCGGTTTTTCTGTCTGTCGGTCTGCCGTCTGTCACTTTACTGTCGGAGAAGAACTGCTCAGACTAGGAAACCAAGTCTATAGAGCATAGATGTCCATCCCGGTCCTCTTTATTGAGGTATAAAAAAATACATAATTAAGCAGAAGCGGAGACCTCCGGAAAGCCAGATTGGAAGTGTAGATGTAATCATTAGACGTTGAAACTTGTTGATAATAATTTGGACATAATTGCTGCGGTATAGAATATATTGATGAGTTGAAGTTTGTAGGAGGAAATGAACTGTTGGTAAATGTTGAAGGATAATTTTTTTATGATGATTAGGATGTATTATAATAGGTGTAGACTTGAGATTTCTAGGGTAAAGTGAATTGAGCCTTGCTCTTTCTCTATCATAATAGAGTTTGTAGAATGCGCAAATAGAATCTGAAGATTTATGATCTATTTGAAATTCAGTATTTTGAGTAGTATTGTATGATTTGGAATTAACACAAGAAGGAATCTCAAAACATTCACTAGGAGAGTGATCACTTCCACATAAAACACAGACTGGATTATTCATTTAACGTTTTTCCGAATGACCAAGCTGCTGAAATTTAAAACATTTTATTACAGTTGTAAATGGACGGAGTCTACATCGTTTCAGTCCAACAGAAACATCATCATCTGCTATAATCCATTTCATAAGCGGGGGGGGGGGATAGCAGCAAAATTCAGTTATTGTAAATGGGTTGCTTTGAAGATCTTTTACGAAAGACTATAAATGCATAATTTTTGTGGGGATACAACATAGTTATTGTGGCAATAATGTTATCAGCTGTCACATATTTTGGAGTATTTAGAAGGATTGCCTTTTGAAGCGATATTGTATTTTTAGTGAAAGATAGTTTTTCATTTAAAAACTGATTTTGTTTCAGGTCTTGAATGAGAATATTCGTATAATTTCAGTTCGACATATTACTTCAATTCTAGATCTGGAAATTTTTATGTCCTGATTATCGCTAGAGACTCTATATTTTGAGACGTGATGAGCTTATAAATGACCTTACCAAATATTTGGTTAGCTCGAGAACTGACCATGATTGTGTCATTTTTTCTGGAGTTGACTGAAGGTATTTTCTCTGGTTGTGATTAATCCTGTAAGTCTTCCACTGAGGTTAATTTTTCTCACGGTAACTAGCTACCGTGATTTTTCTTCTATTGCATTTACCATGTGGGCTAATTTCTTATCCAATAAGGAACGTACTGCCATTAACGAGCCCTCGACCTCATTGAGTGTTAATTAAAGTTGTTGATGTTGTTCCTGCACTAAAAATAGTTTTTCCTGTATAACTTGAGATTTTTTTTAAGTGAAACATTTCCTCCAAAAGTTGACTATTCTTTTGATTAAGGGATTGTATTTCTAAATTGAACTGATTGTGCTTGCTTGTAATTTTCTTCAAATTTGTTGTATTATTTATTAATTTCCACCAGCTTTGTCTCATTTTTATTATTTTCATTTAATAGGTTTTTAATTTTTTGCCGTGATTCTTTTTCGAAATCGACATTATTTTCTAGCATTGTCTTCTGGGTTTCCAGAACTGACCCTAGTTCAGCTATTTCTGTCTGTAAAAGTCTATTTTATTCAAGAATAGTATCATACTTTTGATATATTTTATTAATTCCTTTTTGACTTAAGAATAGTTTTGTTGTAAAGATTGGAATTTTGCGTCTTTGAATTTCTGAGTTGATTGGGAATGTTCCGTTTTTGCATGAGCAATTGGACTTCTAATTCATGAAAAAATTGAGTCGACTTGATATTTTTATTTGCATCTTTAAGGTCATTTAGGGTTTTCTCATTTTTTTTTTTCATCTGTTAATTTTTTATGTTTATGTTTGAGGGATTGAACATCCTTTTCTTTTTCTGATTGCAGAAGAGTAATTTTTTCGGTTAATGCAGTGTTTGAGTTGCTTAATTCTGTAAAATCTTTTTCTTCATGTTAATTTCTTCCTCATTAATGTTTAATTTTTGATTGAATTCTTCTTTAATTTGATGGATTTCTTTCTCGAGATTTTCATTGGTTTCTATAAGTTGTTTTATTTTATTTTCGTTTTTCATGTTATCTTCTGTGAGTTTTTAAAATTTTAATTTAGTTGATTGAAGTTCTGCTTTGAGATCTGCATCTTCTATTTTAATGCTTCCATATTGGGATTGACAAACTTCTTGTAAATGATTTTCCTTTTCTTTAAGTTTGGAAGTACACTGCTCAAAAGTTGATTTCTGGAAGATTTTGTACTTAAAAGGTTCATTAGCAGCTCCTTTTGCATGACGATTTTAGTGAGCCGAAATCTGGTTGAGGAACTGACCCACAGACATATCACTTGTTGTTTCTAGACAGAATGCAACTGGAGGGTCTCCCATACCTTTCGAAATTTGAGTGGAAATAAGAGTTTTGGTGTTAGAGTTAATCATTGGGAAGTTTAAGTTATAATTTGTATTAGAAGCATTAATTGAGGAATCTATAGTTAACGTATTTGCTGATCTATTGGAGATTTTCTCCAAACCGTCGTCAACTGAGGAGTTTATTTTATTCAAATGATTTTAATTGATCATAGAGGAGGACATAAAGTATATTTTTCATGAAAGGTTTGAGGTGCATCAGGTGTCCAAAGTCTATCATCATACTCATCTATTGAAGAACTCGTAATACATTGGCTCAACCCCCTCACCAACCAGTGATCTAACAGGCCCAGTAACAAGTTTACATCTTGATTCATAGTGCATATAATCATAGTTGTCATGACTACTGCTATATTTTTTGCGTCTACCTTCAGATAACAACTTTTTGCGTCTACCTTCAGATAAGAACTTTTTGAGTTTACCTGCAGATAAGAACTTTTTGAGTCTACCTGCAGATAAGAACTTTTTGCATCTTTCTACCGGTAAGGACTGAATTACTGTAGAATCATCTAAAGAGGAAAGTTGACCACCACGTTGCAGAGCAAGAGACAAAGCCCCATTTACAGAATATAAGTTTCTGCCAGAAACAGGCATAGACTCTGATATGATTAGACTTAAAAAGAGTTAGCCCTTTTCAAGGAGAGATAACAATATAATTTATATACAATAATAAAAATATCACTAATCAGAGAAGTCAAATAACAAACGGAGGGAACAATAAAAAATGGTTAGAGGAAGCAGACAAAGATGAAAGGTTGGTAAGTGAACCTAAGGATAGTAAAAAGCAAAAACCAGTGGACAAGTCCGCCGTTAATGGCTAAACATAATAAATGGCCTAAAATAGGGCTAAATTAAAATAAATGAAAAGGACAGTATCAGAGAATGGGAGATACAGCTTATGCTGAATGGCTAAATCGAAGAGAAAGGAAGCCGGTAAGCAGGTGACTGAAGAGTGGCATAGTTTAATCAACTAGTGAAATTTTGAGAAAGGAGGAGCATTGAAGTACGAAAACGACATCACCTGACTCACAATATATTTCCCCTTTTCTTTCTTTTTCTCTTTTTTTTTTTTGTAAGGTGAGGTCCAAGGAGGAATAAATAACTGACACCGCTTTATTTATTAAAATTTAGCAGTGGGAGAACAAATTTAATAAAATGGCATCTTGTGGTTCATTAGGAAAATTTTTGGAAGGCGCCGGTTTAGGGAATGTGAATCAAATGACACCATAATACTCATGTAATGTAGTTTACCGGTTTAAGGGAAATTTAATGGATGTGGATCAAACGACACTACAATACTCATATAATACAATTCAGACAGGTAACAAATTTATCAAAATGACATCTTGTGCTAAATTGAATTTTTTTTTTTTGCAGGGGGAGTTTTAAGGGATATGAAACAAAAGGCAACATGTGACTCATATAATCATCCAATATCGACATTAACATGAAAGATAGTGGGGGGGGGGGGAGATGCAACAGTAAAGGGCTAAAAGTTAAAATAAACATTTACTCTTAAAACAGTTAAAAACAATTTTAATTTCCATAGAACATAATAAATAAACTATAATAAATGTATGCCAACAATAATAACATGAAAATAAAAGTGGGAGATAAAAGGGTAAAATCAAAAAGGGACAGTAAAAGGGTTAAAACTAATTAAAACTGAAATTAATTAATTTGAAATAAATATGAAATTAACATGCATCAAAAGCACGTGTTAAAAAAGGTAAACACAAAGATTCTGTTAAATCTACACATTCTTAAAAAAAGTTCTTTGAAAACCCAGCGCTTAAGTAATACTTAGAATTGGAATTAAATCATAAGTTAGAATCGGGGAAATACGTATGTATTTTTTCTAATCAAAAGAACAAAGCACTGTTTGAAACGTAATTTGGAACAATTGATGAATATGCTGTATCTCACTTTACAATGTTAGAATGAATTATACTAGCATTAATATCAGTGTGAGAAAGGGCACTGTTTGAATCATAAAGGTAAATTTTGGCAGGAAAAGGGTTAAATTGCCCTTAAATTACAATATATTAAACAATAATTATAATAGAGAGAGAGAATAATGACATTGTCTGACTTTGTCTTCAAACAGAAAATATTTTTTTCCGTTTTCTTTTCTTTCTTTCTTTTTTTCTTTTTTTTTGTAGTAAAAGGGTTAATGATTCATCAAATGACTAATTACGAAAGTAGAAAAAACACTAAATAATAGGTAGTAATGTTTTGGAAGAGCACTGTTTGATTCATAATAGAAAAAAAATTGACAGGTAAGTATTAGGGGGGGAAATACGGATAAACATTGTGAGGTTCATATAAATCGTACTAATTGGCAAAATGAAAGAATGATTGGTTCATTTTAGAAAATTTTTGTCAGAGGGAGGGTTAAAAAAATGAAAATGAAGGCAATAATTTTCATAAGACAAGAAGAAAACAAATTATAAATACATTGCAATAATTGTTATTTATTACTATTACTATTAAGTCTCGAGACACTCAGCCGTCTATAGCATTCACTACTAGCCCTCCACGTGGAAGCGTGCAAACCTGCAACTGATTAGCTCTGCGGCCAAGCTGGGAGTTCGCCGTCTTTCACATGTCTATCCGTGTTCTAACTCTCGTAAATATACTCTGATTGCCATGAAATTTTTATATGTTATTGAGTTTTACTATAGAGTGTTCGCTATTGAATATGAAGTGTATAGCATGCATAGTTCGTTTACAGGGACACACAAAATAATTCCGTTACATTACGGTCTATGGTTAAAAATCGTTTGCGCATTTTATTGATTTTACGATATTTTAAAAATAATAATGTTGAAATGCATCACTGAGATGGACTACAACATATTTTGTCAGGAGTAAAGAATAAGTAGAACTAATAGTTTGTTTACAGAGACGTACAAAATAATTATGGTACTTCAAGCATAATGAAATCACTAAAATGCACTACAACATGTTTTTTAAACATTGTGCATAGCATTTATCGTTCTTTTACAGAGATACGCAAAAATATTCGGTGTTACAGAACAGAGTAAGATTGATAATTGCTGGGAATGCGTTTTACGCTGTGGTATGCATTTTTAAACTTGTGTAATTTTGAGTTTATTAGGTGACATGTATACACTCTATTGATCGCATACAGGGTTACACTAAAGAATTCACACACAGTACTGGAATGGACAGCAATTGCAAAAAATAAACTTTTTGAGTTTTTACTGAGTATTTAAATTGCTTATTTAGATATCTCAATTCACCGTCTGAACAAAATGAAATTTCTCAATAATATTCTGTTAGTGTTGGAAAGTGTTTCAAAATCTATGGCTGATAGATAATTTTTCGTTCTTGTATTTTTTTTTTTTAATTACCAAAAAAAAAAAAAAAAAAAACTTTGATATTTATTACGTAGTTTAAAAATAGGGGGAAAATGATTTAAAATATATTTTTAATTTTTAAGTCGAAATTTTAAATTTTACATATCGTGACATCTATGTAAAGCAGTTTCACAGATATGATACAAAGCCCATTTAAATGGATAAGGACAATATGTTAAATTAAAGAAAAATAATGCGAATTCATACACAAAAAAATGATGTCATACCCTGTAATTAACGTTTCATTCACAGATACAGCACCAGCAAGTAAACTCTTCCATGTAAAATAAAAATGTATATAAACGTAAAAAAAATGTCATACACTGTAAAAAAAAAAAAAAAAAAAAAAAAAAAAAAAGACAGATGTCTCTTAAACTTAGGAAAATATAACATAACCATGAATGAAAATATATAATAACGTATTCCAAGTTAGCCACGATTCCGAAAAGAGTTCTTTATCTTTAGAACCCCTAGAAACCAATATATTTTCGAGATTTTAAGAAGAATTTATAAAAACAAAATTTATTTTACTGCCACTGATTTTCGGAAACGTTTTCTAGTATATGAAAGAAATATATGAATAACACTTTATTCTGTTGTTTTTTAGTGTATTAATCAATTTACTGAACTCGGAATATAGGTTTTTCGGATGTTATCCATTCTTCAGTGAACATTTTCATGTTCAACAAACACATTTTACAGACAAACATGAAAAATTAACAGCATTAACAAAGTTTCTTTTGCTGCCACTGATTTTCGGAAAGGTTTCCGAGTAGTTTTTATAGCATATTAATCAGTTTTCTGAAACCAGAATATCAGTTTTTCAAATGCTATCATTTCTCAAGTAAACATTTTAATGTTCAACACACATGTTTTATAGACATAATAAATAAATGAACAACATTAACATTAATATTAAAACAAGAAAGAAAAATCATGCATCAACCATAGATTATGGAACACTTTCCAACACTAACAAAATACTTTACAAAACCTTCACTGTTTAACAAAGTAAATAAGTTACCTAAGTTAACATTTTAGAAAACGCAAAACTCATTTGAAAACCAGATTTCAGCAATTCCATAGTCAGAAAAGTACGCACATTCTTTTGTGCAGCCCTGTATATACTCTATAGATATGTATATACTCTATATAGCTTGCTAAAATTTAGTTTAGTAAGAAAACACGTAACACAATTAAACTTTTATACAGCTTTGTATACTACCTTAAGATTTTTATACACGCCACATATTAAGCTAAAGTTTAATTCAGGCAAAAACACACCGAAAACTACGGAAATTACACTTCCCAGAAATTATCATACATAGGCGGCCATGTATTTAGTTCTTTGCGCGGCATTGTATATGATTTTATTTATATTCAACAAACATCTTTTAGCATATTAAATATATTTCACGTTTAAAATGCATAATTCGATTTAAAAAACCTTTTAAGCAAATTACGCTGATGCACAGTAATGCATACGAATTCTTTTGTGTAGCCCTGTATATTATCTATAGCATTTATACATACCACATACTATGAAAAAAATTTAGTTTAACGCATACCTAACTGAAAGCGCACTTCCAGTAATTATAGCTTATAGATAATACATCGGATGCAGTACTGCATCCGAAATTTTTTGCCGGTCCCTGTAAATGAACGATAAATGCTATGCACATCATGTTATACAACAAGTATCTTGTAGTAATGTATATCAATTTCGTTATTTTTCAAATAGTGTAACATAATTGAAATACTCTGCAAACAGATTTCGCCGTAAACCATTGTGTAACCGCATAACTTTGTGTGGCATGAATGATAAATACTTTACACTCCATATTATACAGAAAGCATGTTTTAGTGCATCTGAGAAAATGATATCAAATTCAATATATTTGTATTAATGTAACATGATTAAAATGTACCGCAAACGATTTTTCCTATAGATCGTATAACGGAATTCTTTTGCGTTACCCTAGAAACTAATTAGAAGTGCTACACGTTCCATATTCGATAGTAAGCATCTTTGCAGTGCACTTCAGCTATGTATACCAATTTCAATATTTTTGAAATGTGTAACATCACTAAAATACGCTGCAAAATATTTTCCCCCATAGAACATAATGTAACGGCATTATTTTAAGTGCCTCTGTACACGAAGTCTAAGCGCTACATACTTAAATTTCTATACCGAACAAGCCATGGTAAACATCAATAACATATATCACACTGTAAAAAATGGGTACTCAAAATTGAGTAAAAAGTACTCAATTTTGAATACGTCACATATTCAAAATAGCTCCGATCCAAATGTACTCAAAATTGAGAAACACATGTACTCATTTTTGATCCCATGGATGTATTCAAATATGAACTGCTATGTACTCATTTTTGATCCCATGGATGTATTCAAATTAAAAAATTTTTATGTCGTTAAAATAAAATTTATAGGATAAAAAAAAAAGTTACTTCGCGAGGACAACCTCATAAGGGATACATACATTTCTGCTCATTTTTTTCATTCCTGCGTGAGTTTATAGTAATTAACCAACCTTTGCTCATGAGAGGAATCGAACCCGTGATGTCCTGTGTACTAACCTGACGACTCAGACCAACGTGCCATGAGTGGTCACGCCTCCTTCTCAAATGTTGTTAGTTACTTTGCAAAACTTGCAAAAACTTCAGGTTTCATCTGTAGATGGATTGTTTCAGTTCCAATGTTTTTAATATTTTCTTTTCATAATTTTCAATATTTTGCTGTATGATTTGGTGCCTTATAACAGATAAATTTCAATTTATTATGTATTATATGCGTAAAACATTGCATTAAGAATACTGATTGCTTTTTTTTTTGCAACAGTACCAACAATTTCTTTATTCGAACATATACTTTTTTAAAATTATTCGCCTGATTATCTATTTATCAATTCTAATAAAAACAACAATTATCTTAATCAGACGTGTTTATTACATGCTATTAAAATATATTTTTTAATTTCTTATTTAAAAAAAATTATGTAAATAAATTTTTTTTATAATAAATTAAATTATTATATTTCAGCTATGCTGAGAGCTTTTGCGTACGGTTCGGTTAAAAAAATAGTTTAAAAAATGATTTTTAGAGACAAATTTAAAATTAATGACCTTGGGATAGGTAGGTTTAAATCTGGACTTATTGATTTTATTTAAATTAAATTAGTTTAATTTATAAAAATATAAGCTAAAGAAATAAATTAAAAACGTTATAAAGTTAAAAACTTTATTTTCATAAAAGTAAAAAAAAAATATTAACTAATTTTATAAATTTAAGGAAAAAATTATAAACTTTGTAAAATTATAATTTATAAAATAATAAATTTTAGCGTAATTCATAAATTTGTAAGCCAAATCAGCTTAGTTTAATACCAATTTGCATAGCTATAATTTGCAAAGATATTATGTTAGGAAACTTTTAAATAACACAATATTGCCTCACGTTAAAAAAGTTAAAATAAATTTTAAAAAAATTAGTGGGGGAAAAAAATCATAATTTTGAAGTACTATCGAGAAAAAAAAAGTAAATGTGTAAAATTTGAGGGAAAAAAAAAGAGTAAATGTGTTGTAGTGGATCCACTTTGATGAAAATCCAGAACAACCAGATCCACTTTTTATTTCTCTTATTCTTCGTTTTTCCTTTAAATAATAGCTTTTTAGGCTCCGAAATTTCGTCATTACACATTCTGAAATATACAAGTATGTTGGGTTTGATCATATGTTCATTTTTGATCCAAAAATACTCTTTAAGTTATGAGTACATGAACTTACTCACTTTTGAGAATGCACATGTTCATTTTTGATCCAAAAATACTCATTTCGATATGAGTACATGGACTTACTCATTTTTTACAGTGCAATTGCATGACAATCCGAGCATATTTACGCGAGTTAGAGCACGGACAGAAGGCAGATAGACGGCACACATACGGCAGACAGACAGACAAACCGAATTCATTAACACTTTCAAACTATTTTGGAAAGTGTTTATGAATTAGTTAATTAATATTGTTTTGTTACTCTTCCATGAATAAATTCAATTACACAGTTGAAAATAATTTAATTGAGAATTGATAACATCCTAAAAACCGATAGCCCAGTTTCAGAAAACTGATTGATATACTATAAGAAAATCTCGAAAATATTTCTGAAAATCAGTTGCAGCAAATGAAACGTTGTTTAGATAAATGCTTCTTTAAATCTCTAAAATATATTGGTTTCTCATGTTTCTAAAAGATAAAGAATGCTTTTCGGAATCGTTGGTAACTCGGAAGTGGTTGTTGTATATTTTCGCTCATTAATACATTTTTGTCTTATTTCAGTGCTTCTTATGTCAGATTTACGATAGTGTCACAAATTTGCCCCATTTTTGATTAAAAAAAAATAATAACCTTCCTTAATACCTTCAGTTAAAATAATATTATCATTTATTGTTTTATAGATTAAAAAAATGAGATGTCATTAAATCGTTCTTTATATATAAAAAAAAAAAAAAAACATGTAATGTTTAAATCTTTACTTATAAACACATATGTTTGAGGTTGTGATGAAATATACTGTTTGTACAGAAAGAATAGAAATGAAGCTGAATTATTTAAAGAATCCAAAAATTAACTCTAGGACAGTTATATTCTTGACGAACATACATGCAGGGTTGATTGTAGTCCGGTATTTTGAATACTACTATTTCCGTATAGAACCTTCGCTTTTTTAAGTCTCAGAATTCTGCGATGAAATAAATCAAAGATTAGTACTTTACATAGATATTGGTATTCAAAATACCGAACATAATCACCCCTGCCTACACTGTAAAAAAATTGGTGTAAAGTTCCTGAGAAAATCTGTGGCACCTTTCTGCTACAGGTTTTCCCAGGAATTTCACCAAAGAAATGCCAGGAAACTTACACAAGTCAGTTACACACAAAACATATGGAACTTTACACAGATCACTGATCACTCTTTTACAATAATTCCGAAAAGTTACACAAAAGTTCAAAAGTATACCTGAGAAAACTAAGGGATGTTACACACAAAACATATGGAACGTTTCACAGTTGATCAGTAAATTCCACTTTCTCAAGTATTCCGAAAAATTACACAACGTTGTGGAAGATGTTACACCAGATTTCTCAGTATTCTCGGATCAGCAGAAATACACCGAGAAAACCCAGGAATGTTACACAGTAAACGTCAGGAACATTACGCACATTTTTTACAGTGTATGATGTTGCCTAGTTAAAGATATCAGAATATGCTTATCACCAGACGGTATAAAAATAGCAGCTCTGGCGGAGCATAATCTAATCAGATAATGGTAGTCATTCTATCTAGTAGATACGAAATAGTTCGCACAGAAATGTTGCCATTAATACAGAAATTCCCTATTAGTTAAACTTTATTATAAGAAAGTGGAAAGTGTCCGTACGGCATTGAAGACACATCAAGTTATGCATGGTATGCGGAATGGTACATGACGTAGTGACGAGAATGATACAAAAATTTGGAGCCACAAGTTCTTTGGTTTCACGTTACAGAAGCGGTCGGTTCTCAAAATCCACTTCTTTTGCCCCCAAAATCAAACAGACAGGTAATTAGCCAAGATATTAATTAAAAACTTATCTAAAGATTTCACTAAATTTTGTATTTTAATACATTTACTGCTCTTTGTAAAACAAATGTCATATACTATAAAAGCTATTCTTGATTAAATACTCTTTGTAATTGGGAGTACATTTTTATGACCCACGGTGTAACAGATAATCACAACTCCACACGGGGAAATTAAGGCTTGTGAAGTATTCCGGTGAACTGACATTGCGTGCGGGCAACGTAAAAATGTGAATTATCTCCAAATGATATCCGTATAAGTTGCAACATACACGATAATTGAAACTTGACATCTTCATCAAGATCGTTAGTTGAGTATCCAATAAAGTGGCGCATCAGAACGACTGACTTTTCACAGTGTTTTTAATGAATGAATCCCATTTACACTTTCTGGTATTGTTAAGAAGCACAACTGTCGTATGGACAGCATAGAAAATTCACAGCATTTGTTAAGTAAGATCTGCATCATCTAAAAGTTACAGACTGATATGGTTTTACAGATGAGTTTCTAATCTGTCTATTTTTTCCGCCAGGAAATGACAAGGACCGTGATGAAAACGGTTGCCGTTCCTGCACTGTAAAATATTTGGACAAGTGCGAGTTTTACTCGCGCAAAAAGGGTTCCGTACAATAAATTTATTAATTAATAGTTGCCATATTACAAAAAATCATTGCAAAAAGAATAATAAAACTTTGTAAAAATTATACAATGTAGGGTGGGGTATAGCTATATATACTAGCAAAGTACAGATGGATATACCATGAACGTTCAGAGAAATATGAAACCGCGCATTATTTAAAACAAAGACCTTGTACAAAGTTTAAACTTGGGATTGTGCGTTTTTTAGATAGGTCTTTAATTAATATCTCAGCTAACTACCGACAATTTTTTACGAAAATTATTATCAACAATGCTTGGATGATTTCACATCGATCCTTCGAGCGCCCGTAAAGTAAAGTTAATGTGTAACGGGAAAATTCGATTTTCTCAAAAACTATGTGACCTAGCACAATCGCTATAGTTTTCTTGTAAGGTTTGAATAAACTCCTTCTACCTCGAATTTTTTCATAAATTAAGTTTCAGTAGATTTGGAATTAGGGGGGGGGGGGTATTTTTGGAGCACATTTTCGAGGATATCTCTGAAGATATAATACCTAAAATAATAATAAAAATAAAATAAACTTTTAGAAAAAAAATATTAACCGACTTAAAAAAAAGGCACTAAAAGTATTAAATAATTCTTTAAAATTCTCTAATGACAAAATGTTATTCATTAACCAGAAATCCGATATGTGTCGGAATAAAAATGATAAATTTAATATGTACATTTTAATACCCACCAAACATGGATTTTCGAGAGAATATATTTTACAAGAGATGAATATACAGACTGATGATTTAGTTTACGTATGTATACATATGAAAAACAATCAATTACTTTTTGAAGTCGGTGCCAAACTACCTTAAGTTTAGTAAGAATTGTGAATATATTGTACCTAGTATCTACTAATTTATCCATTGGGGTTGTTTGGCACCGACTTCAAAAAGTAATTGATTGCTTTTCATATGTTTTCATTATTCGTAAACTAAATCATAAGTTTGTAATATTAATCTCTTGTAACACATATTCTCTCGAAAATCCATGTTTGGTGGATATTAAACTGTACATATTAAATTTATCATTTTTATTCCGACACATGATATCGGATTTGTGGTTAATGGATAACATTTTGTCATTAGAGAATTTTAAAGAATTATTTAATACTTTTTAGTGCCTTTTTTTAAGTCGGTTAATATTTTTTTGTAAAAGTTTATTTTATTTCCTACTTTTTAGTTATTAATACAGTAATACACAATTATCTTGATTCCAACATCTGCTGAATAAATAAGTAATTTGTAATAGAAATTATAATTTACCAAAATTATCCATTATCAATTATCCAAAGATTTAATAAAATCTTTGACAGAATCAAATTCTTATCAATCTGGACGACAACTGGAGAAATATCACCAAATTTGACGATCAAAATATGTTGCCATAAATGAAGCCAACGTGATTATAGTTGACTAATTTGACGAAATTCTCATTCAGATTGACGAGAATTGGGAATGAATCTTCTGTAATCGGGTTCCACGCATTTTTTAATTTTGAGAAATTTTAACAACAAAATTGTTCCAATCATCAGAATTTGCCGAAATTTAAATGGGACCACCAGGGTGTCTTACACTTTTAAACAAAAAAATATATATATCAAAATCGGTGCACATTTACGAAAGTTATGCGCGAACAGGACTAAAACATACATACATAGTGTCAAATTATTAACATCCTCCTTTTCTCACCTACTTCTACCTAAATAGAAGAAAGTATTGTGATCAAAATTTTTTCAATTTCCGGTTTTCGACGGATTTATATGTTTTAGGAGTCAAAGATTCCGAAAAACATGTTTTTACAAAATATCTGTCTGTCCGTGTGTGCCCTCTTTGTATCATTGAAAAGTGTGTCAAGTTATGAAGCAACCTAGAATTGAACGAAATTTCATTTATAGGTTTTTAGCTGTGACCAGCACAGGTCCCACTTGAATTTGTGGATATTCTACCGAAAGCGGGCGCTGTGATAGCGATTTTTGTTCCATTTAAATTATTGTATCATCGAAAAGTGTATTAGGTTATCCAAAGTATTGAACCAAATTTTTTGTATGTGTTTTTTACTATAGCCTGCAGGTCCCAGTTGAATTTGGGGATATTCGGCAAGAAGGAGGCGCTATGATAGACACTTAAAGATGTCAAATTCAAAAAGATGTACAGTTAAGTCGTTAAAAATATTAGAAATCCTAAAGGTTTTTTTCAATTGAATGTTCAGCCTTGATCCAAGGATACCGGAACAATTTTTGTTTTGCCTCTACCTTAAAAAATTGGCTGAGATATAGCATTTTGAAATTTTAGAGTGGCTGACATTTTGAAACAAGACAGCAGGATTCCTCCATAAACAATTTTAATTTAAGAGTTTTAGTGAACATGCTATCTCACAAGTTTTATTTCATTGTTGTACCATCATTCTAACTCTTACATTCTTAACACTAAATATTCATGTTCGCCAGCGTTAAATTCTCTCCAAGCTAGGCAATATTTGGCGAAATATCAACAAATTTGTCGACAAAAACAAGTTGCCATAAATGAAGCCAACTTGGCTATAGCTGACATATTTGGCGGAATTCTGATTCAAATTCAATATTGACGAGAACTGCAACCGAATCTTCTGTAATCGGGCTCCATCCATTTTTATAGCTTGGTGTTTTCCAGTAAATTTAACTAAAATCTTAAAACCAAGGAATAGGTAGGCTGTCTTTTCCTGCCGGTATAGACCAGAAGGACTTTTCGTAGTTTAGTATACATAATATATCAGCTACAAATAAATGAATTTCTCGTGTAAATATGTTTTTAAATTGAAACTGTTTGGAAGTAATGTTATTTGAGCATTTTAATTATGACGTAAGTTTCCCCATTTAATGTTTTGAATGTGTAATAATTTAATTGTTTCTCTTTTTTAATATTCACGCACAAGTATATTTTTTATAACGCATTTTTCTACATTTACTGCTTTTAACACGTGATCATTTAATTATTGTTTTAAAGTTTTATTACTGTTTTTGATACGTTTTTTAATTGAAAGGTAATATTATTATGTGGGCTATTTTACAAATTGGCAACAATTCAAATAATGGACTTTTTGAAATATAAATTAAATTATCAAAATAATGGAAATTTGAATAAAATAATTTGTTCTAATGATCAGATTTTGACGAAATTGAAATGGGACCACCTTGGACCCCTACTCTTTCAAACAAAATAAAAATTATAAAAATCGATGCACATTTACGAGAGTTATGCGTGAACAACGTAATACATACATACGGGTCGAATTGATAACCTCCTCCTTTTTTTAAGTCGGTTAAAAAATTGAGTTTGGTGTTACTAGATCTTTCGAACGGTACTGCACACGATGTAAGTTTTTTTCAAGTAACTTAAATAGCCACCCTCCTAATTTTTTCCTAAAAATATTTGTGAATGGCTAATAATCTATAAATATGTGGATCAATAGCCTTTATAACTCTGCCAAGTTTGAAATTTCCACGTTCCAATGTTTTCGAAAAAAAAAGGGCTGTGACAGACAAACGCATGAGTGATCTTATAATGGTTCCGTTCTTACTTTTTAAGTACGGAAACCTAAAAATATCTCTGTATCAGTAAAACTTTACAAAAATATAATATGACATCTTCCGACTTATCCACGATTTTGAAAAGCATTCCTTTGTCTTCAGAAACTTCTGAAACCAATAGATTTTTCAGATTTCATGAAACATTTCTGATCTCCTTTTACTGCCCGTTTAAAAAACATAAATAAAACCTAGAAGTTTCAGCATGAAATATCGCGATTTTTTCCTATTTTCCCCCTGCTAAGTAAACATTTTGACTTTCAACAGACAAGCAGGCTACATTAACAGCAATAACATTAATATTAAAGTAACATTATTTTCTTATTCTTGTGCATTTATAAATTCTGTTATGCAGATGAGAATGTTTACTGGAGAATTAATAACATCCACAAAATCGATATTCTGTGTTGCGAAAACTTATTAATGTACTGTAAAAATTACTCTGAAACGTTCCATTTTTATGTTTTATTTTTAGAAAACGGACAGCAAAAGAAGTCTTTGTGTCAGAAATGCTTCTTTAAATCTCCGACATCTATTGGTTCTAAGATTTCTGAAGATAAAGGGACGTTATTAGGAATCGTGGATAGCTTAGATATTTTCTTAAAGTCTTGCTAGATTCAAAAACATTTTTTTTAGTGAGGTGAGCACTACAGTATTGGCCAAATTATTAGTCCCATTCGAAAAAAATTCCCAAAATCTTGTTTCTAAGAAGATTATATTAAAATATATCATTCAAGTAGTGTAATAAGCTATATACATAGGATTACATTGGATATTGACTTCAACATAAATGAGATATTTCGCGAATTTTTTGTTTATATTTTCTATAGGTGAGTGGCAACACTAATCATTAAAAAATCTAGAAATTTTGTTCTGTTAATATAATTGTAATTATTAATTTTTGTGTTTTAAATGTTTATCTGATCTTCTTTTGTATTAAATGCGAGTTTTTAACTGGAAAATATCATTGTTTAAGGAACTTTCTGTAGCAGTAATTAAAGTAGGTGCCAGGGAAAACATTTCTCAAAGAAAACGTACACAGATTCAGGTTCTCTTGCAAAATTCAAACTTGACTGAAAATGAAAGTGCCAACAGACCTTCTGTGTCTTGAAAAACTGTAGTAAGGATAAAGAAGAACTCCAATTTAAATGGAAATGGAATACCGAACAGAGTTAGACGATGTGGAAAAAAAACGTATTTCTTCACAATGTGCTGATAGAATTTTACTGCATTTGAGTAGGATTAGCAGAAAAAGTTCTTCAAGACAGTTGAAAGCTGTACTGGGTAACCACACAGAAAAAAATAAAACCCAATTTGGGTCGAAAGATTCTTAGGTATGTGCCCAAATTGGGTCATGCCTGTTTTGGTTACCACTGTGTATCCATTTAAAATTTTTTTTAAATGGGTATTTAACAGTGCCCAAAATGGATACACAGTGATAACCAAAACAGACATGACCCAATTTGGGCACATACCTAAGAATCTTTCGACCCAAATTGTTTTTTTTTCTGTGCAGGGCATTGCTTTGAGCACAAGAACCATCCACAGACGCCTTTTTGAGGCTGACTACAAGTCGGAACCGAAGTCGGACCTACAAGTCGGATGGAAGAAACCGAAGCTGATAGAAGCCATGAGAAGGCAGCGACTAACATGGGCGAAATCGTTTAAAATCTGGATTTAGCAAAGTTTTTTTTTAATTATAAATTTTATAGAATGTCTACTTGAGATAATAAAGTGATATTTAACCTCTGCCAGTCATCAACTGTCTAGTTTTTAAGCGATTTGGCCCTCGTCATTCGTTGCCGTCTCATGGCTTCAGTCAGCTTCGGTTTCTTCCTTGGACGATAGGACTTGTAGCCAGCCTCAAAAAGTCTTCTATGGAGGGTTCCTGTCAGGGCCCGATTAACCTCTGAATCTAGGGCAAGCACTGCATCATTGTGGGGCCTCCCTTTCCATTTGACAAAAGTTTCCTTAATTCTTCATTCATAAAAACTCACCAATGATACTAGTATTATTCCCGGGAGTTGCTTAGCCGAGGTCACAATTATTTCATTCAGCAGCTTTTTTATATTCCCTGTATATACTTCAGATATATTTAGTAGTCATAGTATACTTCAGATATATTTAGTACATATAGCTGTATGTAAAAATTTCCGGTTGGTTTCTTACAGGTACATCAGGATGCTATATGATTAAATAACATCCTATTGATGACAATATTTCATATTTCCATGTTAAATAAGTTTTGTGAAGTAGTGCTTGGATTTCCTCTTGGATTAATCAAACTTTCTTTTCCAAAAAATTAAAAAATACAATGTAAAAAATATGAAAACGGGAATTAGAGAGCCCTCTTCACAGTCATTTTGGGGCCTCTTTTAAATTTTAGAGGGGAAGCATGTGCTTCACGTGCTTTTTGGATAATCAGGCTCTGTCTCTTGTGCTCAAAGCAATACCTTGGTTACCCAGTACTGCTTTCAACTGTCTTGAAGAACTTTTTCTGCTAATTCTGCTCAAATCCAGTCAAACTCTATCATTACATTGTGGAGAAATCCGTTTTCTTCCACATCGTTCATCTTTGTTCGGTATTCCATTTCCATTCAAATTGATGTTTTTTTTTTTTTTTTTTTATCCTTACTACATTGTTTCGAGACACAGAAATGTCTATTGGCAATTTCAGCTTGAGTCAAGTTAGAATTTAGCAAAAGAAACTGAATCTATCCCTGTTTTCTTGGAGAAATGTTTTTCCTGGCACCCATTTTAATTACTGATATAGAAAGTTCATTAAGGCGGTATTTAAAAAAATATATATTTTTCCACGCTCAACAACTCAAAATTTTACTGACACATTTTCAGACACATTTTTAACCCATTCGGGACCATGGGTGCATATATGCACCCTCAAAAAGAGCATACAGAATTTATTTTAGGCACCTGTAAAAAATAAAAATATTTCCTTTCTCTAATTAGAGCATTTTTGTGATAGTTTAAGTAAAGATAGCTTTTAAAAAAAAAGTGGTGTCAACCGAATAAAATTTGTGTAAAAACCGTCGGCCCCGAAGCAGTTAAAATCATCATTTACATTTTTCTGTTGGTGATGTCATTTTTCTGTTGGAAGTTTCTGTAGATAAAAGAACGATTTCAACAATCGCGGGTAACTCAGAAGAAGTTATTTATGTTTTCACAAGCCTTAAGAAAGATAAAAATTAGTAAAAAGAAACATTTGTCCTTTTTTTACACCGTATACAAGAAACACTCCATGTAATTGCTTTTATGAAAAATGAAGAACAACCGCATTTTTCTTATACAGCGCAACGAATGCTGCAGTCAAAATTTGGAGAAAATCGTCTTCTCAATCGATTCTTTCTACTTGCATGGTCATCGAGATCTCTCGATCTGACAATTTGTGACTTTTGGCTATGGTGTAAAAGGGTATTGCGTGCAAAATGCATCACTAAAGGAAGAGATGCGGGAACACGTCTCTCTATCGTGACCTACGTTATACATGTTTCTGTGCATGACGTTTAAAACGTCACATGGAAAGGATCATTTTTACACGGCGATTGGTGCAAAACGGAGGGCGCGCTTTGGTGGCGGTGGTACTTTGCACCAATCACCATGTAAAAATAATCCACTCTACTTGACGTTTTAAATGTCACGCACCGGCCATGAGTAACGTAGGTCGCGCTATTATACCGACAGCAGAGTCGGTCACTGAGATCTCAAATTCTCCTCGCTAATGTTAAATCTGCGGGCGTGGAACGCATTCTTATTTTTTAAATATCTCATCAGGAAATTACTATTTCTTACTTCTTTTTTATGTGAACTCTTCTTAAAGCATACCATTTTTGGTTTACAAAATATTTCTAAAATATATACTTAAATTTTATTTGAAGCGTTGAAATCTTACTCACAGCTTGTCAGATGGTGATACACAGAGGCTGTTGACACATTTTTAGACGAGTTTGTTTTGGTGTAAAAAAAATCGACTGCATAGAGAAATTATTTTTCACAGCTACTATGTTTTTGAAAGTATAAATTCTCGTCTGGCAACATAAATTTTTTGTTTACACACAAAATGGCGCTTTTAAAGAACCGAAGAATAGAAGGTTATATTTCTGCACTTTCCGAAGATAATTCGGTATTCGTATTCGGTTATTAAAAAACGCTGTGAAAGGCATGTTTCTATATCTAAAGCCACAGTAGGTAATATTGTCAACAAGACAGAGAAGAAATGTGAATATCTGGCTTCAAATTGAAAAATTGTTCCAAATATGTACCCAAGAACAAAAAGGAATTCTTCGAATATTGCAAAGGTAAGATATTTTATGGTAAAAATAAATCCTCCAAGTCAAATGACTGTTTTTAAATCGTTAAAATGCTCAGTGTCAACTGTTAACAAAATCATTAACACTGATATGAATTTTAAAAAGTCCAAAAACACAATGTTCATCATTTTTCTCCACGACATATTACCGAACGTAGAACATGATATAGAATTTTTTATGAGATGCTTTTATCTTAAGAAAATTGGAAAAATCTTGTTACAATTGATGAATTTAAGAAATGATTGTAATAAAAAGAGATCCATTTATTATCATCAAAGAGGGGAAAATAAATTTTATAACATGTTGCACTGTATCTAAAGAAAGTTTTAGCAAAGGATTTATAATTGTTGCTGGCTTTGTATATAACGAGAAATTGAAAATAAAGAGAGTGAGGAAAAATGTTAAGATCAGCTCCACATACTGTCAAAAACATATTTTACTCCCAATCTTCAAACATGAAATATCACCTCTTTACTCCCACTGATATTAATCTGTTGAACTGCATCAAGATAAAGCAAGTAACACCACATCACAATCCACTGTTAATTTCCTGAAAAAAAAATGGAATGAGAGACTGGTATCATGGCTACATCCTTCAATGATATATGTGCTAAATTTCCTGATGTATCGCCCATGGATGTTTGCGCTTTTGGACTTTTAAAAAGCGCAATTATCCAAACGTTGACCTACAACCCTTCGTAGACTTTCGAAAGCTGTTTAAAGAAGAAAGGGACAAAATACCTATTCCAAAACTACAAAAGCATTATTGTCACTGACATTATAGTGTAGAAAGGTAGTTTAGAATAAGACTTACCAAATTGAACATTTAAAACACAAATAGTTTGTCTAAATTAATTCTGTAAGTACCACGAAAATCGTCTAAAAAATGTTGGAACACACTCTGTATCCATAAATTAGCAAGGGGAATTTAAAATCTCACTGACCAACCCGGTATAACGGTGACGCCTAAATTCATAACTATTCTACTGAATGACGGATGGCACATTGAATATTTGCAAGCCGATTGTGATCGACATCTTTTCCTAAATATTGAATGACAAGTTTCAGTATTTGCTTATAGAAAATGTAAATTGCCCATAAAATTTGATTTCTTGATAAAAAGGTCTGGCTTTATTTCCATTCTTTTTGTGAAGACTTTCTGTCTTTATTAGTTTACAAATTATTGATTTTTAAAATTTTTCGAACCTTTTCGATCATTTGGTATAGATATGTAATAGATTGAATTGAAAAACAAAGTTAAACTGCGAATCAAAATTTTTAATACGATACCGATGGGGGCAAAATAATACGAACACCTGTGAATAATCCTTTTAATATGAAATGAATTTTTCAATCTTTTCAATAACCTTCTTCTTTCAATATGAAAATACGGCATTTAACACCTGCAGTTCAGGTGCTCCACCTGGAACAGAAGTCTTCCACTTAGTGATCGTGAAAGGTAAGATATCAATCTGTCAACAGGGGACGTTAGATGTTTCATTCATGCATATTTTTCTCTGAGAGATTCTGCAACGTCAGATCTGAGCGATTCCAAAGAGGCATGATTGTTGACGCATTTATCTGGATTCTCACTACCGTAAACAACAAAACTTTTCAGGGTATCCAAAATTTAAATTATCAACAATTAAGACAGTATACGTGAAAAAGTTAAGATTGCATCTTCAAGGCAAAACAGTGGTTGAAAGACAAAGATGACAGAGACGGTTAGACAGGTCTTGAAGTTCACAGTGGCCCAAAAGCACAAGCAATCACTTTCAAAGCTAACATCCGAAATTATCATTGACATCATCAATTATTATCAATTGGCATCCGAAAGTCTGCAGGGCCTTGTTTCAATCAAAACAACCAATTGCTTGTGTTTTCGGACCACCATGAGCTTTAACATCCGTCTATCCTTATTCGTCGTTTTTTGTCTTTCGTCCACTTTGAGGACACCATCTTGCTCTCTTTTACG
Organism: Maratus michaelseni; assembly: GCA_963931845.1. Lineage (NCBI taxonomy): Eukaryota > Metazoa > Arthropoda > Arachnida > Araneae > Salticidae > Maratus > Maratus michaelseni. The sequence goes on from OZ007593.1 coordinate 175,430,215, forward strand.
TACGGCTGTTATGATACCGATACCATGCTCGTCACATCGTCCAAACTTTTTGATGTTTCCATCACTGAGGCTCCAGCTAAATGCGCGCCAACAATTATGGCTCTTTGTAAGTCTTTCAGGTCTGACAATGCAGCGTCTCTAAGGGAAAACTTTGTATGTACGCAACACCTAATGACAGTTGTTGAGGGACTGATACTTCCCTTTCATGACCACTAGATCACAGACTGTTACGCACGTGTACTGCAAACGTGAAATGTTACATAATTTTTTACAGGTGTTCGTATTATTTTGTCCAACATCTGCACAAATAATTTCAAAACATATGTATTTTTTAAACTGCAATAATGTTTATCTTAAGGTATATTAGTACCAATTTAAATATATTCGGCTATTTAGATACTTTTATTCTCCATTCGGTTTTGAAAGTTACAGAGTTGGATAAATTTTACACACGTTTTTATCAGCAATTTTGAGCTTAAAACATTTTTTTAGTTATCTTAATTTTGTTAGAAACGGTATAGTAAAATTATTAAATTTCAATAAATGAAAAAATGATTATATAATTGACAAAATTGAATTTATGAAAAAATATTTATTTCAACAAATTAATTTTAAACGTTTTTAGTGTGTTTAGTAGAAAAAGCTATTGTGTAAATTTTACACAACACATGGAATGGAGGTTTTAATATTTCTCAACAACACGTGTCCGACATACTTACAAGCTCTTTGTTGTAATTAACAAAGTAAACAGAGTTAAATCTTTTAAACAAACTCCTTAATGTCTGACCATGCCCATTCACATAATTTAAGTGCATGAATATTTCAAGCCGGTGTAGACATATTAATCAAAATAAAACTTCTAATGAGTCGAACATCTTTGTGCGGATAACGGAAGTGTTTGTTACATTAGTGTTGTTAAATGATGCAATAGTGTTAACAATCTGTGTAATAAGGAAATAAAGACTCTTTCTTGAACAATGTTCAAGTATACGAGCGTAGGCTTTTGCACAAGTTGAGTTATTAACCTATGAGTACATTTTAATGGCGTATAATAAATAGGGAAAATTTTGTCAGCTTGTTTGAATTAAGAAAATAATTAATTTTCCTCTTTGTTCTGAAACATTGTCTTACTAACTAAATACATTGTATAAACAGATACATTGTTTAAATTTATGTTAATGGTTTTAACTATTAAAAAAATATATTAACTTTAGTGTGCTTGGGTCCGGAACGTTTTTTTTCCGAATTTAGAGTTTTCATATTTATTTATATACACTAAAAAATGTAGACGAACATCTTTGTACAGATAACATAAATTTTGTTACATTAATGCTGTTATGGAATAAATGAAATATTGTTAACAATCTATCGAATAAGGAAAAAAAAATGTCTCGTTTAAAGGATAATCGCGATTTGGTAATAGCATTTTGAATGCAGCCTTATTTTCCTTTCAATATGTTTACATTTTCAAGTTTTGTTATTTTTTCTATATGCGAATAATTTTGTAAAACGAAAATTAAAATCTCTAATGATAATAACAAGAGCAACATTTTGTGGAAAATAGGACATCTTTAAGTACAATCATTTTTTTTTTTTTTTTAACAGTCAGATAAACAGTAAGAACATGATATAAAAAATCTGTTATCATACAAAAAAAGGCTAAAAATTGTTCAGTCAAATTAAAAATTTTTTCTTTTTTCTTTTGTTAAATAAGCATTGATATCTGAAAATTCAAAAATAAAATTAAGAACTGGAGCATTTGATGAAAGAAACAGCGCGTATGTTGGATATACGACAAATGCGTAAAATGAGCTTGCGAAAAAAAATGTAGACAATATTTCAAATCTAAAAAGAAATGTCGACAGAAAATTCGCCTGTTTAAAGCAGAGCCTATATTTTTGCGTTATCGCTCTTAAATGAAAAATTGAAATAGTTAAATTGAAAAAAAAAAATCCGACGACATTATCTGAATGATACCAAGCCATGAAAAGTAATGGAGTGTTCAAAAGAGTCAGCATCAATTGGAAGTAGCTCGCACACTAAATATCAAACGTTTTGCTATTCGTCAACTATGGATAGAACTACTATCCAATCGAAGTAATGACAACGCAAGAACTATCAATTAATTATCCAGGGCTGCTTAGAACCATCGTTTTCTAGTTATCATGAACCCAACATCTACACATGCGCATTCATTTAACCTTGCAGTGTGGACAAGAACTGTATCTTGTTGGCATCTTGGAAACTGCTTACAAATGGCTAGACTAGCAATTGTTTGCATACACAGCCAACGAAAACGACAGGCCACGGAATTTCACCGATTTAGGTTGCTTTTTAGTTTATTTTGATCCCATAACAGTTCGATAATTGGTGGAAATCAGCCTATCTTGATCATGTGACAGCCAAGACGGGTGGAAGTATCACGGTCTGTCTGTTTCGTTGGCTTCAGTTTGCATCCTACGAATATGACGTCATCACATAGAAGGAGGCTCCTGAATTTGATTAGAACTGGAATCCATAAAGATGGATTACATGTCATTCACAGGTAAAAATCACTGTTTAGTCTACAGAGTAATTTTTGATGGATATTAATCTAGAGAAAGCCGGAAGCTCGCTATCTCACTAAGAATATCAGTAAAATGTACGCACATAGATAGATGCGCTGATTTGATGATTAAGTCAGAGTTTGCTGGGGGAGACTATACCGATCTTCAGAACCTTCCTCACGCAACTGTAACTGCAGTGTGACATAGAGTTAACATCCTTGTAGAAAATTTTCGTCCAGACTTTGTGGCCACAGGTTTTGATGGTCTCTTTACGGAAAATAGTAAGTGAATTCAGAGAGACTTCACATTTCGGCCAATATTTTAAACCAGAAACTTGTGCCAAGTTCATAGAGATCAAACTTAGAACAAAACTGCAAGCACAATTAGAATATGTTGAAGAAACTGATAAACTTAACGATATAACTTAACAATATATTCGTAAACTGTTTTCACAAAATGAAAGGAGTGATTGCACTCATGAAAATGCAAAAAAAAAAAAAAAAAAAAAGAAAAAAAAAATGTTTAGGAATCCAGTAATTTCGCAATCAAGTTATTCAGTCACAATTAGAATATGTTGAAGAAACTGATAAACTTAATGATATAACTTAACAATATATTCGTAAACTGTTTTCACAAAATGAAAGGAGTGATTGCACTCATAAAAATGCAAAAAAAAAAAAAAAAAAAAAAAAAAAAAAAAAGTGTTTAGGAATCCAGTAATTTCGCAATCAAGTTATTCAGTCAAAAATACAAGCGACAAACTCGGCTTTCCGTCCAAAAAATTTATCAATATTGAAGATAATTTAGCAACATTATCAACAGACTTACTTCAAGTGTGATAAAATTATATTTAGTGACGAAAGTGCAGTTTAATTTAAGTTATGTAATGTCAGTTTCGTATTATGTAATGTCAGTTACATTCTGAATTCTGAAGTGTTAAACTCGATTTTGTCTGGATATGAAAGACGGCTTTTTTTTCGGTATTTTCCCCGATGTCGTCAAATCTCCCTGGATAGAAGAAACTGGATAGATAATATCGTTGCAATATCTTAAGTACTGGTAAATTTAGAATAATGTTTTTTATTTTAAATTATCATATGTTCGTGTTATTTTAAAAACTTTTCCTTAAAATTTCCTTAGAATTGTCCTTAAAGTTTTCTTCCTATAGGTCCTGTTAAATTTTCAAATTTTCAAATCTTAAAGTTTAACGTAAAACTTTTCTTTTCCTTAAATTTTCTCATTATAGATCATTTTTAATTTTCAACTCTTGAAATTTTAAATTGTCATATTTTCATCTGTATATTCTTTTAAGAATATTACTCGTACTTGTACACAACTTTTTCTTACTACAGATAATTTTAAATTTTCTAATCTTGAAAATTTAAATATTCGTGTTTTAATCTTTATTTTATTTTAAAACTTCTTTTCTTCAAATTTTCTTCTTTATAGGCCATTTTCAATTTTCGTAAAAGGTAAAGATAGGAGAGTCTGTGCACAATTCAAAAGAATAACAATAAAAAAATCTAAATATTAATTTTTTGCTAAACTATCCATGAATAATTTTTACTTGATTTGTTTTTTATGAATTTAAATTGCTATTTTGTTGTTATGTTGCAATTTAATAGAACAGTTGTAATAAAACTAAGAAAGTTATTTTGCGCAATCTGTCCTTACAGGGTTGGTGTGATTGCGAACATGGGTAGAAGAGATTGTTACTAATAATAACTACAATTAAATTGTTAACAATAATAATTACACTTAAATGACATCGTTGTACGGTTTTTGTGAACAAATATTATTGTATTAGGCGTGAATATTTCAACCTAATGATTAAAGAATCAGAAAAAGGAAATAATTTTAAAAACGATAAAAAAATTTTAATTAAAGGGAAAATCATTAAAGAATCAGAAAAAGCAAGCCCAGATCAGATTACAAAATAACATTAAGTTACTTCATAACACGTTTAACTTAAAATCAGTCCATTTTCATTCTTAATTTTTTTATGCAAATTTACCAATAAGCTGCGTAATCTCACCTAGCATGGAAACTAATGGGAACAATGCGCCCTCTCCCCCAAGTATCAGATGCGCAAACTCTCCAATTTCGGTAGGAGAGATTGCGCGGCCTTTTATTTAAACATGACCGCAACTAAAACGAACCGTTGATGTTCACATTGTTAGTCTAGATTAGTAGCTTGTGATAAATCGCTTAAGTTAAAAATATTTTGTACTACTGACATTATATAGAAATTCTGATGAATAGCTATGAAAATTCAAGCACTTACTTTGGGAAAACAAAACAAAATAGCAATGCTTTATCTTAGACGCTCAAAACAATCAACGTGCACTTTCAAGTAGACACTCCATTACTGTTGTTGTACAACTACCTAGAGTCGCTGCGCACTCACTCTACTCCTTCCTCCGAACCTCTATGTGCCCAATCTCTACGACCGCGCCATCTCTCCTGGCTTTACCTTAATCAGATTTTTTTTCATAACTTCAAATCTATGAACATGATCTTAATTTCATCTGCATTTTATTCGAAAAGTCTTTTATTGACCTTAGGCTTTTCTCTCCAAAGATAATTTCAAACTTGGTAATTTTAAATTGTATTATTTTCATTTTTATTTTATTCTAAAAACTATTATCATTGTTCATTTAAAATTTTACATTTTTACTTTTATTTTATTTGAAAAACTTTCCTTAAATATTCTTTAATATAAATTGTCCAATTTTTCAAATCTTAAACTTTCATTATTTCATTTTTATTTTATTCGATAAATTTTTCATCATTATAAATTTTTCTTATAATAGGTAGTTTAAAGCCTGCAAATATTTAGATTTTTAAAATTCATGTTTTCATCTTTATTTTATTCGAAAAACTTGTTTTTTCTTAAATTTTATCAATCAGATAATTTTATAGATCATTTTAAAAGTTCGAATCTTAAAATTTTAAGCTTTCATATTTTCATTTTTACATTATATTAACATTTTTGTTAAATTTTCCCCGCAATAAATTAATAATTTTAAATTTCATAATCTTCAAAATTAAAAAAAAAAAAAAAAAAAAAAAAAAAAAAAAAAAGTGTTCTTAAACTTTCGGCAGTATAGATATTTTAAAATTTCAAATTTTCAAATCTTCAAAACTGAAAATTTTATATTAAACCCTTTTTGCCCTTAAATATTCGTCAGTATGGACAATTTAAAATTTTCTAATTTTCAAAATTTAAAATTTCGTATTTTCATCATTATTTTATTTGAAAACATGTTCTTAAAATTTTCTCACTATAGATAATTTTAAATTTTCATATCTTCATAATTAAAACTTTTGAATTTTAATCTATTTTCTTTTAAAAACTTTTCTTGTTCTTTTAATTTTCTTACGTTAGATAATTTAAAACTTTCATGTATTCAATTTTAAAATTTTCATATCTTCACAATTTCATACATTACATTTTATTTTATTCCAAAAAAATTTCTTGTCCTTAAATATATTTTACAACAGATCATTTTAAATTTTCAAATTTCAATTCATTCATATTTTCATCTTTATTTTCTGCAAGAATTTTTTTTTTTTTTTTTAAACGTTTCTCATTATAAGTAATTTTTAATTTTCAAGTCTTAAAATTTAGTATTTTCATCTTTATTTTTTTGAAAAACCTCTATTCTCCTTATATTCTCCTCATTATAAATAATTTAAAGTCTTTATATCGTCAAAATTTAAATTTTTGTGCGTTCTATTTTATTTTGTTCGTAAAACCTATTTTCTTTAATTTTTCTCACTACAGATAATTTTAAATTACAAATTTTCAAATTTTAAGCTTTCATGTTTTCATCATTATTTTATTCTAGAAAATTTGTTGTCTCTAAATGTTCCTCATTAAGGATTATTTTAAAATTTTAAAATTTTACATTTTCTTCTTTAATTTATTTGAAAAACTCTTTTTGTACGTAAGTAATTTTTTAAATTAAATCCTGGGCTCACTCAGCCCAGTGGTTACTATTCTGGCCCCAACATGAAAAGCTTAAGCCGATGTTCGCTGTTTCGATAGTGGCGCAGTCTGGGTTTGGTGGTTGTGCAAGGTTTTCATGGTTTACATTGTACGAGAACACTAATTCGGGTCACTTTACGTTGAAAAGTCCGCCCTGAATTCATTCCTCCTATAGCAATATTGCCAAAACTATCCGAAGCTTAACAAAATCTCATCCACCTCTAATTAAATCCTTAATTAAAATAATTTTAAAATTTCTAATATTCAGAATTATAATTTACACATTTTCATTTAAATTTTATTTAAACAACTTTCTTGTCCTTAATTTTTTATCACTCAAAGTAATTTAAAATTTTTCAATTTAAAAATTTATATCTTTTTTTATTTGAAAAACTTTCATTGTGTTTAAATCTTCATTTTCACAAATTTTAAGTCAAATTTTAAATGTCCATATTTCATCTTTACTTTTTTCGAGAAACTTATCTTCTTAAATTTTTTTCATTATGGATCTTTCTTGTTTTTCATATCTTCAAAATTTAATTTTTCATATTTCTAACTTTATTTTATTCGAATGTCTTTAAATTTTCCGTATTTCTCTTACTTACTATAGATTATTTTAACTTTTCAAATCTGCTCTAATAAAATTGTATCAGTTAAAGTATTTGGATAGTGAAATGCTCGAGAATCAACTGAAGTACAACAGAAATCGTACATGACAATTAATCTCCTTTGACGGAAGTCAGAAATCGCATTGTATCAGCAGATTGTTAGTCGATTGTTGTCATTAATTTCGTTTCAGCTTAGCTGGAGAGAGTTAAAAACGTGCTAAAACAGCGTCACTACACTGTTATTCTCTCGTATATGAATGCGAGTTTGCGAAATTACAGCGTTATTCAAGGAGTTGTTATCAAGACATCATACAGATTTAATAATTACAACAGGAATCTGGACTGAAGTGTTAGCCCCTCGACAATGCGCGCACAATAGTGGGTACGCATAACAGTGGGTGTAATGATAGCGTGAACATTCTTTGATAGACAATGAGGGCTTTGTTGATAGCTCGAGTTAATGATTTACCTACGTTTGAATTTACCTATTGATCGCTAAGTTCGTATGTTTCCGTTAGATAATTATTTGGTAAAGACGCCTTGCTTAATGCAATTGTTTGATATGAATCAGTTATTTCTAAATTTGGTTAAACAACTATGTATCTGCACGTTTAAACACATACACACACTCACATATTTATCTTTTTATTTTGGATTTCTTTAATTTAAAAACAGGGAAATTTTACCAAGTGGATGTTATTATATAAGAGTTTGAATAATATGTGCCTTATTTTAATAAAATTAGGTCACTAAACAAGTCATGTTTTTAAAGCGAACATTTTGTGTAGTTAAGATTAATATAATCTTTGAAATGTAATATTTGGTTTAATTTCTTACATGATAATTACGATTTTAATGAGGAATTCAAAATATGATACTAAAGAAAGAAGTTTGAATGATATATTTTACAAAGTCTTCAAATTAAATTTATCCATCCGAGCGTAAAAATCATTTGCAATTTTGCTTTTTAATCTAAATTTAAAATTATTACGTTCAAAATTTTTATTTATGTGTTCTGCTTTAAAGGGAAAATATACAGGTGAATGCAACAAATGAGGGTTGTAATAATATTTCTTAAGCCTATAATGACATTTATCATCCAAAACAAGTTATTACTTCAAGACAAATTTTCATAAGGTTCTTCTGAGGCACTTTCTGGAAAAGTACGATAAAATAGTAAAGATTTTTAATAAAGAGACGAAAATCTGACATTTAAGGTATGCAGTAATGAGTCATATATGCATACGATAATGATGCATTTTAACACTGTGATATTTCATAACGCACGTGTAATTTTCGTAAGAAATTTTCTGTTTCATTCTAAGGTATTTTATAGTTCATTCAATTATAAACAGAAATATAGAGTGCGGAAAATAAAGAATGTGCATGTTTTTTAAATGACATTTGTTCTTGTTCTGGAAAAGTACGATAAAATTGCAAAGATTTTTAATAAAGAGAAAAGAATCTCAATGCATGTGGTAATGAGTTATAAATTCATACGATAATGATGCATTTCAACATTGTGATATTTTGTAATTCACGTGTAATTTTTGTAAGAAATTTTCCGTTTCATTCTAAGGAATTCCATAGATCATTCAATAAGGAGAATTACAGAGTGCGAAAAATAAGGAATGCTCATGTTTTTTAGAAGACATTTGTCATTTATAAAGAACCATTTATTACCATTTTTACAGGATAACTGTTAAAAAATACATACACTGTTATGCACTGTTGTTTTAACAGATACTCTGCTGTATTTTAAGCGGAATATATACATTAAATTAAAGTACAGATTTTCTTTGTTATCCAGCATAAATATCGTTTTTGCCCTCTAGCGAAAAGTTTTAAAATCATAAGATTTTTCATTTTTGACTGACAAAAAAAATTGAAAATACCAGAAAAGGAAGTGATCTCGTACAAAGAACTTTGTTTTAATTAATCCACTTATACCAGAAATTCTGTAATAGAAACGGAGAGTGATTTAGTACAAATAACTCGATTATCAGTGAATAAAATTCTTGTGATGTAATACAGAAAATGTATTTTTAATTGAGGCAAACTATGGCCCTGTTGAACAGAATTATATTTTCTATAAAAGAGAGAAATTTTGTTTCATCCGAAGATTCAGTGTTTTAATTTAACAGGATTGTCCTGTTTGTAACATAGAGAAATTTTGTTTCATACTAAATAAACATGTACCAATTTAACAGGATTTCTTTGTAAAAATTACAGGAGATAACGGGTAACATGAGTTTTCTGTAAAATCTAGAAGATTTTTTTTTTTCAGAGTGTGCTTTTGCTTAAAAGGGTACTTCCACGTGTAAAATAAAATTCAATCACTCCAGAAATTTAATGAAGTCAAAGACAGAAAATTTTCTTTTATTTTCTCGTTTTTTTCCCCCCTTTGAAATTCGTATTTACACTTTTGACGTTTCAAATTTAAATTATTCTAAAAACATTTACATACTTTTAAGAAAAAAGTCATTTTTATGAGTATTTTTATAGTAGTAAACAATGAGAATCATAGTTAAAAACATTCTTTTTCTCAAAACAAAAAACTCCGAAGACAATTTGATCAAAATATATCTCGAAATAATTGTGCTAAGTCTCATAACTTTACTTTTTGTTGAAATTTAGATATACAGGGTGTCCCAAAATGATTGAAACGTGCTTTAATTTTTTACCTGTTGGATAAAAAGTTTTCAAAAATAGGTAGGAATTAAGATTATGTTGATGAAAAAGTCTTTAAATTAATTTTCCAAAAGCTACACATTTTAAATTCTTATATGGTCTCGAGTTCTATAAGTCATGCTACTCATACGGCCAAAAGTCACTGAACATTTTCGGTTTTAGATGTTTTGTCCAGTATCTAGAGAAATACGTGAAAAATTCTTCTGAAAGAACATGTTTGATCTCAGGTTTTTCAGCGAAAGTTTGGTTACGAAAACGACTACGCCACCAACAAACATAACAAGTTAGAAATTGTACGTTAAATGTGACAAGCGAGGTGCGTTCGTACTATAACTAGTTTTACAATGTAAAAAAAAAAATTGTTATTATTTCAGTGAAATGAATTATCGTGTGTTATGACCGAAATGAGCTTGCCTTTTCTCTCTTTATGTATGTCACGTTTTCAGATGCGAATTTTGTTTTCGACACTAGACAGCACTGCAAATTTCCCCATGCACTGTTAGAAATGGATACTCAAATTTCACGAAATTTTCTTTGTTTTTGACTAAACTGTTTCTTGGGAAATGCTCCGAACGAATATTTCGTCAAATCAATTAAATTTCTTTCCTCAAAAAAACTGAGGAAATTTATTTCGTCAAATTGCTTGTTCGAAAGAAAGTGCAAAAAAAAAAAAAAAATGGTGGTGCCGCTTCTATTGACAATTTTAGAAGCATCTGTAATTGACAGGGTTAAAAAGTAAGAAACATTTCTCAAGTCTTCAACGGGTGTCGAACGCGCTTATCTTCGGTGTGGAAGACCGCTGTTCTGCGTCCTACGCCAGCAGGACCTCGAATGAATTTGATTTTAAATGTATCTATGGGATGTTGATGTGTCTTCATAATTTGAGAAGTATTTTTATCGGTGTTGTTATAATTTCTGCATGTTTTAATTAATAAGGCTAGATTATTATTATTATTATTATGGTTTTTCTATGGTTAATAAATAATTAGAGTATGGCTTGATTAATATAATTTATTAGAGAAATTTCCTTTGTTCAATGAATGATTAGAATATGGTCTAGTTAATTTGTTGGTCAGAAATAATAAATTTTGAAGTGTATTTTGGAGAAGAGTTCATCAATTTTAGGTAAGATTTTAACACGTTACAGTTTATAGAAGGGGAAAGAGATAAGTTATGCATATTTTAAATTTGATTGTTATATGAATATATTTCTTAAATAAAAAAGAGCTCCTAAAATTTTGATTTAACCATTGAAAAAATGGTTGTTGCTTTCGGTCGAAAATGGACCAAATGATGTTCGTATTTTACTATTTTAACCGTTTTTAACGAAATTCTGTAACTTTAGAAGAATTTTTTAAGCGTTTTTAACGAAATTCTGTAACTTTAGAAAAATTTATATTTGAATAGGCAATAGAAATGCATAAAATTGTTACAAAAAGGATAGGCGCAAATTATCAGATATGAAAAATAAAGTAGAAATTTACTAATTTCGTGTTATAGCGGCCCCCAAGTATGAAATATTTTTGTTTCTGTTTTCATTCATATATTGTAAATTTGGTACTTTCGTGTAATTTTTTTTTGAACGATTTTGTAACAACAAAAATAATCTGGCTGTGAATGGTGAAACATTTTCGTCAAATATTTGAGATTTTCTATTTCATTAAAAATCACTTAATTTTGAGACGAAATGATTGTCAAAAATTATGAAATATAGCTCAAGAATTGCGGAATCCTCAAAAATGAGAATTTTATTTTTAATAGTGAGGAAACAGTTTCGTCAGATATTTGAAGATTCGCGTTTCGTCAAATACCTCGTAACTCTGGGACGAAATGATTGTCAAAAATAACGAAATAGGGCTTAAAGATTGTCGAATCGTCAAAATTGAGTGTTTTATTTCTGAGAGTGTGGGGATCTTGCTTTGAGAAGGATTATCTCCATGGTTTAATATTTTTATGACTCATGATGAGTGAATTTCTTGTGTTTATTTACTTTAATAGATTGAGATTTTAGGCTGTCAAGATAATTTTAACTGAAGTTATCTCAGAATCTAGAAATATTTTAATGTAACTCATCTCTCAAACAAACATATTTTTTTAACAATCTTTCTAAAAATGTAACTTTTATGCTATTTTATTAGAAAAAATAATTTTATACAAAAATGGCCTCTTGGCATATGAAAAAAGAAGTGTTCAGCCGGTTTTTTTTTCTTCAGTCACGTGACTTGCGCTTTTATTGAATGAATTAGGTATGATAGAATTTAATAGACTGAAGAAAACTTTTATATCTTTTTAAGTTTTTATTCGATTATCATAAAATTTGAAATGAATCGACAGAATTCTGAAACGATTATACATATTAAATTTCAAACCATTCGGTTGGGTAGTTTTTTCGCTGTTATACGCGGACGGACGGACGGACTAGACGACTATATGTGCTACGTATTTATATAATTACGAACGCACCTAATAAAAGAGTAACATTTGTGATTTCCCTATAAGATAAATTGCTCGAAATGATTTGTAGGTGTAGTACATTACTATGTGGGTTCTGTATAACATTTGTGTTGTGTATGAATAGCACACATATTTTTGGAGATATAACGGTTTCTTTAAAATATTCAAGAAATGTCCACATGTTTTTATTTCATGAAATGCAGGGAAAATTTCTTTGGTTGAAAACCCTGCATGGAATGCAGGGTTTTCAACCAAAGTTAACGCCACTTTCTGGAAAATTTACAAAGCACAGTAGAAAAAATATACTACAATTAGAATATAATACACTAAATATTTGTTAAAGTATGAGCTTTTTTATGAAATAATTTATGATTGAGCATGGACGAAAGCTAACAAAATGTTTTTGTATAATTTAGTAGTAAAATATGTACAGTCAAATTGTATGATGTCAATATTTGTAATTGTCAATATGTAAAATATGTTGGACAACCGTTACAAAAAGATCAGTCGTATCTTGTGAAAATTCTCAAAGATATCGGCGATATGAGGAGCTGAATTCTTATTCAAAATTAGCTCGATGATAAAGGATTTTTCCCAAATTGCTGTTTTTTATTAACAGACTTCCAAGAAAGGAGTATGTATTAAACGTATGTACATGCATAGCTTTTGAACGAATGCTTCGATTTTCATAATTCTTTTCTTTTCTTTTCTTTTTTTTTTTTCTTTTTTTTTTTTTTTTGGAATGGGCTGGTTCTGATGGTTTTCCCAAAGAGAACTAAATCATAAATAAAAAATGAAAATATAAATATAAAAAATTAAAAAGACAATTTGTGGAAAATCCCTTATTAGAAATAATATTAGAAATAATAATAATAATAAAGGACACAAAAGAGATAAGAGAACAATTACTTAAAAGAAAACACCATAAATTTTAAGACTTATTGCTCTGTGAAAATCTAATATCAAGAAACATCGAATTTCGTAGCACTTGAGCGGCCCATTTCCAATAGGTAGATTTATTGTTAGTTTTGACAAAGGCTGTTCATTCACATTATTATTAACAAAATACAAAGCTATCACTCCGTGGGGTTGGCCTGTTTAAAATTATATGCGTATTAGATTTTTTTTTTTTTTTTTTTTAAACTAAGAAAAGTTACAAGATCCCAAACTTGCACTACTCATTTATAAGATAATCAAAATAATCAACTATCAAATGGCAACAACATTTGAATAATATATAATTTTTTAAATGTATCAATAACGTACTAATGTCATACGAATTTCACGAAAATCTAAATATTTATTGCAATTGCCATTACAAGTACCATTATACTGATTTTAACAATCTTATTGACCCCTATATCTTGTTCACATTATTAATATTGTGGTGTTATTGATATTATTATTGACTACAGATTGTTGTTATTGTGCTTTTATTGTTATTATTATTGAATACAGATTATTGTTATTGTGTTGTTACTGTTATTATTATTAATTACAGATTGTTGATATCGTGCTGTTACTGTTATTGTTATTGGCTACAGATTTTTGTTATTGTGCTGTTATTGTTATTATTATTGACTACAGATTATTGCTATTGATTAGATATTGATTAGATATTGTTGTTATTCTGCTGTTACTGTTATTATTATTGGCTACTCGTTGTTCTTATTGTGCTGTTATTGTTATTATTACTGACTACAGCCAGACTAATTTTTTCAACATATTATGTTTTTCTTATTTTGTATAAAAATTCTGTGATAGTTAACTAGGTATAAATTTTGTTAACATTTCATCATCTGTTAACTTTTATACATATTTGAAAAATTTTGTAAACAACAAATCTTCTTGCCGATCTTAAGGGGGTTGGCCAGTGAGATCTCAAGTTCTTCTCTCGCTATGTTAAACCTATGGGAGTGAAATGTATTCTTATTTTTAAAATATTTTACAAGAAAATTAATATTTTTGACTTATTTTTTCTGTGTACCCCCTTCTTAAAGAAATGTATCGTTTTTTTCCTAGTTGTCAAAATATTTCTAAAGTATAAGCTTAATTTAATATTTTATGTGTTTGACAAAAAAAAAAAAAAAAAAAAAAAAAAAAAAACCTTTTAAAAGAGTACACAGAAAAAGAAGTCAAAAATATTAATTTCATTAAGTGATTAAAAAATATATAAGAATGCATTTCATTCCCATTAGTGAGAGGAATTTGAGATCTGACTGACCACCACCCTTAAGGTTTTTTCCCGGGTGTAAACGCAATGGATCAGCCGTTCAGATGGATTTTCTCGTCCTCATTCCCTCGTGTGGTTTTCCAGCAAAAAGTTTCTTTACAATTCATCATACTTTTAAACACATGCCAATAGATTTTGCCTGTTCAAATTACAACTAAAACCAGTAAAGTAATTTTTTAATAAACTAATTTGTACACTATTTGTAACTGTTACACAGAGAGAAAAAAATCTTTAATGAATATGTCATTTTAACGTGAAGGAAAATTTTGCTTGCAAAAATTTTCGAATGTATGTTGTGAAGGGTGCAAATCAGAGTTGCCAAGTCTCCGGCTTTTTGCACAGCAGTAATTTTTTAGAGAAAAATGTTGTTCTTTTAAATCGCAGAATGCTCCGATTAAATAAAACAACATTTTCTGTACTAAAATACTGGTGTTCAAAAAGCCGGAGACTTGGCAGGTCTGGTGTAAATATAAACATACAGATAAACCTGAAACTGGCACCATTATTTTTTTTACAATGTTTAGGAATCATAATTCTGTAACAGGATGACCTTGATCGCTTATAGTTACATAACCGAAATCAACCCTTTCAGGGGCAAAGCACTTACTTTGCTAAAATGAATGGAATTTAAGAACAAAATAATTTTGAAATAAGAAAAAAGTATATTTCACATACATAATAAACGGAAATTTTTATACCAAAATTCTGGTGTCATTGTTGCATTTGGGAATTAAAATTAAGTGGTTTCATAAACATACCACTGCCCTTGAAAGGGTTAAAGCATGAATGTAAAAATTTAAAGAGGAAAATGCTCATTGAATATTTAAGGTTGCATAGGACTTTTAAATCTTCAAAAAGATTCAATTTTTCAAAAATACAATATGGTAAATTATTTTTTGCACATTTTAAAACAAACTGCATAAGAAAATTCTTATAAATATTCTAAAAATAACTAAAAATGTGTCAGGTGTTCTCAATGTAAAGAATGATTAAAACGATATTTTAAATGCAATTTTCTCGATACAATGTTTTTAAAATTGGTATCAGAAATATTTAGGCAAGCAATGAATCAATTTCCTGATTGTATTACATTGAAAGTTTATATATTTCCCTAGTATTTGACCAATGCTTATTTAATTTTTCATCCTCTTTTTTTTTTCTTTTTTTCTTTTTTTTTTAACAAAACAAAATGAGATTGTTGACAACTGATGCACTAATTTTTCCAGATTTGCATTTCGTAAAAATGCAAAATTGAAAAAAATCGAAGTTCAGAGACTAGATAGTTGCATACATATGAACGAGCTGTTTCTTTTATTGGTATCAAATGTGTGGTACTGCGGTACGCAATACCGCAATATCGAGGAAATTCGAGTCCCAAAAGCGCCTTTTTTTCAATAGAAAATAGGTTTTTGAAAGTTTAAAACATGCGTTTTTTATTGAAAGCACTACATATTACAAATTCGTTCTTAAAACTTTATATATAAAAATGTCCTCATTTATCAAGCCGAAACACTCCCCCGCCCCCCTTTAAAAAAAGCATTGTTACCTGAGATTAAAGCATTTGAAATTTTACATATTATCATAACAATATTGTCGTATTAGAGAAAGAAACTATTTTCGGGTAAAATACGTTGTTATAATTGAAAAGGAAAATAATACTTAAATACGAAAAACAGATTACAGGTCTTTTTAACTAATACTTTTCAACATTGATGGGAATGTGTTTATGACTTCAGTTTGTCTCTTTGTCTGCTTACGAAATATAAATAAGTATTAAGGATCACTGAAGCATGTTTCCTATAGAAAATGGTGTGCATAGCATTTACTTTTTTTTGCTGAGATATTAAAGAATTACAAAACACAGAAGGGTACATTACGGTCAAGAGTCGGTTATTGTTTCATACGTAATTTAGTGATGTAAATCCATATAGAACAGAACGAAACTGTTATATGTTATACAGTTTTAATACAGAATGTTCTTTATTGAAAGTGGTGTGCTTAGTAGTTATAGTTCTTTAACAGTAACACACAAAAAATATCATACATTATATTCTATGTGAGGGAATTCTTTGATGTGGGTTTTTTTTAATTGCTAAAGTATTTAAAAAAATTAAATTGATATACAAAGTATTCTAGAAAAGCTGAACGTTTTCAAAATTCTGTAACACGCAACCAGTGACAGCGACTGGTGTTATTCTTGCAGGTGAATTATGCATGAAGTTGGGAGCGTCTGCGCTGTCTCAAAGTACTAGAACACTCAAATTAAAACACATAAAAATGTATCAAAATTCACTCCGCTTTTAACCTTCATTCTACAAAGTTGTTGAAACGCCAAAAAATAGTTTGCGTTTTGAAATTGAAAGGTTATTTTAAGCGGTACATCTCTATTATCCCGTCGACCACTTTTCATAACAAAAAACTATCGCCAAACTGTAAGGTTAAACGCCAAAAATGCAGTCTCATTTACTTGATGTCAGAAGCATTATACGTGTTTGTTATGTCATCAAGTGGTTTTTAATTCGACATTTGCGTGTATTTTTCATTATGTTTTTACTGATTTATTAGTTATTTCATGAATTAAAATAACAATTGTGTCCTTAAATTATTTTATTTATTTATTTATTTATTTATTTTGATATTCCAATGGCAACGTTCTCCCGTTTATTTGGCGTTACAGTTTGGCGATAGTTTTTTGTTATGGAAAGTGGTCAACGGGATAATAGAGAAGTACCTTTTAAGCATATTATAGTTTGAAAGAGTGCAGCGTCATCTTATCTATCAGTGATATTTGGAACTAAAACAAAGAAGCGTAGTAAAGAATTTTCTGATTTCCTAATTACGCTCCTGCAAGAATAACTTCTATAGCTGCCACTGTTATTGAATTTCAAAAATTTCATTTCATTCCAGACCTACATTTAACTGTTTTACAAGATCACAGATGAAAAATTGCATTTCGAATAAAGTATGGTCTATCGGAGTTCATCGTTTGAAGTAGATTTTAATGGGTTATTTAATTTCATGTATGTCTAGCATCATATCCATTTTTTGCACACGGGTAAATATTGAAAACTGCATAACCAAATAAAATATTCAAATAAAGCTATTAATTAAATGACAGTAATTCTAACCTGGTGAGTTAAAACAGGATATACGAAGTTCTTTTTATGTTAAAAAAAATATACCGTGTAAAGCGTTCCAGTGTTCATGAGATACTTAACATGAAATACAATACAAAGCATTAAAATATAATAGTTATAGTGAAACCTGCTAAGACGAAATCGCAAGGGACAAAGAGAAGTTTCCGTTTCAGACGGAATTCCGTCTTAGCAGCTATAACTGCACGGTATTCTTTCCATTGGGAACATGAAAGTTTGCCAGTTAAGGCAGGATTCCGTTATATGCAAATTTTGTTTTCATACTTTTTATTGCAGTGCGAACATAAAGGAATAAATGTGAAAATGCGAAACTTGAAGGTATTCTATAAACAATGTTCATTTATGTGGAAAATTTCAATTCGTATGTTCATATTTTCTGAATTTTTAACCTTTCATTTTTACATCCGGCGTATAATGCGTACATGTAAATTTCAAAGAATTTTCTTGTATCCAAAGTGTGTGTTATATGCGGTATATACGGTATATATACAGGGTGATCGGGAAATAACTGGCAAAATTTTAAAGCTTGGTAAAGCAACCTAAAGAAGCATTTTTCTTCATAGAATGTGTTTTCGCAAATGGCACGATTAAGCACTGTTGAAGAAGCAAAATGTGAAAGGTGCTATGAAATACAGCGTATGAACGTCAATGGTGTCAAAATTCTAAAAAAATGAGTTTTTTTATACTAATAAAATACTACAAAGTTAAATAAATTAAATAAAACAAACCCGTATTTCTACGATTATTACTTCAGCTGATATAACAATTTTTATGTTATACTAACGGTTCTGCCCTGGCCGTAACTGAAACATTTAAGTGCTTTTATCTCAGAATAGATTTTGTCATAATTTGTCATGTTTAAAAGTATATATCTAACTTTCTTCTTCTAGATATATGTATGTAGGTTTGTACAGATGTTTTATGTTATGTTTTTAATAAACTGTCTTCAAGATTTTTAATTTCATGTGAAAATTTTGAAAATATACTCCTCGAAGTAAAAATCACTTTGGAAAATCAATCTGCACGCAATAGGGAAAAAAGTAATGAAATCGGAAAAATGGTTCATGAGTTATACGAAAAATTATATAAGTTTAAAAATATATATTTTTTTAAAACAAAATTTCAAAGTTTTCAAAATTTTTTTATCTGAAAAGTAATATTTATAGAAATACACATTGTCGAAAAAAAAAAAAATAATTAAAATATGCCTATAAATAAAGAAAATAAAATTTTGATCCCCAGACCCCTCCTTGCATAACTTTACTACTCCTTGTATTACTTTTATTTATTTCCTTCTCCCCAAATATTTCAATGAAATTCACATAACTATAGAAGATGGCTTTTGAGTATGTTTACATAATAGCGTGGGTGGAGTGGAACCCACTCTACCTTGCCTAGAGATTTTGAACTCGAGTGTTTGTGCGTCCGATATTGATGAGATGCTCTCTGGAGGACACTCAACGACCCATCTTTGTACGGAACGTCTCGGTTCGTTCGATAGGCACGACCGATTTGGTAATCCACGTTCAACTCGGCACCGTATCCGATTTTATTTCAATTCTCCTCAATGGCAACATAACAAATTCTGAATTTCGATATAGTAAGTTTTCAATTTCGAGAGATACATTGTTTGGAAGTACTTCATAATGTGATATTGAGAGGCACCTTGTTATCTTAAAGCATTAGTAGTCATATCCTCAATACAAATATTACTCGGAATTGAAATACAGATTAATATCTATACAACGATATCCTTTATAACAGTAAAGCCATTTACAACAACAATTTCAACACTGTAGAAATCTTATATGTATTTAAAAATGCAAATTATCAGGAAATGGATGACTATATTTTTATACAGAAGAGCATAATCTTTTATAAATGATTGAAAAGTATTAGCTTATAAAATTCTGACTATTGAAGTTAAGGTAAATAAAGTTTTCTCCTTTATGTAATATTTTATTGCATAAAATAACTACGGAATTGAAATTTCGTAGTAAATGCGTAGTCTGTAAAATCATATAGCGATATGATATTTTACAATATCTTACAGCAAAACACGTGCTGGAAATAAAGCTAAATTAACACTTGGTACTAGATTAATTTTAACACAATTATTCAAATTGGTAAAGAAATCATATGAGTTGTAATTTCCCAACTGGGCGAAAAATGTCCGGGACAGGATCCTGACCTGGACATGTTTCTCTCAGTTTGAAAATTACAACTCATATAACCCTTCGTAACTCAACAAATCCTATTTGAAAAATATTTACTCAGATGTTAGAATAAACTATTTTAAGTATGCAAAAAATAATTTAAAACATTTAAAACATAAAAAAAATATATATTGACTAAAAGGTGCTTTTTTCATATTTATAATAGACAAAAAAATACAAACTTCTCCTTTTTTTTCTCTAATACAAAAATTGTAAAGTATAAGAAGTTATCTTTATAAAAAATCTAATTTTGGACACCTTTATAATTTTACAAAATTTACGAAGTTCATTTGAGCAATAATGATGTGAAATTGCTCAACTGATAAAGAAAACTTTAGTATGAAAAATTAACTCAGTTTTGCTGTATGTTGAGAATTCTATGACCAATTTATATTAACTGCAGTGTTGGAAGATACCAGCAATAAATAAAATCGTCTTTTTAAGCCCACTGTATAAGTAAGTAACTTTGACTTTTGGATATGTTGGAGATATGCAGCATAAGGATATGATACAAACCGTACATTCTGCAAAAAATGCAAACATGTCGTGTTTATTTAAAATGAAATATTCCAATATTTTTCGCTTTCATGAAAAGGGAAGTTTTGTGTTAAGCACTGTACTCCAATTTCAGTTTGTCAGAAAATAGACTTCGCATCGAATTCAAGCCAATGTTTCTAGAAGTTTCAGCTCATAGTTTGTGGTTTGTACTTTCATCTATACATATGTTGGTACTTTGTCATTTCAGATGTAAAAAAATCTTTATCGAAACAAGCTATCGATTTGAAATATTCGTGGATTATAACTCTAGATAAGAAAAACAAAATATGTTATCATTGCCTGAAACGTAGCCGCTATGGAAATAGAAGCAGTTAAAGGGCGATTCTACCACCCAAGTAAGCAATAGAAAATCAAATTCGATTTGAATGACTTTAATGCTCGTATTCACCATGTATTGCAACTGTCGGTTAAGCGCGGAAACCTCTGCAGAACGCTCAAATGCTATTCATCATTAATTTGATTGGACTGCGACTGTAATCAGGTCCAATGAGGTTAAACATGAATTTCATTTGAGCTTTCGACTGAGGTTTCGTGATTAACCGGCAGTTGAGGTAGATGGTGAATACGAGTGTTATACATTTCGCTTTGTTTATAATGTAGATATTCTGTATACTTTTTGGTGAAATGTTGTATAGAATTCCTATAATTACCGGAAAAAAGTGTTTACCGGCGTACGTATAAAGTTTTCATATAATATTTAGCTTATAACTGCTTCTATGATACAGTTATCAATATATACTTTCACATATATTAAACTATTTTTAAACAAAACAAGGATCCCGTATTTGGGAACATACCGAAAGATTTTCTCGTGCAACAAGGAAGTCATGATTAAAATGAAACATCTATTTTCATCGATAAAGACTAAACCATTTTATTTTAATTACATCAAATAAAAATAATTTTTAGAGACTTTCCCATATTATGATACCGAGGTTATGATATGAAGTTTATAAAAGATATATATGCGTAACAGAATGCATGGTATGTTTATTCTATTACATATGAACCGATATGTATAGGAACTTACCTTGTGCATTGCTGTGCACATGATGTAGTTCTATGATTTAAAGTCTTTATAGTCTGCAAAGTATAAATCTTTCATTTTAATGTGATTTACAATAAAAGCATCATATGCATATTTTTGTAAGAGCTTCTCAGTAGCAATTCCTGTAATTGATTAACATTAGCACTTTTCGTGTAGCGTTGATATTTTAAAACCCCTGTATGTTAGGCCGAAACTGTGATTTTTTTTTGACCGGGACAAACATGAATTTTGGCACCCGTCCCTATCTCCTTTCCAAAATCTACATTAATAAAAGAAAGTTTTGCTCTGTGTGTGTGTGTGTTTGTCTGCGATGGCTAGCAAAATCTAGCCCACCTAGAAGTCTGAAAATTTAGGTGTGGATAGTCCAAAGTCTGGCCATGTGCACCTGAGTTTCAGAATTTTAATATTTTGATAATTACCCAAGATATTAATTAGATTCTCATTAACCATCGCTTCTAAAATGACATCTTTTAAATCAAAATGGCTAAAGAAACGAACAGGCGCATTGGATTTGCGAGCAGAAATGAACGAATTCTAAATTATTTTACTAATTAGCGAATTTTAAGAAAACTAATTGTGATATCAATTTGAAAATTTCTGAGCATATGTAAAAAAAAAAAATTCTGCATCTGACTATGTGATTTTTGAAATATTCGGTCGGTAATTTTTCTTAATTTATGCAAAAAACTGCCAAAAATCTGCCGGTGCCAGTGAAAACAATCCGAGAAAGTTTCAGACAGGGATCTGCTTTCATTAAAAACTGAACTACAAAGAGATATGTTTCTCTGGCCGATCCCTCCATTTAGTTTGCAAAAATGAAAGGAAATAATTGCCAACTTTTACTAATGAACAAAAATTTAGGTAACTAATTGAGATATAGATTTGAAATTGAGGTCGGGAAGGGGTGTCATCTGCCGGCTATTTTAGCGTAGCGTCTTCGTTATGTTCTAATTATCAGAAAAATTTAATTCTTTTTTTAATGATCGCGTTAATGCAGGTGACGGTGGTTCTCTTGAACAAATTATTCATTATATTTGCAGGTATGGGGAGGGAGGGGGTTAACGCCTTTCTCTGAGATTGTAATTATCTCGGGCCCGGGCAACGCTGGGCGGGTTAGCTAGTACATTATATAAAAAGAAGTTTTTTATCCGTTTCCTTCATTTTAATTAAAAAATTAGACAATTGTTCGGATGCATATTAATTTTAAATTTGTTAGGTTGATTTCTTTAGAAATCGACCTGTTGCAATCATTTCGTTTTTGTATAGTACCTTTCTATATATAATGCAAATTTTATCATCTCGATATAATGTCCGAAATACCGAACCAATTTGAACCTAACTGCAATAGTGTTTCAAATATCTTGAATATATTTGGATCTATAGATCTTACAAATTATCTTGGATGAGTTCGTCAATATGCAGATCTTATTTTTTGTTTACAGGGATACACAAAAGCAAACCATGCAAAATTTGTCATCATGATAATGTTCGAAATACTGAACCAATTAGAATCTAATTGCAATAGTGTATTCATCTTACAAATATCTTGCATGAGTTCGTTAATCCAATATGTAGATCTTATAGTTTGTTTACAGGGACACACAAAAGCAAAACATGCAGAACTTGTCATCACGATAATGTTCGAAATATTGAACCAATTCATACCTAATTGGGTCAATTTAATGATCTTGGAAGTATATTGGATGAATTAGTTAATTATTATTCTGGCGCCTGTAGGCTGTCATCTAACGGAAAAACCGGCTCTGCTAAAGCCAAAGAGTATATAAAATTAACGAATATGTCTCAAATTGGGTTCTCCAATTCTTACATTTTGCCTAAATTTCGTTATTTGATTTTTGTACCGAAGAACGAACCAAATCTTCTTTTGGCACCCCATTTTACTCTGGCGACCGGGGCAAATGCCAGACTCGCTTTCCCCTAGTTACCGTCTGTCTATATGTTTAAAAATAGGCAGAACTTAGATATCTTGCCATTTCTTTTTTAGTAATAGTATAAAAAATTAATGCTCAAAATGCTTATTTCACATGTCTGCAAAGCGAAGTCAAAACTTTGCCATTATTCAAAACTTTCTGTGTCGTATACGGAAAATGAATACACAACATGTAACAGTACATAGGTGGATATGTCATAAATAAGTTACGCTAACAGATCCTTGAATAATAGTCTAAAAATAACAGAATTATTAAGTACAATATATCGATAAATCAGTGGATGCATTTTAAATAAGCTTATGCAAGATTCGTGTAAAATTTCTTGTTCGCCTCTTATTTATTGTACGTACATGAATATTGAAATAATCCTGTTTATCTGATTAACAAAGCCTGGCCGAAGAATAGAAGTGTAAGGCGACTTGCCAAACTCATTTATCAAAACCCGTGGACAAGGAAAACCACTGAATAACAGATTATCGCCGAAATGTGGACATTCTTATGCAGATTATTTGAGTATGGGAGACGTTTTGTGAAAACGCCGAGATAATTAACTAGATGAGGTTCCGTCTTTTTTTCTTTTTTTTTTTTTTGGTTCTCTCTGCAGAAATTTGTCGCGTCTATTGATTGTAGAAAATTTTACATCAGATAATGAATGCGGTCTCTCTCTCTCTTTTTTTTTTTAGCTATCGTGTAGTTATTTTATTTTCATTTAGCTCATATATATATATTTAAAACCAAGACCTACACTGTAAAAAAAAGGACAAAGTTTTCTTAATATACGAAAATATAATACAACCACGAATGAAAATATACTATAACCTCTTCCGAGTTACCACCATGATTCTAAAAAGCGTTCTTTATCTTTAGAAAATTCAGGAACCGATATATTTTCGAGATTTAAAGAAGGATTTATAAAAGTAAAGTTTCTTTAGCTGTCGCGGATTTTCAGAAATGTTTCCGAGTAGTTTTTATAGTACATTAATTGGTTTCTCGAATCGGAATATCGGTTTTTAGGATTCTATCAATTCTCAAGTAAATAATTTCAGATGCGCAACTGAGTTTATGCATGCAATAGTAAGAATATAAATTAATGTTAATGTTAATGTTATTAATTATCATGTTTGTCGGTAAAACACGTTTGTTGATCGTAAAAATGTTTACTTGAAAATTGATAGCATCCGAAAAACCTATATTCCGGGATACGAAAACTGATTAATGCACAATAAAAACTTTGCGGAAATGTTTCCGAAATTCACTGACAGCAAAAAAAAAAAAAAACTTTGTTTTTATAATTTTTTCTTTAAATTTTGAAAATATATTGGTTTCTGAGATTTCTAAAGGTAAAGAATGTTTTTCGGAATCATGAGTAACTCGGAAAAAGGGATGTCATGTTTATATTGTATTTTTGTAGAATAAGAAACATTTGTGATTTTTTAAAGTGTAGTAGCAAATCTATATTGGTTGTATTTGTTATATTGGGACCCACTGTTGTACTAATATTGCAATTATCGGAAATACTTTCAATGAAATACCAATATTGATTGATTATTGGCCTTACATTGAAACGCCATCTACAATGAAATGCCATGTTGCAGAATTATTAGCTTTTTTTTTTGGATATATTGGCAATGAGATAAAGAAACATTATCTTTCCAAAACTGCATTAATATTGGCACAAACAACACAACCCAAATACTCAGCTAATATGCCATGCCAATGATATCGTGATCAAGATATAGTTTTATATATAGATAGCATATACAGTGATGGAACAGTGGCACAGGATTTGGGCGATTCTCACCACTAAATTTTAATAGTATTCTTCGCTTTAAAAATTCTCTGAAACTCTGTCGTTAAATAAGACAAATAGTACAATTTAAATTTAACGGTGTGAATTGATTCTCTGCTGCGCAACTCTTACATCACTACATATAGTCGATATTGGCCAAGTATTACCGAAATCTCAATTCAAAATTCGCAGGCTAGAAAAACTACTGAATAACAAATTATTGCCGAAATGTGGACATTCTTATGCAGATAATTTCAGTTTAGGCAAAGTTAAAAAAAAAAAAAAAAAAAAAAAAAAAGATATTGAATTACATGATGTTCCATCCTTTTATTACTTTTTTGGCTCCCTCTATGGAGAAATTCGTCGTCGATTGATAGTAGAAAATTTTATATAAGACAATAAATGCGGTCTCTCTCTTTTAAGCTATCGTATAGTTATTTTATTTCCATTTAGCTCATATTTTTTTTAAAAACCAAAATCTAATAGCAAATCAATATTGGTTACATTGGGGCCTAATATTGCAAAAATTTTGTATTATCGGAAATACTTTCAATGGAATGCCAATATTGTTTGAATATTGACTTTACATAGGAAATATCAGATATGAAACGCCAATGTTGCAGAAATATGGGCTTTTCTTTGGATATAGCGGCGATAAGATGAAGAAATATACACTGTGAAAAAGACAAATCTTACTTAATCTAAAACACTATAACACATGGGCTGAAAAGTTCCCGGCCTGGCACACAGATGACGTTCAATCGCCGAACCGATGCTTTTTTTAGTAAATACTAACCTTTAAAAGGTTGCAGAAAAAATGTTATGACGATTCGCCGTGTGGATAAAACGTTAGAGTGGTTTTAGTTGAACAACTTTGTTAATAAACAAAAAAAAATGGATAAACAAGAATTGCAAGAATTGTTATTTGATGGGAAAAAACACCGTTCAAACAAAAGCTTGGCTTGATAAGCGTTATCCGGACATTGCACCAGGTAAATCAACCATTATTGACTGGTTTGCTGAATTTAAACGTGGTCGTACGGACACCAGGGATGCATCACGCAAAAGAAGTAAATACTCCGGAAAACATAAAAAAAGTCCACAAAATCGTTTTGGGGAACCGCAAAGTGAAGTTGCAGGAGATAGCTCAGATAATGAAGATATCCAAGGAACGTGTAGGTTTTATTTTGAATGAACATCTGTCTATGAAAAAGCTGTTGTCACAATGGGTGCCGCGCATGTTGACTCTTGACCAAAAACAACAACGAGCCGATGATTCTGAGCACTGTTTGGAGCTTTTTCGTTATAAAATTATGTTATTTATTATAAAATTATTATTTTTATTTATTTATTAAATTATTATTATTAAATTATTATTATTAAATTATTATTATTATTATTATTATTATTATTATTAAATTATTATTATTATTATTATTATTATTATTAAATTATTATTATTATTATTATTATTAAATTATTATTATTATTATTATTATTATTATTATTATTATTATTATTATTATTATTATTATTATTATTATTAAATTATTATTAAATTATTATTATTATTATTAAATTATTATTATTATTATTATTATTATTAAATTATTATTATTTATTATTAAAGTTATGTTATTTATTAAAGTTATGAAGTTATGTAAAAAAGTTGCGTTTTCTTTATTAGACCGGGAACTTATCAGCCCATGTGTTAATATAAGGACGAACGAAAATATACAATAACCTCTTCTGAGATACCCCATGAATTCGAAAAGCCTTTGTTTTCTTTAAAAATCTCAGAAACCAATATATTTTAAGATTTAAAGAAGCATTTATGAAAACAAAGTTTATTTCGCTGCCAATGATTTTCAGAAACGTTTCAGAGTATATTTTATAATGTATTAATTAACCAGTTTTCTCAAACCGGAATATCGGTTTTTAGAATGCTATCGATTTTCAATGAAACATTTTCTGCTGAAGGAATTTATACATGTGACAGTAACAAAATAATATTAATTTTAATGTTAATATTAAGGATGTTAACTTATCATGTTTGACTGTAAAACATGTTTGTCGAACATAAAAGTGTTTACTTGAGAACTAATGGCATCCAAATACTTTTATTTCGGATTGAGAAAACTGATGGATACACTATAAAAGCTACTCGGAAACGTTTCGGAAAATCATTGGCAGCAAAAGAAACTTTCCTTTTCCAAATGCTTCTTTAAAAATAGCAAATATATTGGTTTCTGAAGTTTCTAAAGATATGAACGCTTTTTGGAATCGTGGTTATTTTTATATTTTTGTTCGTGGTTATATTATATTTTCCTAGAGGATGTATTCAAATCCAAACTGCTTATTTTGAGACACATTTTTAAATTCATTTTTGCTCTAAAATGCATCCAATTGGCAGGTTCTCTTATTCAGAAACTTTATAATGTCCGTATTGCCTCGATTTTTTGATAAACGCAGAATATATTTTAAAAAATGCTGTCAAAGTGGACATTTTGAACCGAATTTCCTGAAGCGATAGCGCTGGAAACAAACAAACAACAACAACAAAAAAAAAAAACGTGAAAATAATTGTTTGTAAATCAATTTCTAATTAATTGAACGAAAAATAAAAACATGGGTCCTTTATAAATCTCTTCATAAATCACGCTGCCAAATTTCATGTTTTTACTTTTAAAAATGAGTCTGAAAATGTGTCTCAAAATTTTGAGTTGTTGAGCGTGGAAAAATATTTTTTTTGAATACCGCCTCTTTTTCCACAATCCATGTCTCTTTCCAAAATTGCATTAATGTTGGTACCAAGTAATCATGCCAATCCTGAGCAAATATTTCATGCCAAAAGTATCGTAGTGAAGATATAGTCTATATTGGCCAAGTATACCAGAAATATCAGTTCAAAACCCGTAGGCTAGAAAACCCACAGAATAACAGATTATTGCCGAAATGTGGATATCATATATATTATTTCTCCTGTCAACATCCCCTTTTCTAAGAAAATATGAAACGCAGAACAACGAATCAGATACCATATGAAAGGTTTTTGAACCGGCTTCTGACATAGCACACTTAGATTTTTTAAAAACATGTTTTTGGATTAAAAATTGCTGTTAATTAAAAATTAAATCGACATTGATTTCATAAATGAAATGAAAGGTTTTCGGAAAGCAGTGTTGTCACAAAAAATAAAATACTTCATTATCGTATGACGTCATCCTCTAATGCAATTAAAATATGATTGTAATTTATTTCTTGCGCGTGCTTTTTGAAAAAATATAGAGCTTTTAATCGGGTTTTTAATTTAATTTTTACGCGTGCGTCACCTATTGTTTATTTGTTTTCTTTGTTCAATCATGGCTGTTTATATGCGTACTGTATCGGAATCGGAGCACCAGTAGATTACGTAATTTAAGAATTAACTTCCAAATATACATTTCATTAGGATTTACAAAATTGTAAATATTTATTTTTTAATATTTCATTAAGCTGTTAATATGCCATCGAAGTCTGATGTCACTTAAATGGCTGCTAGACCACAAAGTTTGAACGCCACATGTTTAAGTTCCCATAGGCTTTCAAAAAAGTGGTGTTCCAAATATTGATTTACGTATTTAAGACATTTCTTTAACAGTTTTGCAAAATCTGAGGAAATGCTTTCGGCACAGATGTCATATACGCACCACATTGACGCGATTTTTCCCCGGCTAATTTGGCGAAAACTTTGTTTATTTACTTTTGTTTATTTACTTTGTCTATTTACTTTTTAAACGTTGTTTATTTACTTTATTTCGTATTTTAATTCTATAAATTATTGTTATTATGTATATCCACATTTATTTATATCAAACTATCATTTATTTATTTGTATTTCCTTTTTTAAAATAATAGAAGCTATTTCCTTTATTACGTTATTTTACTTTTATATTGAAATAAAATATCACGTGCTATTATTGTATGCTATTTGTAACTAATATTCAAAAACAAAATTTTCGCCAAATTGGCGGGGGAAAAAATCATGCCAATGTGGTGAGTATATGACATCTGTGCCATGCTGGCATATAAATTCCCCAAACATCTGATTCAGTGTTTAAATTTTTTTATAATTCGTTTTTTTTTTTTTTTTTTTTTTTTTTTTTTTTTTTTTTTTTTCAGTGTAGGGGTCTTGGCAACCTAGAGAAATAACCTTGGCGAGATAAGAAAATTTGGTAAAATATTTTCTGGCAATCTATTCGCACAAGCAATCATTATACATATTTCATTTGTCAACATCCTTTTTTCTATGCACATACAAAACATACAACGATGAATGAGGTATTCAAAAAGTTTTTGAACAAGTTTCTGAGAAAGTACAACTGCATTTAAATAAAACACGGTGATTAAATAATAAAAAAAATCAGTTAATTAAAAATTGGCGCTAAAACATACCTGGAAATAATCTCAAAGATAGCAGTGCGAAAGCTTCGCACGGGTCCTTCTGGTTCTTATATATATAGATAATTTGAGTTTGGGAGGTGTTTTGAAAACATCGCACGATAATGAATTAGATGAAGTTCCATCTTATCCTTACTCTTTTTGTTCCCTCTGCAGAAAATTGTCGTCTATTGATCGTAGAAAAATTTACATCAGATGATGAATGCTGTCTCCCTCTCTGTCTGTCTTTTAAATAACAAAAAATTCATTTTATTTTTCTTTAGCACATAGAATTTTTTATCCTAACGACTAGTAGCAAATAAGTGTTTAGGAGGTTACTTTTAATTGGAAATATTTTCAACTAAATGTGACGCGATTTGACATTTTCCCGTTTGAAAATGTGTCCAGTGCGGGAGTCGAACCCAAGACCTTTGGCTTAAATTGCCAATGCTCTGCCTATTGAGCTACCTGGACCGACAACTGGTCGACGCAATTTACTCAGACAACATTACTTTAAATTTGATAGTAATAAACCGTAATTACTTTTGCCCCAATCTATTAATTTGTCGAAAAGTTGTATTAAATATTTATAGTGAAAATATAGGCCATACACCTTATATGTCATTCCATTTATATGTAGTTTTTGAATCATTCCTGAATAGACATTAGTTAACTTTTTGATCATCTTTAATTCGCCCTATACTAAACAAATTTATCCAATATGAATATGTTTTTTGGCTTTCTAGTCATTAAATTGTCCTCCTTCACAAACGTAGGTGGGGATTTTCCTGGGAAAATCTCGTATTCAGAAGCAAAGTAATAATATTTTGAGCTATATTAGCATGAGATATTGCCCCAAAGCAACGTTGCGGTAATAGGCCAAATATGTTGTCTGAGTGAATTTGGTGGGCCGGTTGTCGGTTCGGGTAGCATAATACACTGTTAAAACTACAGGTGACACATGGCACCCAAAAGGGGTGAAAGGCTTGTCTCACTGGTGACACCCCTAGGGGAGCCAAAATGGCACCCTTAACTAGGGTGAAAGGATGGCACCCCTAATACAGGGTGCCCCAAGGGGTGAAAGTGTAGAAAACTAATCCATTCATTTCAATCACTTAATATTTTCCACTCAAAGTAAAATAAATAAAGAAAGAAAATGATGAAGCACGCAGATAAAAACCCAACGATAATTTTTCTCTCATCTCTTAAAACAAGTGACCTAATTTATGACTCTTAAGTTTCAAGTTTATCATGCAATAGAGATTTATTACCTCGTTATAATCGTTCTCTTCTAATAATGTGAAATATGTTTATAATTTGTTATTTGTGATTATGCCATTATAAACTTATTACAGAACTAAAACATTTAAAAGGACAATTATTCAACGTCAATTTGTTTCAAAGAAATGATGCAACTTTACTCGTAACTTTCCAAACTTTGTGAAAATGAGTCAGTGTATTACTATCCTTCATTCTGTAAAGTCACAGGAAAAAATGTTTCCTGATGTTAAAATTAATCTAAGTGTAAACCTTTTAAAATTTTAAGTAATGTAAAATATAATTTTTAAAATCAATCCAAACGTGAACTTATTTATTCAATGTGAATTGTGCATTAATATAATTTTTTTTACAAGTCTTATTTCACCAGTGGTACATCTACACGATTATTCAAGAAGTGTTTATAATAAATTCTCAAATAGTTGAAATATATAAACCAGTGGATATTTCATAAATTGGATAGACCTTAGAAAAGGTAAGCAATTCCTTTTCTTTCTGCATGTTGAAGACCAGAGTTAATTTTAATTTGAAGAATTTAATATTCTGATGTTACGCGCTTACCTCGTTGGCCTCGCCCCTTCAAAAGTGATCATGAGACTGATGAATATATGAACTCAGAATTTATTCTTAAGGATTAATAATTGACTCTAATTAATAAAAATAATACTCAGCTCTTATGCTAGATTAAAAATTCAAGAAAACATAATTGAATTTAATAAACTATTTAAACTAATAAAACTTTAAAAACTGTATAAACAAGCTCTCCGAGATGGCGACAATAAAGGAAATGCAAATAGTAGATAAATTAAACAATAATAATTATTCTATATGGAAGTTTAAAATTAATATGTTGTTAATTAAGGAAGATTTGTACGAACTCGTAACTCAGGAACCCCCTACACCAATTAACGAAGATTGGAGAAAAAAGGATGCAAAAGCTCGCGCTTTAATAAACCTGAGTATAGACGATACGCAAATAGTTCATGTAAAACATTTAGAAACAGCAAAACAGACATGGGATAGTTTAAAAAATATTCATGAGAGAGCCAATTTGTCCAGTAAATTGTATTTGTTACGAAAATTGTATAGTGCAAAACTTCCCGAAAATGGGAACATGCACAAACACATTACTAATATACTGGAAATAAAAGATAAGCTCTCCGCAATAGGAGAGAACATAACCGACTCGCATTTATCTGCACTTCTATTGTGCTCGTTACCTGCGAGTTATAATACTCTAATAACAGCTCTCGAAGCCCGAAATGAAATTGAATTAACTCCCGAATTCATCAAGAGCAAACTTACTGATGAATTTAATAAACGGGTAGAAAATAGTGAGCAAGTTGAAAACTCACAAAAGGTGTTTAAAACACAAAAGAAATACACTCAAGATTATAAAGGGCAAAACAAATATTGTACCTACTGTAAACAATCAAATCACACTTACAAACAATGCTGGCATCTCAAGAACAGAAACACACAGACCACTACACCTAAAACACAATACAAATACAAAAAGTACACATCGTTGTGTTTTGAAAATACAAAAGGTGATAGTAAAAATAAAATGAATGAATCAAAAACAGATGAACAGGTACAAATAAATAAAAGTGAACATAAAGATGCAGCATTCATAATTGTCAATCCCGCTAATAAAACCTGGTTAATTGACTCAGGAGCGTCTTCGCATATAGCGAACGATAGGGATATATTTACAAAATTCAACGATACTGAAAAAACTACAGTAACAATTGCTAATGGGAATACATTAAATTCTTACGGAACCGGCGAAACACAAATAATGACAAAAACATCTGATGGATGTATAAATAGAATTACACTTAAAAATGTGTTATTTGTTCCACAATTGGAATCAAATTTAATTTCCGTAAGTAAAGCCACAGAACATGGCTACAAAGTATTTTTCGAAAATGAAAAATGCATACTATCGTGCAATGGAAAAATATACTTAGAAGCATTTAAGAAACATAACTTATATCAAGTTGAAACACTAGAAGAAAGTTCTCAAAATAAAATAAACATTGCACATGATTGCAGAAATAAAGATTGCCTCGAAATTTGGCATAAACGCCTTGGCCACAGAAATAATGAAAGTATAAAAGAATTAGTCAAAAATGACTTGGCCAGTGGGATAAAAATAAATAACTGTAATCATAAAACAAACTGTGAAACCTGTATAAAAACAAAGTCAACAAATGCACCGTACTCTAAATCTATCGAAAATAAAACAACAAAAGTATTAGATTTAGTACATACTGATTTATGTGGGCCTTTTAAAACACCCACAATAGGAGGAAAAAATTACTTCCTTACATTCATAGATGACAGTTCTAGATTCACAGTTATTTACTTATTAAAAAGTAAAGATGAAGTTTATGAAAAAATAAAAGACTATGTACAAATGGTCAAAACCAGACAAGGAAAATATCCGACGGCGATTAGATCGGATAACGGTGGGGAATACATAGGAAATAAAACAGAAGCCTTTCTAAGGGAACATGGTATAAAACATGAATACACAGTTCCATTTTGTCCCAGCCAGAATGGCATTGCTGAGAGAAAAAACAGAAGTTTAATTGAAATGACACGAAGCCTATTATCCGAAGCAAATTTACCTCATAGGTTCTGGGGTGAAGCGATAAATACTGCTAATCACCTCCAAAATAGGCTCCCCACTAAATTGACAAATAAAACGCCATATGAAATTTGGTTCAAAAGAAAACCAAATCTCTATTATTTACGTGTATTTGGCTGTAAAGTATACACTTACATAAACAAACACAAAAGATCTAAACTAGATGACACAGCAGAAGAGGGTATCTTCATGGGCTATGATAATAATACAAAGGGATACCGCGTTTTCACTAAAAATGATGAAATAATAATTTCCAGATCTGTAAAATTTCTGGAAGAAAAACTGAACAATTTAAACGAGAAAATTAATGATCACGAACAATTAATTGAAGATAAAAAATACATTGAAATAGAAATAGGTGACACACCCTGTACACCTGACGCGCCCAAACAATCAGAAACACATCAACCTCGTAGATCTGAAAGACAAAACAGAGGAGTACCACCTCAAAGATATACTTCCGACAATTTTATTGCTTTAGCAAATGATTGCGATACAACAGAACCTGAAAACTGGAAACAGCTTATCAAAATAAACAATCCACTAGAAAAGAAAAACTGGCTTAAAGCCACTGAAAACGAAATACAATCGTTAATGAAAAATAATACATGGGATCTAGTCGATCCTCCTCTTAATAAAAGAATCATAGGAAGTAGATGGATTTTCAAACGAAAAAGTTCAATCTTGAAAACTCCAAACCGTGCAAAACTCCAATGGAACCAGGATATAACAAATTAAATGATGATGATAATTTAATGCCAAATAATATTAAATATCGCCAGGCACTTGGTTCATTGCTTTATATAACAACCATAACGAGACCTGACATTTCAGCAGCAGTAAACATTTTAAGCAGAAGAAATGAGAATCCTCGCGAAAAAGACTGGCAAGCCGTAAAAAGAATAATAAGATATCTATATCATACTAAAGAACTAAAATTAATAATTAACACTAATGAAGAACCAATATTAAAGGTATTCGCTGATGCCGATTGGGCAGGTGATACCAAAACCCGCAGATCAACATCGGGAATATTATATATGTTGGGCAACAACCCAATTCAGTGGACGACGAAAAGGCAAAGTTGCATTGCCTTATCTTCAGCAGAGGCTGAATATGTGTCCGCAGCACATGCTAGCCAAGAAATAATTTGGTTATTGAAGTTACTTGACGATCTAGGCTTTCCACAGCAAAAACCAATCACTTTATATGAAGACAATCAAAGTACCATAAAAATGGTTGAATCAGAAAAATTCACGAAAAGATCAAAGCACATCGACGTCAAATTTAATGCCATTAAACAATATAGCGAAGAAGGCATAATTGAGTTAAGATATCTTCCAACAGAAAAAATGATAGCTGATGCACTTACCAAACCTTTACCCAAGCCTCGATTCATCGAACACAGAAATTCAATGAAAATATTAGTTAATCCCCATGAATGGATTAAGGGGGAAATTGTAGAAAACTAATCCATTCATTTCAATCACTTAATATTTTCCACTCAAAGTAAAATAAATAAATAAAGAAAATGATGAAGCACGCAGATAAAAACCCAACGATAATTTTTCTCTCATCTCTTAAAACAAGTGACCTAATTTATGACTCTTAAGTTTCAAGTTTATCATGCAATAGAGATTTATTACCTCGTTATAATCGTTCTCTTCTAATAATGTGAAATATGTTTATAATTTGTTATTTGTGATTATGCCATTATAAACTTATTACAGAACTAAAACATTTAAAAGGACAATTATTCAACGTCAATTTGTTTCAAAGAAATGATGCAACTTTACTCGTAACTTTCCAAACTTTGTGAAAATGAGTCAGTGTATTACTATCCTTCATTCTGTAAAGTCACAGGAAAAAATGTTTCCTGATGTTAAAATTAATCTAAGTGTAAACCTTTTAAAATTTTAAGTAATGTAAAATATAATTTTTAAAATCAATCCAAACGTGAACTTATTTATTCAATGTGAATTGTGCATTAATATAATTTTTTTTACAAGTCTTATTTCACCAGTGGTACATCTACACGATTATTCAAGAAGTGTTTATAATAAATTCTCAAATAGTTGAAATATATAAACCAGTGGATATTTCATAAATTGGATAGACCTTAGAAAAGGTAAGCAATTCCTTTTCTTTCTGCATGTTGAAGACCAGAGTTAATTTTAATTTGAAGAATTTAATATTCTGATGTTACGCGCTTACCTCGTTGGCCTCGCCCCTTCAACAGAAAGGATGGCACCCAGGGGAGAATAATGGCACCTCTACTCTAAGGTGCCCAGCGGCACTCCACAAATGAAAGCATCTCCCCCCCCCCCGCCCTTGTCTAGCAATTATATTGAAAAGAGTTTGTAAATTCTCATACTTAAAAAAGAAAAGAAAAAGCTAAACATATATAATTATAATGCAATGATTAACTTTAGCTGCAATAAACTGATCAATACTTCATTTTCTCTGTTGAAATTTATACAAAGTTAAAAGTTGATCATCTCATGTCAAGGGTCGATCCCGGCAAAATTTGGGGCCTATTCAGAGCTCCTTCACAAAAATCTATTTAATAAAACAGGCTCCTTCACAAAAATCAATTTTATAAAATGGGCCCCTTCAGAAAAATCAATTTGATAAAATGACACCTTCACAAAATTTCTTTTAATAAAACAAATCCCTTCACAAAATTCCTTTTAATAAAATAGGTCTTTTCACAAAATTCTATTCCATAAAAACATACTATTTTTATTAATTATTTATTATTTTGTTATGTTTTAAAATGTGCAATTTGTAAACAATCAAGTTCACCAGAAAGGAAAACAAATAGGACTTTAAAAAGTTTTTGTTATGTTAATAAATGTTTGGTTCGAAAGATTGTTTACAAATTACACATTTTAAAACATATCAAAATAATGAATAATTAATAAAAATAGTAAGTTTCTATGGAATAGAATTTTGTAAAAGGGCCTATTTTATTAAAAGGAATTTTGGCCTATTTTATTAAAAGGAATTTTGTGAAGGGTAGAAAATTCCTTTTAATAAAATAGGCCCTTTCACAAAATTCTATTCCATAGAAACTTACTATTTTTATTAATTATTCATTATTTTGATATGTTTTAAAATGTGTAATTTGTAAACAATCAAGTTCACCAGAAAGGAAAACAAATAGGACTTTAAAAAGTTTTTGTTATGTTAATAAATGTTTGGTTCGAAAGATTGTTTACAAATTACACATTTTAAAACATATCAAAATAATGAATAATTAATAAAAATAGTAAGTTTCTATGGAATAGAATTTTGTGAAAGGGCCTATTTTATTAAAAGGAATTTTCTCAAGATACCTGTTTTATTAAAAGGAATTTTGTGAAGGGACCAGTTTATGAAATAGATGTTACTGAAGGGGCCCAATTTATTAAATTGATTTTTGTGAAGGAGCCTGTTTTATTAAATAGATCTTTGTGAAGGAGCTCTGAAAAGGCCCAAAATTTTGCCTGGATCGACCCTTGACATGAGATGATCAACTTTTAACTTTGTATAAATTTCAGCAGAGAAAATGAAGTATTGATCATTTTATTGCTGAAAAGTTAAACATTGCATTATAATTATATATGTATAGCCTTTTTTTTTCTTTTTTAATAAGAATTTTCAAATTCTTTTCAATACAATTGCTAGACAAGGGGGGGAAGGGAGGCATTTTGTGAAAAATATAATAAATTTCAAAATGCCCCCCCCCCCCACAAAAAAAAAAAAAAAAAAAAAAAAAAAAAAAAAAAAAAAAAAAGAAAAAAACTTGCATCGACCCCTGCATGTGCAGGTTAATATCTATGAGAAATGTATTATATACATTATCAGGTCATTTTTGTTACCTTCAAAAAAGGTTAGTATTTATTACCATATATATTAGTATTTATTACCATTTTAAGTTAGATGTAGTAGTACAGAGATATTTATTTATCATTATTATTTTAAGAGGGGGAAAAAAATCTTCTAGCTATGCGAGTTAAATATATTTACATAAATCACTCAATCATCTAAGCCATTCTTACATCCAGTCACACTACTGTGAAATGTTCCAGTGTTTTATTATTATTAATATGTTATAGTACAAGAGACTCACAAAACATTTTTCAAGAAGACACATGTATAAATGTCAAATATCAATTCAGGAATTACGATTTATTTATTTTGTTAATAATTTATAATATGTAATGAGGTATATTTTTAGTTCATTTCATCATCAAACACAAGCTCTAAAAATTTCGATAGTAAAAAGTATTTGATTAGTAAAAACATCTGCAGAAAAATTTATATTTTATCAAGTTTACTATTTCTTATGTTACAAAGTTTACTATTTCTTATGTTACAAAATTTATTATTTCTTATATTGCAAAGTTTACTATTTCATATTATCAAATCAACTAATTTAAAATTGTCAAATATTCAAATTAATACGTTTCAAGTTAGTAAAAATCAATTCCCTTTAAAACTTGTAAATTCTTTAATTGTTTACAAATAGTTTGTTTATATATCAGAAAAATAAGAAATTAAACTATTTTTTTAAATATAACAACTTATGTTTCTCTCTCTATATTTTTTATTACTATAATAGTGCATCATTAAATTTATTTCTAGATCGTAAACAACAAAAACTGTGCGAGAAAATTCATTAGATAAAAATATGAATAAAATGAAATTATTATAAGCTCTGCATAAATAATAATTTAAAAAACAAGCAAATAGGTGAGGCTACATCATTCTAATTTCACGAGATACAAATTTCAACTTTCCACATCAAGATTATAACTTAAAATGTCTGCTTGAAAATAATGTGTGGAGCCACTTGTAATACAACATAATATAAAATCTTTTTATAATAATAAAACATAATATACAAACAACACTGAAACATTTCACATACCTGTATATAAAGAGTGATTCTTTTTATTGACTCCCCTGGTTTATTTATTCTAAATAAATGTCGTTATTTAGTTATTATATTAATAACTATGCGGCAACGATTATGCAGCAGCGATGCACTGAAATTCAAAGTCAGCCATCTTGTTCGAACTCCCCTATGACTTGCGAAAAATGAGAGGAAACAAGTCAACACCTCATGAAGAGGAAACGAATCAGCGCATGCGCAAGATACCAGTTGAATGGCGGGGTGAAAAAGTTCGAGCAATATGCATTGTACGGCACCCTAATTAGCTTCAATCACCCAGTGAGTGACCAAATGGCACCCTAATCACATTTTCAAGCCTGTACGGCACCCTAGCGTTTCAAACGGCACCAGAATTTCACCCCGGGTTCCCAAAAGGCACCGAACTGTCACCTCTAGTTTTAACAGTGTAGGCAGAGTGTTGGAAATTTAAACCAAAGATTTTGGTTCCGACTCCCGATCTGGACACTTTTTCAATGAGTTGAGAAAATGCCAAATCGTATGACATCTTTACCAATCAGTATGATCGAGTTTAAAAAAATAAAAAGCGTAAATGTCACTATTACACAAAAATTGTCTGTAAAATGTTGGCAATGAAATAGGACAATATTTAATGGCAATATTGGTACAATATTGGAGAAGTGTAAGCCTAACGTTGCTTTGGATCAACATCTCATGCTAATATTGCTCAAAATATAGACAATAAAACAATATGGACGAATTATTATTTTGCTTCTAAATACGAGATTTTCTTAGGAAAACCTCCCCCCCCTCCTCCTAGGTTGGAGAAGGTGGACGGTTTAATGACTAGAAAGCCAAAAAGCATACATATATTCAATATTGGATAAATTTTTTCAGTATGGGGCGAATGGAAGATGATCAAACGGTTAACTTATACTGTCTGTTCAGGAATGATTCAAAAACCACATATAAACGGAATGACGTATAAGTTTTAAGACGTATACTTTCACTATAAATAATTTAATACATCTTCTTGCGAAATCATTAGATTGGGATAAGAGTAATTGTTGTTTTTTACTATCAGATTTAAAGCAGTGTATCTTAGCTTAAAATCACACGTATTTATAAAAATAACAACAATTAGAATCTGTACACTTTTAGAAATAAGAAACATTTCGGGTAGATATTCCTGATCTACTGATTCGGGTAGCATAGAATTGTGCAGTTCTTGAACTCCATAATCGAGAGTCTTCGAAGGAATTTTGAACTGCTGCTTGGTTGTTGAAGATCTTTTTGCCGGAAGTTGTCGAGGTTCTTGAAAAGTGGTAATCAATACAATTGGTAGCGACTGAATAACATTTTATCCCCCAAAAGTGAATAATCTCGTGCAGATTATTTGAGTATGGGAGACATTTTGTAAAAAACCCAGTAGAATTAACTAAATAAAGTATTATTGTTCTCCCCCTCCCCTGTGAGTAGAGTGAATTTAATTATTTCAAACGACATTAGCATGCCATTATTGGTACAATACTGGGTCATTTTTTTGGGTTTTTGTTCATCTCACGAAACTCCTCTTCGACTTACTCCTTTGTCTGTCTGTCTGTCCCAGAGTCCGTTCTCAGAAACTGCATAAGTTAGAGAATTTAAATTTTTTGTACTTACAGCTGAATATCCATTGCCACACTGGAAATCATAAAATTTTGAAAAAGTCTTAATTAACGCAATATATTAATTAAAAACCATTGAAAATTAGCGAAAAAGGAACATTTTTACCGAAACAAAGAAAGAAGTTCAGTTTTGACTGAAATGGTATACCCTGATACGAGGGTCGAAACCGACGAATGAGCCGACGAATTTTTATTCTTGCTATGGTAAAAGAATGAAACAAAACCGCATTTCTTTATACTGGAAGAATTCCGGCTGTATTAAATTTTTTTGAAATATTAAATTTATTGATTTGAAAACTATGCATACACGCGTATCTTTTCTCGAGGAACCTAAATATGTAATTTTCGTAATTCTCCGATAATCAGAACGAAAATTACAATTATTTTTTTTAAAAATTAATTAGACATCTTAAAAAGAATTGATTTGTGAACACGTTATATCTCAGCTATAGACATAGGCAGACATGTTGTCCTAGACATGTAGCTCTTGACAGATGGAAAGCGTAAACCACAGACTTTGAATGTACTCAGGGTTTTAAAGCTCTATTTTTTTTTTAAAATATTGCATTTATCGATTTAAAAATTAGCCATCTATACCTATTTTTTTACGTAGAAAAAATAAAAATAAAATAACGTATAAACAGAGACCGATTTACACAATCTCGGATCAAAGCACTTCAAGAAGTTTGAAACTCCACATTGATTTTCGGTCATAATAGTATGTATTTAAAGCTAAACATTCATTATTTGCCAACATTTGTGTATAGTTTAAATGATTACTATGTATTATAAATAGTTTTAAAAATCTATCTAGTTTGCAAGTAGCAAGTAGTAGTTAGCAATCTATTATAATCTAATAAGTATTATTTTTTAAATGAGGTAATTTGATTTGGGAACTCCAAAATTTTTAGGTCCAACGCCTAAACCTTGTGGGCCTAGACGAAAATCAGGCTTTGCGTATATTAACAAAACTAGGTGCTGAATAAACAAAATACTTTCTCATTAAATTGAACTGGGACTACAATGAAAAGTATAAATGTGAAAGTAATATAAATGAGCAATGTATACTCGGTAGTGTACAGTATCAGGTAATAGTTTTTATTAATATTTAACTAATATTTGTAACAGCGTCGTAGTTAAGGTCTAAGGAATGTGGTTGGTACCAAGAACGCGGCATAATCTATGATGCTATTCTATATAAAAGGTGTCTGCATAAAAAAAATTTCTTATTTTAATATATACAAAGCGCCATATATAACAAATTCCATATATAAACACTATTAGTATTTTCTCAGCATGTCGTCATGGAAAAATCTTAAATCATTTTTAATTTCAAGGCCAAACACTAAAGATGACTTTTGATTTAGAATTCACAAAAAATAATAACAAAAACGAAAGACTTTATAGTATTATGTATAATAAATTAATTACATATATCTCTTATACAGAAAAAATACCCTGCTATGATAAAATC
The DNA here is from genome assembly GCA_963931845.1 of Maratus michaelseni. Taxonomy (NCBI): domain Eukaryota; kingdom Metazoa; phylum Arthropoda; class Arachnida; order Araneae; family Salticidae; genus Maratus; species Maratus michaelseni. The sequence goes on from OZ007593.1 coordinate 175,471,847, forward strand.
ACAAGAGACCTAAAATAATTCGTTATATAAAGGTTTTTACCTTAAGGCTCTGCATCAGTAAAATTTGAAATTTCCCCCTGCCATGTTAAACCAATGGTCGCGGATTCCATTCGTTTTTGTCGAAAATCTCATTAGGAAATTAATATTTTTGACTTATTTTTTTAGTATCCTCTTCTTAAAGGATGTCTCTTACTTTCTATGTGGACAAAATATTTCTAAATTACATATATATATTTTTAATTTATTGCTAAAGTCTTAAGAAGTCAGCGAGATGTGAATAAAACTAAATAACTCCAAAACTATTTGGAGTTTTAAAAACTGGAAAACACTGAAATAAAGTGCATGGTCTCATCTATTCATATAAATAAAAAAAAATCGTTTAAGTTTATTTAAACTCTAGATAATAGACAAATAAGCTGAAAATTGTTGAAAATTTCATCCCCCCACTAAGCTATAAATCAAGGCAGGAGGAGGACCACAGTTGACCTTTGACATCACACAGGTCGGAAGAAGGGTGAGATATTGGAAACGCATGGGATTTCAGTATGCTTGTAATTGTTAATACAGAACAGAGTCTGATATAGTGAAGATCAAATTATTTTGACAAACTAAGAGAAATATATATATATATATATATATATATATATATATATATATATATATATATAAGTATGATTATATATATTTTCTTTTTTCGCGAGGACTTTATTTAAAACTGATTCATATATAAGTTTAATCTTTATTGTATAGGATTCCCTTCTTTATTAAAAAGTATAAAAAATCTCAACTGAAAACTTTAAAGATCGGCAACATTTTAATTGACGTAATAAATTAAATATCTTTTTAAAATAAAGATAAAAGTACAGAGAGAAGGTATCTTGCATAGTAAAAAATATGTTTGAATAAAGGGTTTACCAGATTATAAATTATTTATAATATATTTATAATTATAAATATTTTACAATAATTTAATATAAATTATTATTTATTATATTTATATGTTATATTATAATTTATATTTCCCAATTATGACATGATTATTATAATTCTCTGCCACATTGATGTAAAAATCTATGTTGGTTATATATTCAGTGTCAATTTTCTTGGTATACTGTCGCTTGATGCTGCAGCATACATTTGAAATAGCATATTTAGTTATACACAAATTGCAGTTATACACAAATTACGATGGGGTATCATTCGAAAGGTTTTTGAAGCGGTTTCTGGCATAGTACACTCACATTTCGTTAAAACATGTTTTAACTAATAATAAAATAATGAAAATTTATAGCAAGAATATTTTTTAATGAGAAAAGAAAAAATACAATTATGAGTTACAGGCTAGAGTACACCGCGAGTAGGGTTGTGCCTGACATCTGACCTCTGCAAGTCAACCCCAACCCAACCAAAAAAAAAAAATCATCAACCCAAAACTCAACACAATTTGACCCGAAACTTATCCGATCCGAGCCGGAAGTGAAAGAAAATTAATACACATTGGAATACAGTAATGGAAAAGTAGTCTGAAGTTATGCCTCTAATATCAATATTATCCTATTTGTATAAAAATAGACATATATACACTCATTAATATTCTACTTAGTATTTTTCATTTGGGTTGGGTTGGGTTGATTATTGACGGCCAATTATCTACACTTGGGATATAGGTTCGGGGAGAGTGCCCTTCGTGGGTGTCTTTCTAAGGGAACCTAACCCGTATTTACGCATGGATAAATCCACGGCTCGAAGAAAACCACGAAAACTCCGAACGATTAGGCCGACGGGCGCGATTGGGATCGAACCCAGCACCTCCCGTCTACCAGCTTTGAGAGCAGAACCTCTCAGCCACTGGTGGGGCTATTTTTCATTTGGGAATATATATATTGAAAAATCGGATCAACTAGACTTGAACCCGAAACATTTAAAGTCAACCCCAAACCGATCCGAAACGACACAAATTAGCGTCAATTCGACCGGAACCACGGGTCGTAAAATCTACTTACCCGACCCGATGCAGGACTCTGCTACGGGCTATTTAATAATTTATGACATGGTACTTTTAATACGTTTTTTTTTTTTTTTTACTTTTTCCCACAGACACACCAATTTTAAACTCTTGCTCTTTCCTGGATTTCGTTCAACCGGCTTCTCCTCACAGATCGCAAAATTATATATTAAATTATGATGAAATTTAAAAGCATGATTACCTATGTAACACTTTCGAAATTTATTTGAGGATATCGAGGCAAGAGGGTGCCAAGCCACATTTGTGAACTTCTGAGATATTTCAATTTGAAAATTTGATGAAATACTCAAATCAAGATATATAACATAAAGTTTCTTCGCCAATGTCTTAGTAACATTTGAGATATTCTGAGTAACAATATGGCATACTTTCATGATATTACTATTACGTTTTTTGTAAATTAGCTATCTTCATTGGGGGCATAAACATCTGGGGCAAAAACGAAACCTGTCACATAAGGCTGCCATCAAGTGACATTAGAAAAAAAATTATATGTTAGATTTTGTAATTTACAATATTAGGCAACAGATTACAGTGTTAGATTTGTTTCACCAAAAACTGTGGCTTGGCACTTTTTTACCCTGACCCCCTCATTTTCACTATAAAGAAATGTACAGCCACCCCCTACTTTCAAAAACTTTTTTCTTAAACTAAATATTTTTTAAAAGCCAAAATCTTATTTCAAAATTTAATCGCCTACTGGCAGAGTTATAGCAAAAACCCGGATTTTGGGTTTTTTTTTTTTTTTTTTTTTTTTTTAAAGTTAAAATAAACATAAGTTTTTTTTTTTTTTTTTTTTTTTTTTTTTTTTTTAAAGTTAAAAAAAATTAATATTTTAAAAATTTTTGTTTTTCTTTCTTTTAAAAAAATAACAATTAATAATAATAAATAGTTAATTATATAGTTTTGCTTTATGAGATTTTTGTTATTCAATAGAATTTCATAAAATGTTTTAAATTATTATCCTACAACTAATTAGCAATATTTTACTGTTAAATTATTAAGATAGTTTTTTATTTGATCTGTTAGTTATATATAAATGTGATAAGTAGTAGATTTGTTCATATAAGTTCAAGTTTTTCCTCATATTCATATTTACTTACAATGTAATTGCTATTTACAAATATTTTGTCTGTTTAAAAATGTATGCAATACAAGAAAACTTTAAAATAATTAAATTGTTACATGTGAAAAGCATTAAATGGAGAAAATTATGCTATATTTAAAAAGTCCAAATAATAATATTGCCAAACACTTTCAACTGAGTAACATTAAATTAATACTCGTGAATAATAAACGAGAGAAAAAAAAAATTTAAAATAAGTAAATTATTACAAGCGAAATGCATTAAATAAGAAAAATTATGTCATATTTAAAATGATTTTCTTATAGCGTCTGAAAATAAAACTTTTCTTCTAGACGTTATTATAAAAGTCCGGAGGCAGCGACATGTTTTATTTTCAATTTTGCTGATTTTTAAATGTGTGATAGAACTTACTTAATCAGTCACGAAATAAGGCGTCAATACTGTCATGACCGTGATGAATGCAGTCTTGAGAACCGAAAAATCTTCAGTTAAATGGAAATGAATGGCAACCCGATTACAGAAGATCACCACTGGTCATTCAATCTTATGTAATCGGGTGATACTTTTAAAACAAAGCAAATTAGTACGTATTTAGAATCTGTGGGGTCTGGACGGGGATTTGAGTTACAGTCCAGCGCGGGTCGGGTCTGCAACTCAACGTCTGCAAGTCAACCCCAAGCGCCGCCCCCCCCCCCCCCCGAAAAAAAAAAAAATAAATAAATAAAATAAATCATCAATTATCCAGAGGCAAATTTGGGGGGTCTTGGGCACATATGCGTATGCCCCCCCCCTACACCGTTGCTTACAAAGGCCTTGAATAAAAAATATATATATAATATCGAAAGAAGTACTTTTTAAGATAACCACTGTTGAGTTTAATAATTTCTTTAAAACATCAATTAAAAAAATTAAATTTGATAATCATTAATTTACTTTTAAATAATTGTTTGATAATTATGAATTTATAATTGAATTTTATAATAAACAGTGTGGTGCTAAAAACCTTTCTCTATGCAAGTCCATGTATCTGGAATGATAAAGTATGCAACAACTAATAATAAATTTACAGCAGTAAAAGGTATAATTATATAAAATATTGGCATATCCTATTAATCAAATAACTTTTTTCTTTCAAATGCCCTGTCGTAAATCAGGCACTGCAATTATCTCGATCAGATAGTGCTGCTATTATTTTTCAAAAAGTTATTCAATTTTTTCAAATTTAAAGTACCATAACTCGGTGAATTTTGATCGTAACAGAATGGAATTTTTACTGTTGTACTTGTAAGAGCATTATCCCCCCTTCCCCACAGTTATACAATAATTTTGTAAGGAATGTATGAAAAGAAAGTTGCGAAAAGTTACAAATTGTAGGAAAATGTGTTGTTTTAAAATTTTCATTAAACGATTTTCAACTAAATAGTTTTACCACAAGAATAGTGTTTTTGCTTGATTAAATCATAAAACTTCATAAAACCATTTAATAATATCAGTAAAAACTTTATCTTAAAAATTTACAATGGTGCATTCTGTTTGCAAATTTTAATTACCTTAAAATTTTTTCTTTGATTAGCCCAAAGAGAAAGAGACAGATATATTTTTGTCCATTCAGATGAAATTTCGTTATTTTTTGTCTCTTTTTCTTTCTTTTAAGCGTGATGGTTTTAATCATGGTTTGAAAAACAATTTAAAATACTATTTACAAACATTATGTGAGCTTGTTCTTTAAAAGTAGCAGCGAACTTCGGTTGTGTCCACGAAACTTATAAAATTGAGGCTATAAAAATATAATATTGTGGCTTAGCCATAAAAAGTATACAGATGATCTCTGCAATAGTATATTTGATTTTTAATAAATCCCGGTTACAAAGAGAGAGAAATTTGATTTCCAGTATAGTAAACCAACAAAAGTTTGGTACATGGTCTGCCGATAGCTTTAATCAATTTTTATTTAATGAAGTTATTTTTAATGAAAGTTTTTATTAATGAAGTTTTGCTCTATTCTAAAAAATATTTCTACAGATCTAATAAAGCATTTTAGTTATAAAATTATCTATACCTTTGGAATGCATCAATTATACGTTTGTTTTTACTCAGGACTGGATTTATCTTGCTGATCACATTCAATTTCATAAGAAAAAGTTTATTTTCTTTCATCTATCTTGACAACCCATTCTCTCGTTATTTTTTCAGTATTATCAGTAAAAGTAATAGTAAAGTAAGTAGAAAAACTGTATATTTTTATATGAAAACCGATTTAGATTTTAAAATTTGTTTTCGTTTCAAATTAAGCAGTTTTACATTTAAATTCTTTAAAAATTCTGCTTCTTTAAAGTAAACTGAACAGAGTCTTGAATGAAATATGGAAAAATTATCTGATCTTTTGCAGGCGTGCAGCATTGATTTCCATACGATAGTATGTGTTAAAAACTAGGAAATGAAATTCCTTTGGAATGTGTGGAAGAATTAGTGCATTCTGCAATGCATTACCAATTATTTTAATTACAAAATTGAGAATTAAATTAAGACATTATTCGCCTTCAAAATTATTATATGAACATGAAAAAAAAAATATTACTTATTATCGCGAAAAAAAAAAGAGAGTAATGCGAAAAAAAAACACAGGGACAATTTGAAAGTCAAGGACAGGGTGACGTACTGCAGCGTACTGCCCATCTCCTCGATCGGTCTTTTCCGTGTATTCTATTTACCATGACAAAATCCATCCCATATGAGATGAGACTGGACTTCCCCTGCCCTCAATCCCCCTTACTGCGTTGACAGCCGAAGAAAGACATGGGCGTGTTTAGAAAGGGGGAATGAAAATGCAAGCGAAGAACAGAAATCCGGAAAAAATTTTACTGAAGAAGAGCCTTAAAAAATACACCTCGCTTGTAATTGTATTGCATATTTTTTATCAGGGCTATAAATGTTTTTAGATTAAAATCAGATTTCCGTTTTCAGACATTTAACTGTATGTATAACTTAAATACATTTCAAAGCTCTTAAAAGTATGAAATAAAGCAAAATCTTAAAAAGTTGTAATTTTATTCTTGTTGTAATGCAGTTTTATGGCAAAAAACAGGGAATTTAAGTAAAGATGGTTTAATGCATTTCTACATTTGTAAATAATTTAACAATGTCTCAATATGCAAAAAATCTCTGTTCAGTATTAATTTCAAGGCCAGTAGCTATTAAGACTTATGATCTAGAATTATCTTTAAAATATATTTAATATATTTAATTATCTTTAAAATATATTTAATATTATAAAATAAAAATTTACAAAATATTTGATAGACATGCACATAATAAATTAATGAGATATATCTGTTATACAGTAAAACATGCTAAGACGGAACTGCAAAGGACGTGCAAAATTTTCACTTTAGACAGGTCAATGTCAGGTCAAAATATAATATCGCATGCTTTTCGTCAAGGTCATAAAATTTTCCGCTTACATTGGGTTTTCATTATACACACTTTCCGTTTTCAAATGTTTTATTGTATATAGCAACTTAAATATATTTCAATGTATTTAAAAATAATTTTTGAAATGGAGAAAAATCTCAAAAATTGTAATTTTATTACAGTTGTGCAATGCAGTTTCATGGCAGAAGTAAGTGAATTTAAGAATGTTTTAATATGCAATTCTGCAACTGCATTTAATCTGTAGCTAAATATGCAAAAATCTCAATTCGCTATTAATTTCAAGGCCATAAGCTAGAGATTGACTTTTGATCAAGAATTATCATTAAAATAAAATTAAAAAAAAAAAAACTCCCAAAAATTTTCAGATCCCGGACAAAAGGCTAATCAGAACCCCGGGAAAAATCTCGCCCGATAAAAATCTGTAAATGTACTCCCCCCATGTATTATTCCCAGGACCGACGGATCACACACACCCATACACGTATGCCTATGTGTGCCCCCTATTCTATAAAGCACCATAAGAATCCATGCTTTACCCTCATCTGAGCAAATACTAGGCGCCACCAAGTCGCCGGCCCAGACTATAACAACAAAAGCAAGCCATGCCGATGTCGGTAGGAATACCCTCCCCCTATGAGTTGCTCCATTTCATTTCTTCATCCCCCCACAATCCGTTCGTGTTTTGCTCCTCCCCTTTTGCTCTCCATCCTCCGTCTTCTTAAAATCCCTAACGTACACTAGTGCCATCTGGTGGGGAGAGTTTGTCTTCGAAATCGATTTTGAAGCGCATGGTGTTTTTTCCCCTCTTATCGCCCAGGCAGAGGATTATAAGAGTAACGCTGCGGAACTTCTGGATTAAAAGTTTCGGAAGTTTTGCTCTCTTCAACTTAGATCGCGAATGAAGTTTTGAACACTGGAGAAAAAAAATATTTTTAATGCAGTCGTTTTTACATTTTTAGATTAAAACTATACTTAATAAATGAGAGTGCTTTCAATAAAGAAATTCGCATATCTTGAATCCTTTTAATATAAAAATATATTTCTTTAGCAATTGAATTAAGGATTAATTTAAAAAAAATAATCAAAAGTAAATTTTAGGTCATGTAAACATGGAACATAATTCTTTCAGTTAATTGAAAATGTTTAGGCAAAGAATATATCTATCTAGTTACCTATTTATGCACACTTATGAGTGAATGCGCAAAATATATTTATCCCTTTTCTAAATATATAATGCTAATTCAGTTATATAAATTAATCATAGTTTTTAACACACACACACAAAAAAATTAATACAGTCATTTTTGCCTTTTTGGATTAAAACTATACTTAATAATTGTGAATGCTTTCGATAAAGAAATTCGCATATCTTGAATGCTTTTAATATAAAAATATATTTCTTTAGCAATTGAATTAAGGATTAATGAATTGAAAAAAAATAATAATCAAAAGTAAATTTTATGTTGTGAAAACAATTCACACATAGATAGGGAACATAATTTTTTCAGTTAATTGAAAATGTTTAGGCAAAGAATATGTCTATCTAGTTACCTATTTATGCATACTTATGAGTGAATACGCAAAGTATATTTATCCCTTTTCTAAATATATGATGTTAATTCAGTTATATAAATTAATGATAGTTTTTAACACACACACACACACACACACACACACACACACACACACACACACACACACACACACACACACACACACACACACACACACACACACACACACACACACACACACAATTAATACAGTCATTTTTGCATTTTTAGATTAAAACTATACTTAATAAATGAGAGTGCTTTCAATAAAGAAATTCGCATACCTTGAATGCTTTTAATATAAAAATATATTTCTTTAGCAATTGAATTAAGGATTAATGAATTGAAAAAAAATAATAATCAAAAGTAAATTTTATGTTGTGAAAACAATTCACACATAGATAGAGAACATAATTTTTTCAGTTAATTGAAAATGTTTAGGCAAAGAATATGTCTATCTAGTTACCTATTTATGCATACTTATGAGTGAATACGCAAAGTATATTTATCCCTTTTCTAAATATATGATGTTAATTCAGTTATATAAATTAATGATAGTTTTTAACACACACACACACAAAAATTAATACAGTCATTTTTGCCTTTTTAGATTAAAACTATACTTAATAATTGTGAATGCTTTCAATAAAGAAATTCGCATATCTTGATTCCTTTTTAATAGAAAAATATATTTCTTTAGAAATTGACTCAAGGATTAATAAATTCTAAAAATAATCAAACGTAAATTTTAGATCGAGTGAATATGTATATATAGATAAGGAACATAATTCTTTCAGTTAATAGAAAATGTTTAAGCAAAGAATATATCTATCTAGTTACTCATTTATACATGCTTATGAGTGGGTACGTAAAGTATATTTATCCCTTTTCTAAATTTATGTTGGTAACTCAATTATATAAAGTAATGATAGCTTTAACACACAAAAAAATATTTTTAATACATTCTTTTTTATTTTTCAGGTCAAAACTATATTTAATAAATGTGAATGCGTGCAAGAAAAGAAATTAATAAAGTAATATTAAAGTAATATTATAAAGTAAATATAGTTACATAATCACAAAATCATTTAATCTAGTAAATATAGTTTTTAACACACACACAAAAAAGTACTTTTAATACAGCCATTTTTGCATTTTTAGATTAAAACTATAATTATACTTAATAAATGCGAATGCTTTCAATAAAGGGAATTCGAATATCTTGAATCATTTTAATGTAAAATCATATTTCTTTAGGAATTAACTTAAGGATTTATGAATTCAAAAAATAATCAAAAGAAAATTTTAGATCGTGTAGACAGGCATACATAGATGTGGAACATAATTCTTTCAGTTAATAGAAAATGTTTAGGCAAAGAATATATCTATCTAGCTACCTATTTATGCATGTATATGAGTAAGTTACGTAAAGCATATCTATCCCTTGTCTAAACTTATGATAACTCAGTTATATAAAATAACGACAGTTTTTAACGCAGAAAAAAAATATTTTTAATACATTCTTTTTTACATTTTTAGTTCAAAAGAATAAATGCAAATGCGTGCAAGAAAGGAATTTATGAAGTAACATTAAATATTATAAAGTAAAGATAATTTTTAACACAGAAAAAATATTTTTAACACTTTTTTTTTTTTTTAAATTATAAGAAATAAATGTGAATGCGTGCAAAAAAGAAACTTCTTTATCTTTGGAATACATTTAATTAAAAAATATTTTTTTCTTTTGAAACTGAATTCTTCTTCAGTCTTCTTCTAATTCTTCTTCCAACTCTTCTTCTTCTTTCTTCTAATTCTTCTTGAATCCTTTTAACATAAAAATATATTCGAAGTGACTTTTCGATTCGAAGATTCTAAGTAACTGCAATTCGAATTCACCTTAAGTCCTTAAGTAAATTGAAGTCCAATTGAAGTCATCAATTGAAGTCAATTGAATTAAGTCCTTAAGTCAAACTGAAAGAATTCTTCTTCAGAATTCTTTCAGTTATTCTTCTTCGTCAGTAATTCTTTAGATATTAAACATAATTCTTTCAGTTAAAAAGAAATGCTTATGCAAGGATTATATCTATGTAGTAGTTATCTATTTATGTATGAATATGAGTGCGTACGTACAATTTATTTTAATCCCTTCCTTACATTTACATTAATATTATAGCAAATTACTCAAATAAATTAAAGCATAAAATATAAGTTTAATGAAATTAAAATTTTATGCATTTTATCAATAATGGGTACTTTAGTTTAATCCAATAGAACTTACATCTCGTATCGCTCAGTGTATTTTTCTACATCGAATAATTACCGAATAGCTGTAAAATTAAAAGCTCTTCTGCCTTTTCAGGTTTTTAAAATTAATATTTGTGCACGATTTTCATATATTTTTCTTTTGACATTTCTTCATGCACTGTTAAAAAAATGTTTCTTAATCTAGGAAAATGCATATAAACACGAACGAAAATAGACAGTATTCTTTTCGAGTTACTCACAATTCTTAAAAGTGTTATTTATCTTTAGAAACCTTAGAAACCAATATATTTTAGAAATTTAAGGAAGCATTTATAAAAACAAAGTTTCTTTTGCTGTCACTGAAACGTTTCCGCGCAGTTTTCATAATGTATTGATCATTTTTTTTTAAACCTAAAATATAGTCTTTATGGATGCTACCAATTCTCACGTAATTATTTTCATGTTCAACAAACATGTTTCACAGACGAACATGACATATTAGCAGCAATAATATTAACATTAAAATTAATATTATTTTGTTTCTGTTGCAAGTATAAATCCAATTACTTAGTTGGGAATGCATCGATGAGAACTGACAGAACCCTAAAAAACGATATTCTGATTTTAAAAAACTGATTAATACACTATGAAGTAGAGTTGCAAAGACTAAAATAAACCCGGTTTAAACCTGGGAATAAACCGGGTTTTTTGGGAATAAACCTGGGAATAAACCGGGTCTATTGGAAATAAACCTGGGAATAAACCTGTTCTTTGCAACTCTACTATGAAGACTACTCGGAAACGTTTCCGAAAATCAGTGGCAGCAAAAAAACTTTGTTTTTATAAATTCTTCTTTAAATATCGAAAATAGTGTTTTCTGATGATAAAAATCGCTTTTCGGAATCATGGATAACTCGGAAGAGAACATTGTATATTTTCGTTCGTGGTTATATTATATTTTTGTAGATTAAGAAATATTTGTATTTTTTTACAATGTGGACTCAGTCAATGTAATGCACATCGAACGTAAATTTGCACCAAATATGTTACTAGTGCATTGTAAATTAATTTCATATAAATGCTTTAAAAAATTGATCAAGCTTTGTCCCACTTTATGTACTAACAAAATGAAAAGTTAACTGAAATATGTAAAATAGTGTTAATTTATTTTCGTAAAATAGGGATTTTATTTGTCTTATTGTTATTATTTCCCGACGATATGCAAAATAAAAAAAGAAATTTATAAAGATATCACGCAAGCTTGTATAAAGTACTGAAAAAAGTTATATGCAAGATGATTTAAAGCACAAAATTCAGAAATCTAAGATTCACATCAAAAATTGCATATAAAGCAAAAAATAAATAAATAAATAAATATATAAATAATCTAAAGAAGTATAAGCAATATTCAATGTTATCAGATATTTCCTTAGCATGGAAGACTGCCAATTATTCACTCGCTTGAAAGTTGAATATAAGATAGATGCAGCAGAATAGAATATATATTTGCTGTGTTAAAGGTCCCGAAATTTTGAAGATTCGTTTGGATTTTTATTGCAGGATTTCTTATTATATTTCACTCTTGTATATTTTTGATTAAAATCTAGCAATATTTCACATATTGCAGACGATCTGCCAGACGGCAAAATTTAAACAAGTCTTTTGTGTGTTTACTTGTTTTAAACTGTGAAATATTGGATTGGCTGAATTTTGCTATTTATTTTTGAGTTTGCACCAGGGCTTTCGAAAGTTTATCTTTTAAAATATTTGAAACATAGTATCAAAGTCTGGAAAGATTGTCAAATGCATGTTTTGTAGATATTCTTTGATTTTTGAAATATTTATAGATCTGTAAAAGGCAAGTGAAGGAGTCGGAAAAGGAGTGTGTCATTTGAAAAATTGAGCCTGATATAAATTTAGTTTATTTATTTATTTTTTTTTAAAGTAAATAATAAATCAGCGTATTTCATTCACATAATATAACAGTTTTATTTTTTACTATGTCCATTACTAATTTAATTTAAAAAATAGGAAAATTAATAAATAAATGTTACATCTTGAAAATAATCTGCTGACTGCATAGATATTTGGACAAAATAAAATATAGCAGTATTTCATGCTTTGCAGATGAGCCATGCAGCAAGTTTTAAAAAGTCTTTGTCGGTTCGCTTGTTTTAACAGTAAAATATTGAATCGGCTAGATTTTGCTATATGCTTTATCTCTGTCTGGAAATACTGCCAAATGCCTGTTTTGTAGGGATTCTTTGATTTTTGCAATATTTAAGCTCTGAAAAAAAAAAAAAAAAAAAGACTGTCTTTTGAAATGTGTGCTAATATAAATTTAGTTAATGTAAACAATGTATTATTGAATTCTACCCGCATAAAATAACAAGTTATCTATTTTCCTCTTATTAATTTAAAATTTTTAATAAAATAGAAAAATGAATAAATAATGCAATACTCTTGAAAATAATTTACACGCTGCATAAAAATTTTAGCAAAATTAAAATATAGCAATATTTCATGTATTGCAGATGAGGTGCAATACGGCGAGTTTTAAGCAAATTTTTGTATGTTTCCTTGTTTAAACAATGAAATATTGGATTAGCTGGATTATCCTATCTGCTTTTGAATTTGAAAGGAGCGTCGAAGTTTATTCTAAATATAATAGTTATATATATATAATAGTTTAATAGTTTATCTTAAAAAAATTTTGAAACACTGTCTTGAAAGATTGCAAGATTTCTTTTAGTTTTGAAATATTTATAGTTCTAAAGAAGAATGTTTGCTTTTGGAAAAATAATGCCACTTATAAATTGAGCTAATGTATCTTACTCCTTGCTTAATTTCATGCGCATAAATCGAAAGTTTAATATTATTTTTTCGTAATGTATATCCTTATGAAAGTGATAAATAAATGTTGCACTTTGAAAATAATCAGTAGACGGCATGAAAAATTTGTAAAGTTAACATACATCAACATTTTATGTATTGCAGATAATGTATTATACTTCAAATTTTATCTCAATCTTTGTCTGTTTGCATATTTAGACAGTGAGATATTGGAATGGCTGGTTTTTGCTATCCTTTTTTGAGATCGCCACTCAGAACGAAGCCTTGGAGAGTTTATCTCAGAAAATTTTTGAAAAATATTATCTCTATTTGCAAAGATTATCAAATTCCTGTTTTGACGGGATTCTTTGATTTTTGAAAAAAATTATTGCTCTGAAAATGGATGTCAGTTTTTTGAAAAAGTATACCAGAAATAAATTTAGTTAATAAAAATAATACTTAACTGATTTTCACCCACTTAAAAAAATAACAACATTTATTATTTTTAGGTAGCTTTCAATACAAAAAAGTATAAAGCTACCTATTGCAGCCGTTCGGAGGAAAGCAGTTCCGGAAAATTTCGATATATTTTCACCGATCATGACCCCCAGACCCCAAAACCACCCTCCGTTCAAATGTTGATTTATATATATATATATATCCATAATTATAATATCTATGAATTTCCAAAACATTTCAAGTTCTATTATCATTCTACATAAATCTCCAAAGAGATAATTAATGATATTGTGTAGACAGAATACCATATATATATATATATATATATATATATATATCTGACCTATGTCATACGATAACGCTCGTATTTATAAATCAATTTTGATGAAACTAATTGTGTGTATTAAGCTCACCAATGTCTCGACCGAGTTCGTTGGCCAGCTTGGTCCGCCATTTTGTTTCAAGATGGCGGCCATTTAAAAATTTAAAACTAAAATAAATATGCAAAAAAGTTAAAAATTCAAATTTATTAATTACGTGTTAGGCCTTGATACAAGGATTCCAGAGCATTTTTTGGTTTACCTCTATCTTAAAAAATGGCTGAGATAGAGCAGTTTGAAATTCGAGGGTGGCTGACATTTTGAAACAAAACAGCACATTAACGCGATTACTCGCAAATTATTTTCTTTCATTGTTGTAATAATTTTCCCAATCATACGCATAAAACTATATATTCATATCCGTTAGCTCCAAATTCTCGCCAAACTTGGCGACCAAAATAAGTTTTCATAAATGAAGCCAATTTGGCTATTGCTCAATAATATGACGAATTTTTTATTCAAATTCAGTATTAACGAATCGTTTGTAAACGTTTTCTTTGCATTTTAACTTGCTGTTTTCGTGTAACATTAGCTAAAATTTTAAAACGAAGATATAGGAAAGTTACCTTTTCCTCCCGGTACAGGCCAAAAGGACTTTTTTTTACTGTGTCTATTATTAATTGAAGATATTTAATAAAAGAGAAAAAAATGACTAACTGAATGTAGCATTAGAAAAAAAAATCTGTGAATTGTATAAACATTTTCAAAACAAATTTTCAAAATTAAAACATACCGATATTTCATGCATCAGAATTTGCGTATAAGGTAAAGTATAAAGCTCTATGATGTACCAGACGGCAAATTTTAAACAAGTCCTTGTTTGATTGGTTATAAAGGGTTGGCTGGATTTTGCTATCTATCTATCTATACTATAAAGGACAAACATGTCCGTGCGTAACGCTGACGTCATTTTGCGAATGGCAACACTTGACGATGAAATTTCGGTTTTGCGATTTTTGCTACTGCAAATTTTTTAATATCTAAACATCACATATTTTAAAATTTTACACCGTTATATAGGTACAAAAAATTTACTTTCAAATGCAATTTGTTTGAAAACTCTATCGCAATTTACTCATTTATTATAGCATTTAAATTAAATTTCAAGCACGATTTAAAAAAAAAAATCACACGCTTTCAGACGATTACAAAATATTAATCCGTTTACCCTTTAAACAATATAAAAAGTTCAGCATTTGTTTCCAGCTAATATTTCATAACGAAATTAAAACTTCATTAATAAATAAATAAAATTGTATAAGTAAAACACAATTTTAATAGACATGTAATTGAAGTAAGCGCTTATAACCGTTGAAACTATCAGAATTAAAAAAACTGCTGTATATAACGAAATTTTTAGCGATTTTTTCGGCTAATTATTTCTGGCACGATGCCAATAATATAGGTCATTACCACTTTTAATAAATTTCAAAATTTTATTTGAATATATAATTGAAAAATATCGTATAAAAATTCTCTTTGGTGTTGTTAGGGGAAAATCTGAAAAAAAAATTAAATATAAAAAATCTATTAGAGTTTTCAATAAAAATAAATAAATGGTTTACACCTATATTCTCTATCCCGGGATGACCGGGTTGGACGCCCTAGTTTGTTTTAAAGTTTGTAACAGAACCTTAGCATGCTTATCATTTGAAATTTTTGAAGCATAGTAACCCTGTCTAGATTGATTGTCAAACGCCATTGCATAGACAGTGATTTTTAAGCGTCTTTCAGCAAATGAGGTTATACAATTCGTTTGTATCTATTTATTTTTTCTATATATGTCCACCTATAACTCTTGAATGGATGGTTCGATGTTCATAGTTTTTTGTTGTTGTTGTCTGATTTTCATACTTAGTTTCTGTCTGCAGACGGTTCCATATCAATATCATTAGAATCTAAAAATGATATGTTTGTCCTGTTATCATGTACCTTTATTTTTATTTATTTATTTATTTACTTATTTCATACGCCTTAACTTTCGTAAAAATTAACGATTCGGACTCGAAAATATAATATGCTATTAAGGTATATGGTATTAAGGTGATATATATATATATATATATATATATATATATATATATATATATATATATATATATATATATATATATATATTACAAGGATACCTTAAAAATTTAAATATATTATCGTCTACTGCGCGTCAAAATAACAGATACTGACAACAATGAGATTAAAAAATGAAAATGGCGTATGTTCGAAATTTGGTCGAGTAACACGATTTTACTTTAACCCGCGGGTCGTCAATAATTTTGTTTCGTTGCGGGTCGAGATGACTATTTGTTTCGGATTCGGGTTGGTGTCGGATCTTATAGGTCAAGTTTGGTTACACCCCCACCCCCTCCCCCTTTTTTTTTAAAGAATGTCCAGATAATTGTTTAAGAAGAAACAACTATATATTCGAATATAAATTATTGAATATATATATATATATATATATATAATAAAACTTTTGTAAATAATAACCATTAAACCACATAAATAATCGATAATATGTTTGTTTTTCTTCATAAAAGGTAAAATGGATATCAGAAATATAACAGAGCATTAAAATTACAAATATGACAGAGTATGTTTTCATAACTGCATTAAAATATTTATTAATTTTCTTTCACTTACGATTTTGGGTCAGTTTCGGGTCGATATAACTCGATGTAGATAACTGTAATGTGGATAACAGTACAAGATTGCCAAAATAACACGAAAGTAAGAAAAAAGAATCTCTTGAAGTGGGTTTTGTTTTTTGTTAAAAATTATTTGTTTGTTTGTTTAGAAAGTCGCAACTGAAATATTGGGTCGCTGGGTTTCGCTATCTGTTTTAGAGTTTGCAACAGAGCCTTGGAGCGTTTATCTTTCAAAATTTTTCAAACATAGTATCTCTGTTAGTAAAGATTATCAAATGGAAATTCCTTGAGTTTTAAAATATTTATAATTCTGAAGAAGTGATGTCTACGTTTTAGAAAATATTACCAGGTATAAATTTAGCCGATGTAACTTTCTTCACTTTCTTCATCATTGAGCAACACTTCTAAAAAACTTTTTACTATACCTGTTATTAATTTAAGATATTTGATAGAATCTAATAAATAAATGTTTCACTCTGAAAATAATCTACAGACTGCATGAAAAGTTTATAAAAAAAACAAATCTAGGAATATTTCACGTACTGTAATTGATGTTCTAAACGGTTAATTTTAATGGATTGGTCGAAATTTGAGTCCTCAACATAGAAAGAAGCTTTGAAGAGATTTAAACATTTTTTAAACGTAATATCTTAAAAAAAGTTTTAAAAATAATATCTCTGTCTGTAAAGATTGTTAAAGGCTTGTTTTACAGGGATTTTGTTTTATTTGTAGTTGTAAAAAAAGGGATTTGCCTTTAGAAAAAGAGTGCAAATTATAAATTTAGTTAATACAAAAATATGTATTACTGAATTTCACTTGGATAAAGTAAAAGTTTAATTCTCAAACTTCCAGCTGTCCTTTTCTTGCACACATCTTATACAGATATAACACATATGCGCATATTTGGTATATCTATAACAGTGGCATAACTATAGTATTCCTAATGTGGCAAATGACATGGGTCCCGAGGTTCAAGAGCGCCTAAATTTCCATATATTTATTAATGTGTGTACCAAGATAAGAGCAAAACGATCACCGCAAAACGCTCAAATATCGTTTTACCACGAATCTTTTTTACCACAGTTGTGTCATTGATCTATAATCTATTATATATATAAAACACAAACGGAAATTTCGTTCCGTTCCTTTATAACTCGAGTTCCACTGAATGGATTTTGATGGAACTTGCGTTGTTCGATAGATAATTTTTTAGGGAAGGTTTTAGTATATAACATATTGTTCTACGTACATTAGTTACAGAATTATGATGGAAAGTTCTGTTATTTTGGACAATAAGGTTACTATAGGTCATTTGTTTGGCGACCATTATCGTTGGCGAAAGAATTGAAACGGCTATATCAGAAATAAATGCAAACACATAGCAAAATAAAATAAAAATTCTGTTGTTAATTTTATTTAAAATCCACCCCCCCCCCCCCTGCAAAAAAACTGTTTTAATGAGGGATAATATTATAAAGTGAAATTATTTAATTTAAACCCCAAAGGAATGTTTGTAATGCTTAAAAATATTTGTAATGCATGAGATTAGAATTAAGTCAATATTTGGCGATTTATCGTTTGCGTCAGGTTAACAAAAATGCAACTAATAATTTGATTAGATAAAATATGAGTGACATTTTTTTTCTTTCTGTTAATTTTTTTATATAATTCCCCTATCATGTGACTTATAGGAGGAACTAGCAGATGAAATTGTAAAAATGACTGCATTTATGAGTTACATGTTATTTGTTTATTTACCATTTTGATTTTACTTTTGTCGCCAAACAATGTGATTTTAAGCCAAAAATGCATCAGCGTGACATCAGCTTGAGTGATATTAGCAATAAGTGTTTTTTCGTGTATACAAGATCCTTTTTGAAGTAAATATTTATATTCAAATGCAAATTATATAAATAGCAGCTATTGTTATAAATATGGAATCAAATATTTAAATTTTAGTGAATGCCTGCCACTCAAACACATATTGTAAAATAATTGAATTTTAGACATTTAAAAATTTACTACGGAAACTTGTCGGTTTGTTTTCACCAAACATATGATTTTTATAGCCTCGAACTCAGATCAGCAAATATTGTCTATTCTTTTATTTATTTATTTATTTTTAATATATCGCCATAGGTATTCAATTATAGAAATATTCACTGCGTCAAAAGTTAGGAACTAAAGAATATTCTTAAGGAGATGTGTGCAATTATGCGTTATTACTATCACAAAAGGCGACATTTTGCAATAAAAATTGCTTACTGAAATAAATTTTTTATGCACTTTTTGATTCGTCATTTCTTTTTAGTTTTTTCTGCATATCTCCCCTTCTTTCAGGAAGGTTTTTAAAAGATATTGGACTAATCTTCCGTATTGTATTCCGGCCACCTGCCAGTTGGCATTTTTACAATATTGTTGAATGTTTTGTTTGTGTTTGAAGGTTACTCTGGACGACGATTCAGATTACAGAAGATTAGACGACTTTTGAAATTAGCGATTGCTAAATTTATGTCTTTTTTTCATTATGAAGCAAAGTTTTACTAAAAAAGCGATGCTTCTAATGTTCAGAAAAACTTTTTAATGCCAATATTGGCGATTGGAATAAATATTATTTGTCGATTTATCATTTCAGCCTGGATAAGAAACACGTGTACCTGAAATTCTGATTAGATAACTTTTCGATCATTAAAAAGAATTTTCGACTTACATACAGACCTAGCAGCTAAACATAGTGACAAATGAATCTTTTTCTGCGTGTTATTATACTCTTTACAGAAATAAAAGAAAATCTTTGGTTTAAGTATTCACCAAAAAGATTATGACTAAACATTTTGCATAACTAACTTTATCATTATTTAAGGTATGGAATTTTGTCAATGAAAGATCTATAATTGAATTAACAGCAATTTGATATTATATAATGGAACATAGTTTGGCGCGTAAATAACTTTGTTTTGTAACTAACTCTGGTACATTAGTAACCATTTCGTTTCCAGCACTTCTAATGTTTGACGTCAAACTTGAATATTGAAAAGATTACGGAATATTAGGAAGATTTTATTAGATACAAACTAGAGGTTTATTCTTCTACCAGAGTTAATCATCGTTTTTTTTTTTCTTTTTTTGGTCAGGTTAATGGTTACACGAATGCAACTGTTCTAAAAAAAGGAAAGACAGTGAAAAGGGCGTCATTTTAATTTTATTCAAACTATTCAGCTTTAAAAATGCACTTTTTATATTTTACCATTTTGTTTTAAATATGAAAGTTAAACTATGTTTTTTATGTGCAAACAATTTATTACATTTTTGACTGTACTTACTCTGCCGGAATCGAAAGATGAAAAACCGTAGTAGACTTGCCAGAAGAGGACATATATTACGAAATATAACGTAACATAGAGTGAGATTGTACATATGTTACCAGAACCTCATATAGAGACAAGAAAGAGGCACAGGGTTCAATAACTTACAGACGAAAATGAATCACCCAAACATTACTTAAGTTCAATGGTCAATCTATGCAATCATTGTAATGCTCTCTTTTTTAGCAGTATGTTGAGTAGAGAACATTTTAGTTCCTGTTGTCATAATTTCATAATGGCCACATTTCCCTACCAAACTCTACTATAAATAATCAACTAAAGGAGTTGCTTCTTATTAGCCCAAATTTTGTCAAATGTATAATATAATATAAAGCAATGTCTTTCGCATCGTTTACAGCAATATTGAAGGAAAAACCAGGTCAACGTTCCCATTGCTTTAAAATACATGCTCAAATCCATTGATATAATTCGTTTGATTAAAGTTTCGTTTGAAAATTTTGACTACGGTAGCATCCGTTGGTGAAGATCCATATTCCTTTAAAATACAAAGCCAATTCGTTTGATTTAAGGTACATTTAGAAAAATGGTCCAGAGCAGCAGGCGTAGCATGCTAGTATAATAATATAATATGAATCTGTCTCAAATTTGAAGTATTTGCAGCTCAGTAGTTTTCTGCGTAATGCTGTGCACATATTAATACAATTTCAACTCGTTTTATCGAAATATTCTACTGTCGAAAACTTTTACTTCTAAACGAATTTAATAATTTTTTTCACTTGAGTTCAATGCATTTTAGATTACTGCTGTGACGTACCCGGAAAGGCCGCCACGTTGAAATGCAGACATAGTCAGCTTTATAAAAACACCATTTATTTAAACGAATTAGGAAATGATGCGATGGAACTTCTTTTTAATTTTGCCCACACTACGCTGCACTTAACACTAATCTAGTCCTTAGAACAATATTCGATAATGCAATGTATACAATATATGCAAAACTATTAATTTGAAACTCACGTATGCAGATTGACTGCTCAAATGACGATCAAAAACTTCTTCGAGAACAAGCGACACTATTGTTGTAAAATAAACGTTACTCCACAATTTTTGTAACCATCTAAATGTCATTTGAAACCCGTGGTTGCTGATAAACTTTATTTAACAATAACTATATGGAGTTTCTTACAAAGCTGGCAACGCGCTCCTGGCTTGACTACATTATCAATTCAGTGGCGCACGCAGCAAGATACTACTCCACTATCAAAAGACTGGTGTCGTTGTCCTTGGCTAAGGCAGGAGAAAAAAAAGATCCGCTGATACGAACTTTTGATCGTGCTTTTATACCCAGCATATTGAGCAGAGTAGCCTAGTTTGCATAAGCTCACAGCGAAAATCATTAACCGCAGATTCCGTGAGTCACACAAACATACTTCCGAAAATTAAAGTAAAATAGAGTATAGATGTCGCTCTGGCGCACAAAGGTTAATATCGACAAAACGTTCACATTAAAAAAACTAAACTCCCTTTATAAGAGAGTGGCTACTCCACTACATTCCTAATACCGAAAAGGAAAAAAAAAAGTACAAAGATTCAATATTCAAGCTAAAAAAGAATGAAAAGAAATTTTACAATGTTTATTTTTATTTTTATTTTTTTTTATTTTAAATGTTTATGTATATTTCTAAATGTTTGTATATGTATAAAAAGAGAGGAACATAATTTTATTTAAAATATTTTGTATCTGAAAATTTCTTTCATTAAGGAACTGATTTCTATCAAAGTACAGAAAATGAATATTTTAATTATTAATTGCTTTTACTGTTCAAAACTATAATAATTGGCATAATCTATTATTGCAATTGGAATACACGTTATTAAAGTTTTATACCGTCATAAACATTTTCTGAAGAACACATTTATAAATAGTTTCTCTTAACTTCAATGCATTTTAAATTTCTCTAGAAGACAAAACTTTCACCTAGAATCGTTACGAATTTTTAAACATTCTTCCAACTTAAAACCACAACAAAACAATTGGCATAATCTATTATTACAATTGGAATACACGTTATTAAAGTTTTATACCGTCATAAACATTTTCTGAAGAACACATTTATAAATAGTTTCTCTTAACTTCAATGCATTTTAAATTTCTCTAGAAGACAAAACTTTCACCTAGAATCGTTACGAATTTTTAAACATTCTTCCAACTTAAAACCACAACAAAACAATTGGCATAATCTATTACTACAATTGGAATACACGTTATTAAAGTTTTATACCGTCATAAACATTTTCTGAAGAACACATTTATAAATAGTTTCTCTTAACTTCAATGCATTTTAAATTTCTCTAGAAGACAAAACTTTCACCTAGAATCGTTACGAATTTTTAAACATTCTTCCAACTTAAAACCACAACAAAACAATTGGCATAATCTATTATTACAATTGGAATACACGTTATTAAAGTTTTATACCGTCATAAACATTTTCTGAAGAACACATTTATAAATAGTTTCTCTTAACTTCAATGCATTTTAAATTTCTCTAGAAGACAAAACTTTCACCTAGAATCGTTACGAATTTTTAAACATTCTTCCAACTTAAAACCACAACAAAACAATTGGCATAATCTATTACTACAATTGGAATACACGTTATTAAAGTTTTATACCGTCATAAACATTTTCTGAAGAACACATTTATAAATAGTTTCTCTTAACTTCAATGCATTTTAAATTTCTTTAGAAGACAAAACTTTCACCTAGAATCGTTACGAATTTTTAAACATTCTTCCAACTTAAAACCACAACAAAACAATTGGCATAATCTATTATTACAATTGGAATACACGTTATTAAAGTTTTATACCGTCATAAACATTTTCTGAAGAACACATTTATAAATAGTTTCTCTTAACTTCAATGCATTTTAAATTTCTCTAGAAGACAAAACTTTCACCTAGAATCGTTACGAATTTTTAAACATTCTTCCAACTTAAAACCACAACAAAACAATTGGCATAATCTATTACTACAATTGGAATACACGTTATTAAAGTTTTATACCGTCATAAACATTTTCTGAAGAACACATTTATAAATAGTTTCTCTTAACTTCAATGCATTTTAAATTTCTCTAGAAGACAAAACTTTCACCTAGAATCGTTACGAATTTTTAAACATTCTTCCAACTTAAAACCACAACAAAACAATTGGCATAATCTATTATTACAATTGGAATACACGTTATTAAAGTTTTATACCGTCATAAACATTTTCTGAAGAACACATTTATAAATAGTTTCTCTTAACTTCAATGCATTTTAAATTTCTCTAGAAGACAAAACTTTCACCTAGAATCGTTACGAATTTTTAAACATTCTTCCAACTTAAAACCACAACAAAACAATTGGCATAATCTATTACTACAATTGGAATACACGTTATTAAAGTTTTATACCGTCATAAACATTTTCTGAAGAACACATTTATAAATAGTTTCTCTTAACTTCAATGCATTTTAAATTTCTCTAGAAGACAAAACTTTCACCTAGAATCGTTACGAATTTTTAAACATTCTTCCAACTTAAAACCACAACAAAACAATTGGCATAATCTATTATTACAATTGGAATACACGTTGTTAAAGTTTTATACCGTCATAAACATTTTCTGAAGAACACATTTATAAATAGTTTCTCTTAACTTCAATGCATTTTAAATTTCTCTAGAAGACAAAACTTTCACCTAGAATCGTTACGAATTTTTAAACATTCTTCCAACTTAAAACCACAACAAAACAATTGGCATAATCTATTACTACAATTGGAATACACGTTATTAAAGTTTTATACCGTCATAAACATTTTCTGAAGAACACATTTATAAATAGTTTCTCTTAACTTCAATGCATTTTAAATTTCTTTAGAAGACAAAACTTTCACCTAGAATCGTTACGAATTTTTAAACATTCTTCCAACTTAAAACCACAACAAAACAATTGGCATAATCTATTATTACAATTGGAATACACGTTATTAAAGTTTTATACCGTCATAAACATTTTCTGAAGAACACATTTATAAATAGTTTCTCTTAACTTCAATGCATTTTAAATTTCTCTAGAAGACAAAACTTTCACCTAGAATCGTTACGAATTTTTAAACATTCTTCCAACTTAAAACCACAACAAAACAATTGGCATAATCTATTATTACAATTGGAATACACGTTCTTAAAGTTTTATACCGTCATAAACATTTTCTGAAGAACACATTTATAAATAGTTTCTCTTAACTTCAATGCATTTTAAATTTCTCTAGAAGACAAAACTTTCACCTAGAATCGTTACGAATTTTTAAACATTCTTCCAACTTAAAACCACAACAAAACAATTGGCATAATCTATTACTACAATTGGAATACACGTTATTAAAGTTTTATACCGTCATAAACATTTTCTGAAGAACACATTTATAAATAGTTTCTCTTAACTTCAATGCATTTTAAATTTCTCTAGAAGACAAAACTTTCACCTAGAATCGTTACGAATTTTTAAACATTCTTCCAACTTAAAACCACAACAAAACAATTGGCATAATCTATTATTACAATTGGAATACACGTTATTAAAGTTTTATACCGTCATAAACATTTTCTGAAGAACACATTTATAAATAGTTTCTCTTAACTTCAATGCATTTTAAATTTCTCTAGAAGACAAAACTTTCACCTAGAATCGTTACGAATTTTTAAACATTCTTCCAACTTAAAACCACAACAAAACAATTGGCATAATCTATTACTACAATTGGAATACACGTTATTAAAGTTTTATACCGTCATAAACATTTTCTGAAGAACACATTTATAAATAGTTTCTCTTAACTTCAATGCATTTTAAATTTCTCTAGAAGACAAAACTTTCACCTAGAATCGTTACGAATTTTTAAACATTCTTCCAACTTAAAACCACAACAAAACAATTGGCATAATCTATTATTACAATTGGAATACACGTTATTAAAGTTTTATACCGTCATAAACATTTTCTGAAGAACACATTTATAAATAGTTTCTCTTAACTTCAATGCATTTTAAATTTCTCTAGAAGACAAAACTTTCACCTAGAATCGTTACGAATTTTTAAACATTCTTCCAACTTAAAACCACAACAAAACAATTGGCATAATCTATTACTACAATTGGAATACACGTTATTAAAGTTTTATACCGTCATAAACATTTTCTGAAGAACACATTTATAAATAGTTTCTCTTAACTTCAATGCATTTTAAATTTCTCTAGAAGACAAAACTTTCACCTAGAATCGTTACGAATTTTTAAACATTCTTCCAACTTAAAACCACAACAAAACAATTGGCATAATATATTATTACAATTGGAATACACGTTATTAAAGTTTTATACCGTCATAAACATTTTCTGAAGAACACATTTATAAATAGTTTCTCTTAACTTCAATGCATTTTAAATTTCTCTAGAAGACAAAACTTTCACCTAGAATCGTTACGAATTTTTAAACATTCTTCCAACTTAAAACCACAACAAAACAATTGGCATAATCTATTACTACAATTGGAATACACGTTTTAAAGTTTTATACCGTCATAAACATTTTCTGAAGAACACATTTATAAATAGTTTCTCTTAACTTCAATGCATTTTAAATTTCTCTAGAAGACAAAACTTTCACCTAGAATCGTTACGAATTTTTAAACATTCTTCCAACTTAAAACCCATATCGCTGTCAAACAATTGGCAAAATCTATTATTACAATTGGAATACACGTTGTTAAAGTTTTATACCGTCATAAACATTTTCTGAAGAACACATTTATAAATAGTTTCTCTTAACTTCAATGCATTTTAAATTTCTCTAGAAGACAAAACTTTCACCTAGAATCGTTACGAATTTTTAAACATTCTTCCAACTTAAAACCA